>CM020247.1:7083749-7558099 GCA_009819775.1 Phoenicopterus ruber ruber | reverse complement strand
ACGCCACCTAGACACGCACAAGTCTATGGGGCTGGATGGGATCGGCCCAAGGGTACTGAGGGAGCTGGCAGAAGTGCTTACCAAGCCACTCTCCATCATTTATCAGCAGTCCTGGCTAACTGGGGAGGTCCCAGTTGACTGGAGGCTGGCAAATGTGACACCCATCTACAAGAAGGAGGATCCGGGGAACTACAGGCCTGTCAGTCTGACCTTGGTGCCCAGGAAGGTTACGGAGCAGATCGTCTTGAGTGCCATCACACAGCACGTACGGGACAACCAGGGGATCAGGCCCAGTCAGCACGGGTTTATGAAAGGCAGGTCCTGCCTGACCAACCTGATCTCCTTCTACGACATGGTGACCCGCCTAGTGGATGAGGGAAAGGCTGTGGACGTTGTCTACCTGGACTTTAGTAAAGCCTTTGACACCGTCTCCCACAGCATCCTCCTGGAGAAACTGGCTACCCATGGCTTGGATGGGCGTACTCTGTGCTGGGTAAGAAACTGGCTGCATGGCTGAGCCCAAAGAGTTGTGGTGAATGGAGTTAAATCCAGTTGGCAGCCGGTCACAAATGGTGTTCCCCAGGGCTCAGTATTGGGGCCAGTTCTCTTTAATATCTTTATCAACGATCTGGACGAGGGGATCGAGTGCACCCTCAGTAAGTTTGCAGACGACACCAAGTTGGGCGGGAGTGTTGACCTGCTTGAGGGAAGGAAGGCGCTACAGAGGGATCTGGACAGGCTGGATCAATGGGCCGAGGCCAATTGTATGAGGTTCAACAAGGCCAAGTGCCGCGTCCTGCACTTGGGTCACAGCAACCCCAGGCAATGCTACAGGCTTGGGGAGGAGTGGCTGGAAAGCTGCCCGGCGGAAAAGGACCTGGGGGTGCTGGTCGACAGCCGGCTGAATATGAGCCGGCAGTGTGTCCAGGTGGCCAAGAAGGCCAACGGCATCCTGGCTTCTATCAGAAATAGTGTGGCCAGCAGGAGTAGGGAAGTGATCGTCCCCCTGTACTCGGCCCTGGTGAGGCCACACCTCGAGTACTGTGTTCAGTTTTGGGCCCCTCACTACAAGAAAGACACTGAGGTGCTGGAGTGTGTCCAAAGAAGGGCAACAAAGCTAGTGAGGGGTCTAGAGCACAAGTCCTATGAGGAGCGGCTGAGGGAACTGGGGATGTTTAGCTTGGAGAAAAGGAGGCTGAGGGGAGACCTTATCATTCTCTACAACTACCTGAAAGAGAGATCGGTCTCTTCTCCCTAGTAACAAGCGATAGGACGAGAGGAAATGGCCTCAAGTTGCGCCAGGGGAGGTTTAGATTGGATATTAGGAAAAATTTCTTCACTGAAAGGGTTATCAGGCACTGGAACAGGCTGCCCAGGGAAGTGGTTGAGTCACCATCCCTGGAGGTATTTAAAAGATGTGTAGATGTGGCACTCAGGGACATGGTTTAGTGGTGGACTTGGTAGTGATAGGTTAATGGTTGGACTCGATGATCTTGGAGGTTTCTTCCAACCAAAACGATTCTATGATTCTATGTGAGTGGAAAAACAGATTTTTCATTCACTTTGTATGATGCAAATAATTGCACGAAGTGCTGGGTTCCCATGTAGAGTTCATCAGCAGTGGGATGAGCTTGTACATACGTGGATTTTGATTTTTATACTGAAGAAAGTGGGATGAAAAGGACAAGGGGATAAACAAGTAAAATGTCCACCTACATGTCTGTACCTATTATCAGTTGGTAGTGGGCAGCTTGGGGGAGAAAGGCACTTCTCTACCCACTTCTTGCTCTCTTCTGCCTGTCCTGCAAGGAAATGATGCACATCAGAGTTTGACTTCTGTCTCTGAGTTCTGTGTAGTCTATGCCAGGTCATGTGACATGTCTGCACTGAGGTTCCTACATCACTGAAATGGGGTTAATGATAACATCCCTTTACCTCAATAGATGACTTTGGACAAGGGAACTGATAAAGTGCTCCAAGACCCTTAGATGGAACCATGCTGTAGCAGCTCAAAGTACTGTTTGATGTTGCACATTTTCTGAACACTCTCTGAAATCCCTACCAGTATACTGCAACTTGGGGATGGGGAAAAGAAGGGAAACAAAACAAACAGAAAACTATCTGGGGAGAAATCAGCTGCTACCAGCTATGTCAAAGTATCTCAAAGCTGGTAGTGGTTAAGGCAGGAAAATCTGGTTAAGACGAGAAGGACCTGGGAGTCCTGGTGGACAAAAAATTCACCATGAGCCAGCAATGTGCCCTTGTTGCCAAGAAGGCCAACGGCATCCTGGGGTGCATTAAGAAGAGTGTGGCCAGCAGGTCGAGGGAGGTTATCCTCCCTCTCTACTCTGCCCTAGTGAGGCCCCATCTGGAGTACTGCGTCCAGTTCTGGGCTCCCCAGTTCAAGAAAGATGAGGAACTACTGGAGAGAGTCCAGCGGAGGGCTACAAAGATGATGAGGGGACTGGAGCATCTCTCCTATGGCGAAAGGCTGAGGGAGCTGGGGCTGTTCAGCCTGAGGAAGAGAAGACTGAGAGGGGATCTCATCAACGCTTATAAATATCTCAAGGGCGGGTGTCAAGAGGATGGGGCCAAACTCTTTTCAGTGGTGCCCAACGACAGGACAAGGGGCAATGGGCACAAACTGGAACATAGGAAGTTCCATCTGAACATGAGGAAAAACTTCTTTACTATGAAGGTGACAGAGAACTGGAACAGGCTGCCCAGGGAGGTTGTGGAGTCTCCTTCTCTGGAGATATTCAAAACCTGCCTGGACGCAGTCCTGTGCAGCCTGCTCTAGGTGACCCTGCTCTAGCAGTGGGGTTGGACTAGATGATCTCCAGAGGTCCCTTCCAACCCCTACCATTCTGTGATTCTGTGATTCTGTGATCTTGACTTTTTCTCTACAGATCTATGACGTGTTGCCTGAAAGTAATAAGCGGCCTCTTCTAGAACAGAGTCTGATAAGGACAGAGAGAGATCATTCACCACTTACCGTCATGGGCAAAACAGACTCGACTTGGGGAAAATTAGTTTAATTTATTACCAATGATATCAGAGTAGGATAATGAGAAATAAAAACTAAATCTTAAAACACCTTCCTCCCACCCCTCCCTTCTTCCCGGGCTTATCTTCAGTCCCAAGTTCTCTACCTCCTCCCCCCGAGCGGCACAGGGGGACAGGGAATGGGGGTTGTGGTCAGTTCATCGCACGTTGTCTCTGCCGCTCCTTCCTCCTCAGGGGGAGGACTCCTTACACTCTTCCCCTACTCCAGCATGAGGTCTCTCCCATGGGCTGCAGTTCTTCATGAACTGCTCCAGCATGGGTCCTTTTCATGGGGTGCAGTCCTTCAGGAACAGACTGCTCTGGCATGGGTCCCCTGCAGGGTCAGAAGTCCTGCCAGCAAGCCTGCTCCAGCACGGCTTTCCCGTGGGGTCATAGACTCCTTCGGGCATCCACCTGCTCTGACATGTGGTCCTCCATGGGCTGCAGGTGGATATCTGCTCCACTGTGGACCTCCATGGGCTGCAGGGGGACAGCCTGCCTCACCATGGTCTTCACCATGCGCTGCAGGGGAATTTCTGCTCTGGCTCCTGGAGCACCTCCTCCCCCTCCTTCTTCACTGACCTTGGTGTCTGCAGAGTTGTTTCTCTCACATATTCTCACTCCTCTCTCTGGCTGCAATCACTCAGTTTTTCTTCTCCCTTCTTAAATATGTTCTCACAGAGGCACTACCACTGTTGCTGATTGGATCAGTCTTGGCCAGTGATGGGTCCACCTTGGAGTTGGCTGGCATTGGCTCTGTCGGACATAGGGGAAGCTTCTAGCAGCTTCTCACCGAAGCCACCCCCGTGGTCCTCCCGCTACCAAAACCTTGCCACAGAAAACCCAGTACATGCTGTATCTAACCACCTGAGAGATGTGAGCCCCACCCCAGTTGCTGGAACAGACTGTTGCATGTGTGCACAACTGTTGCAGGTGAATTATTAAGATAAGTCATCGTTGTGGGGTTAACTAAAGGGGTTTATTAATGATTAAATGATGATGAAATGATAATTAAATAATTCATTGATAATTAAATGGTGAATAAGTGATAACTGAATGGTAATTAAACAATTATTTAACAATAATTGATCAGTAATCAAGCAGTTAATTGAGTGGCAGTCAAATACTGTGCTACTTACTACACTTCTCATAAGCTATAGCTTGATATATATATATATAAAAAAAATGTCGCTAGCATACAATATACCTTTAGATCTAATATAAAATGTCATTTACCTCATTATAGATATCAGATGCTGGGTAAGGGGTGTCTCAGCCTCAAGGAGTAAACTTGGGAGTCGTCCCTGCTCAAGGGGGAGATCACCGCCATGCAACCTGCTGCTGTACAGGAGAGCTCAATGGGCTCGGAGAGGCTACAGATTTTTATAATGTAAAGTGATTGACTTTTAGTCAAACCCCTCCCGCCTTTGGTGTATGTGCAGGTGTGCAGCTGTAGCAGTTTTAGTTTTGGCTAGTCCCAGCTCAGGCTGGTACTGTTGGCTCCTGATAAGACATGGCCTAGATTCCTTAGTCCCTGAGAAGATATGACCTAGCACAATTTCTCACGGTTTGCACAGCAGGGTTGATTTCAGTCAGGCCTATTTGTCGGTGATGCCTGAACCAAAGTACTGTTCACTCAGTCAGAGTGGGTGCATTCGTTGCACTCCACTCCCTGACTACAGTTGTGTGTTTTTCTACGCCCCAGCTGCAAGTCACTTGAGCATGTTTACAGTACTCCTCGCCAATCTTCCGTTATTTTCCCACATTCCATCCCCTCACTCAAGGGACCGCTTCCGCTAGGGCTGACAAAGCTGGAGGTGTCCATTTGGGCTTGCGGGGTGTAGGGCAGGGTAATTTACAGAGGCACACAATAAACATATAGAAAAAGAAATAAACGTATCTCTACAATAATGCTTTGAATCAGGTGTCCCACTCATCCTGTCAGGAATTAAACCACTCAGCCAGCCAGCCACCACCAGTAGATTGTTTCTTTTGATGCATTAAGTCCTGGAGATGTTGAATGTTGTCCTCTACGCTGGTTAATTCATCAGTTATGTTGAAGCAACACATGCCTTCAAAATCGGAGCAGCGTTTATGGTGTTGAAGAAGGAGATAGTCTACCGCCAATCAATTTTGTAATGTCCCTTGGCGTACAGCCATTACCTACTCAGAAAATAGCAATGAATGGCATTTTAAATGATACTTTACCGAGTCTGAGTGCCTTTCTTACTAGGATCATAATGCACCAGCATCTCATGGTAAAAAACTGTGTTGGATCTGCTGGGGTGGAGTTAACTTTCCCCATAGCAGCCCTCATAGTGCTGTGCTTTGTAGTTGTAGCTAGAAAGGTGTTGATAACACACCAATGTTTTGGCTACTGCTGAGCAGTGCTCCCACAGCATCAAGGCTATATCTCCCACCCCCCTGCCCCCAATGGCCAATAGGCTGGAGGTGGGCAAGAGGTTGGGAGGGGACATAGCTAGGGCAGCCGACCCTAACTGACCAAAGGGATATTCCATTCCATATGACATCATGCTCAGCAATAAAAGCTAAGAGAAAGGAGGAGGAGAGGGGGCATTCATTATTAAGGTGTTTGTCTTCCGAAGCAACTGCTATGTGTACTGAGGCCCTACTTCCCAGGAAGTGGGTGAATATTGCCTGCTGATGGGAAGTAGAGAATAAATTTTTTTGTTTTCCTTTGCTTCTGCATGGCCTTTGCTTTCCTTTATTAAACTGCCTTTATCTCAACCCACGAGTTTTTCATCTTGTTTTCTCCCCCTGTCCCGCTGAGGAAGTGGAGTGACAGAGCATCTTGGGCACCTGACGGCCAGCCGAGATTAATCCACCACAAAAACACAAGCCTACTGGAGTTCTTGGGAGGACTAAATGAGCATGAAGAGAAAGGAATCTGGTTCTAACTAACCTGCCATGGGATAAGAGGAAAAAGTTTTCACACAGATTTTAAAAAAATGGTTAAAAGATAGGAAATAGAGAGTAGGAATAATTTGTCGGTTTTCTCAGTGGAAGGAGATCTCCAAAGGAGGGGATTATTAGTGACCTGTACTGTTCAACAGTTGTAAAAGAGCTGGAAAAGGGCAGGAGAGAAGTAGGGAGGGGCTAGAGTTCATTGATAATACTAACTTAATCAAACATGAGAGCTGACTGTGATGCCTTGCAAAAGCATGTGATGATATTGAGTTACTAGGCAATAAAAAGGTAGATGAAATTCAATGTAAATAAATGTGAAGTGATCACACGAGGGAAAAACACAATCGATTTCTTGTATAAAATGATGGGCTCTGAGCTAATTATAACCACTCAGGAATGAGATCTTGGATGATGATAGATGATTTGATGAAATTAGCTCCATGCTCAGTAGCAGACAAAAGCATTATATATTTGGAATTATTGTAGAGAAGAACACAGAAAGCATCATTATGCCACTATATAACTGAATAAATCTTGACTACTCTGCAATTTCTGTCCTTGCATCTGTCAGGGCCCTGACAGCATCTTTCCCCAGAGGTTTGGCTGCATGGGCTTTGTATCAACTTAGAGATAGTGCAGACAAGGGCTGCCCCACTTTCTTTCGGTGACCTTGAAGAGAGCGCTCCGAGACAGCTCTGTGTCATGGTTTGACCCTGGCTGGATGCCAGCTGCCCAACAAAGCTGCTCTATCACTCCCCCTCCTCAGCTGGACAGGGGAGAGAAAATATAATGAAAGGCTCGTGGGTCGAGATAAGGACTGGGAGATCACTCACCAATTACCGTCATGGGAAAAACAGACTCGACTTGGGGAAAAATTAATTTAATTTATTGCCAATCAAATCAGAGTAGGATAATGAGAAATAAACCCAAATCTTAAAAACACCTTCCATCCACCCCTCCCTTCTTCCTGGGCTCAACTTCACTCCCAATTTCTCTACCTCCTCCCCCTGAGCGGCACAGGGGGACGGGGAACGGGGGTTGCGGTTGGTTCATCATGCGTCTCTGCCGCTCCTTCCTCCTCAGGGGGAGGACTCCTCACACTCTTCCCCCGCTCCAGTGTGAGGTCCCTCCCACAGGAGACAGTCCTTCATGGACTTCTCCAACATGAGTCCTTCCCATGGGCTACAGTTCTTCACAAACTGCTCCAGCGTGGGTCCCTTCACAGGGTGCAGTCCTTCAGGAACAGACTGCTCCAGGGTGCAGTCCTTCAGGAACAGACTGCTCCAGTGCGGGTCCCCTGCAGGGTCACAATTCCTTCCAGCAAACCTGCTTCAGCGTGAGCTCCTCTCTCTCCACGGGTCCACAGGTCCTGCCACAAGCCTGCTCCAGCGCAGGCTTCCCAGAGGGTCACAGCCTCCTTTGGGCGCATCCACCTACTCTGGCGTGGGGTCCTCCACAGGCTGCAGGTGGATATCTGCTCCACCGTTAACCTCCATGGGCTGCAGGGGGACAGCCTGCCTCACCATGGTCTTCACCAGGGGCTGCAGGGGAATCTCTGCTCCAGCGCCTGGAGCACCTCTTCCCCCTCCTTCTCCACTGACCTTGGTGTCTGCAGAGTTGTTGCGCTCACATCTTCTCACTCCTCTCTCTGCTGCTATAATCCTGCAGCAGGTTTTTTTTCCCCCTTCTTAAATATATCACAGAGGTGCTACTACTGTCTCTGATTGGCTCAGCCTTGGCCAGCAGTGGGTCTGTCTTGGAGCTGGCTGGCATTGACTCTATCGGACATGGGGGAAGCTTCTAGCGGCTTCTCACAGAAGCCACCCCTGTAGGCCCCCCCACTACCAAAACCTTGCCATGCAAACCCAGTACACTCTGCTGGGAGGCCTTAGCCAGGACTGATACACACACACACCACCACCATCGTCACCTCAGTTTTAAGCTGAGGCTCTATTTCTTGGTCCCCCCCAGAGCTACAGCTGTATCACAGCCATGTTTGTGCCTGGCCATGGGCTCTGTTGATCCAGACCCAGACCCTGACTCACAGACTGACTTCCCAGCTTGACCTGGACCTGCTTTGTCACCACGGACTTGCCTGGCAATCACTGGACCATGTCTGACTCTGGTTACCATCACTAGTCCTTATCCTGACTCTGACTTACTCATTTGCCTTCCCAGCTTGACCTAAGCCCTGCCTCATCACCACTGACTTGGTTGATGAGCTGGACTTTTGGCTGATCCTTGCTACCACTCTCAGACCTACCCTGCTCACTTCACTCAGGTACTATGGGATTGGGCTCTTGCTGGCAAGGCCACCGCCTCTGCCTGCCTTGTTATCACTCAGCTCCCAGATTCCCTTTCCTTAGGGAGAAGTCTGCACTCATTGCTCCCTGACAGCATCTCAAAAAAGATAACAGAATTAGGAAAGGTGCAAATAAGGCAAGAAAACTGATCAGAGGTCTGGACATGAGGAATATCAGGTTCATAAAAATCACAAGTATCACAGAGATGATGAACAGGAAATGCTAACTCTCTCCTATGAAAAAAACTCAGGGATATCAAATGAAACTAGGTGGTCAATTCAAAACAAAACAAAAAAGGAGGTGATTCTTGACACAGCATGTAATTCATCTGTGAAACTCCTTGCCATAGGATGCTAAAAGTTTACAGAAGTTGAATGAAACTGGACAAACTCACAGAAGAAAAACCCATGTAAGGCTATTAACTCTGAACTGCAGATTGCAAGAGTCTAGGGAAAGAACCACTAAATACTTGCCCTTTTCTTATGCTTTTCCCTAAGCTTCCCAGGATCCTGGACAAGACAGACCTTTGATGTGATCTGGTATAGCTGGACCTGTCTTCTTGCATTCTTATGCTGACAAACATGTCAGGCCTCTTGAAAGAGTGAACCATTGCCATTCTAACCAACAGGGCAAAATTTTCAGATCAGATAGAGCCCTTCAACAAGGTCCAAATGGTTCTTTGGACACTCAGTTCTTTAGTCCCATATGAAACTGAAGTTGAAATTGCTTTAATAGAGCAATAATGTGGTGGGTTGTGACTACAGCTCCTGGCCAACTAAAATTTGCATATACCTTGCCTCCCCCACCCACTACATGCTGACATTGCACTTGTTTGTTATGTGTTAGCATTGCACATTGCCCTAATCATGGAGGTACAAGGCATGAACAGTAAAGCTTAGCTGAAGGAGAGAGAAGCCTACAGGATTAAGTAATATGGATAACACCAATGTCATCCTTTGCATCCTTTCCAGGCTGCATGCCTGGAAATCTATCTATCCATAGATTATAATTGCAAAGCCTAGGATGCTGGAATTCCAGCATTTGCCAAAATGAATAATGTCAAAAGATGGAAATAACTAAAAACATAGTTGCAATACTGTGATGAATCTGCTTTTGCACACTGCACAAAGCAACTCAGAAAAGAGCTGTTCCAGTGGGTTTTGTCAACAACCTGACTAAGCCACAGCCATTTGCTAATGTTTAATTACAGCAATCAAATAATAATTACCCTCCTTTTATTTTTCCTTTAAAGAAGTTCTCAGTGCCCTTTAACCTCAAAGTGCACAGCATCCACCTACAGATCTGTGTTTTATCATTAATTTCTGTCTCTAGATTGACCCTAAAATCAAATTGTCTGCCCAATTTCCCCTCTGGACACTGGAAGCTTCAAAATCCTCCATTAAGATCAGAATTAGTTCAGCTTGGGACTTGCGCCTAATACAGACTTAAACCAGAAGTGGACACTGTGAGCTGCTAAATTCTTGGCTGGTCTCTCTACTTTATTTCAATTTTAAAATGTCATTTACACTTCTTCGTATTATCACCAATTTGTCTATCACAGAATATGATATTCTATCACAAAAGAGACCTTTGCTTCCTCGGAGTGAGCCAGAAAAACATGGTTCTCCCTTCTCCATCTGTCGTGGTTCTGGCTGGGATAAGGTTAATTTTCACCAGAAGCTGGCCAGGGTCTATTCTATACCATGTGACCATCATGCTCACTATATAGAGGGGGACTGCACCAGGGGCGGGATTGCTGCTCGGGAACGGGCTGGGTGTACGGGCTGGGCGTCGGGCTCCAGGCAGTGAGCGACCTGCGCTGTGCAGCACCGCTAAGTACACTCTGTTGTTGTTATTGTTGTGGTTTCTTGCTTGTTTGTTTTCTTTTCCTTTGTTGTCCCGTTAAACTGTTGTTATCCCAATCCACGAGTTTTGCCTTTCTTTTTCCCGGTTCTCTCCCCCATCCCACTGGGAGTGGGGGAGCGAGCTAGCGGCCGCGTGGTGCTCAGCTGCCGGTTGGGGCTAAACCACGACACCATCTCATCCTTTTCTACCTCCAGATATGGGATGGGAACATAGTCAAACAGGACTCATTAGGGTGATGGCAGATGAGACCCAGAAAGATAAGCTGTCATGTAAGAGGATTACAAACCTTTACAGGCCAAATGATGAAATATTTGCTAAAGTCCTCCTGTCAGGTCATCAATGAAAATATGTACTTATCATCTATCCCCCCTGAATACTCTGCCTAAAAGCACACTGAATCCAGCGAGGATTGTGCCGTTTCCTTTCCAGGGAAGAAATTTGTTTGCTTGATTTTGTTAATAAAGGAAAAGCTGTTCCTTATGAGTTTGGCAGTAAGGATTTTTGAAGTTGTATTTTATTAAAAGACTGTTACATCAAATTCAGTCTGGGCTTTGTACGGGTTGCACTGGGGGAGAAGGGCACGCAGCACACTGATCTGGTAGGTACCATGCTTTTCATGGGAGAAAAGTGCTCCTCATGCAGTGACCATGTTGCTCTGACTTTTCTAACTCTGTTTTCTTCCTGTATCCCTGTCTGTAATCTGAGACATTTAAGAAACAGCACACCTGTGCCTCATCCAGTGCCCAGTCATCTGCTCTTCTCCCCTACCCCCCCCAACAATGCTGTGGTGGGTTGACCTTGGCAGGCCGTCAGGTGCCCACCAAGCCACTTTAACACTCTCCCTCCATCAACAGGACGGGGAAAAAATACGATGAAAAGAAAAGCTCGTGGTTCGAGATAAGGACAGGGAGATTACTTACCAATTACTGTCATGGGCAAAACAGACTCGACTTCAGGAAATGAATTTAATTTATTGCTAATCAAAATCAGAGTAGGATAATGAGAATTAAGAACTAATCTGAAAACACCTTCCCCCACCCCTCCCTTCTTCCCAGTCTCAACTTCACTCTCAACTATTCTACCTCCTCCCCTGCCCCAAGTGGCACAGGAGGATGGGAAATGGGGGTTGCAGTGAGTTCATCACATGTTGTCTCTGCCGCTCCTTCCTCCTCATGCTCTTCCCCTGCTCCAGCGTGGGGTCCCACCCACAAGAGACAGTCCTTCATGACCTTCTGCAACATGGGTTCTTCCCACGGGCTGGAGTTCTTCAAGAACTGCTCCACCATGAGTCCTTTCCATGGGGTGCAGTCCTTCAGGAACAGACTGCTCCAGTGCGGATCCCCCACGGGGTCACAGTTCCTGCCAGGAATCTGCTCCTGCGTGGGCTATCCATGGGTCATAGCTTCCTTCAGGGCATATCCATCTGCTCCAGCGTGGGGTCCTCCACGGGCTGCAGGGTGGATATCTGCCCCATCGTGGACTGCCATGGGCTGCAGGGGGACAACCTGCCTCACCATGGTCTTCACCACAGGCTTCAGAGGAATCTCTGCTCTGGCACTTGGAGCACCTCCTCCCCCTCCTTCTTCACTGACCTTGGTGTTTGCAGGGTTGTTTTTCTCACATAGTCTCACTTTTCTCTCCCAGCTGTCATGCAGTGTTTTTTTCCCCCTTCTTAAATATGTTGTCCCAGAGGCACTACCAATATCACTGAGTGGCTCAGCTTTGGCCAGCAGCAGTCTTGGAGCCGACTGAAACTGGCTCTGTCCGACATGGGGGCAGCTTCTGGTATCTTCTCACAGAAGATCCCCCTGCAGCTCCCCTCCCGCTCCTCCCCACTACCTGCTACCAAAATCTTTCCACATAAACCAAATAAAATGCTTACTGGAAGCCAACTGTGCTGGTTTTGGCTGGGATAGAGTTAAATTTCTTCATAGTAGCTAGTATGGGGCTATGTTTTGGATTTGTGCTGAAAACAGTGTTGATTGATAATACAGGGATGTTTTTGTTATTGCTGAGCAGTGCTTCCACAGAGTCAAGGCCTTTTCTGCTTCTCACACCACCCCACCAGTGAGTAGGTTGGAGGTGCACAAAAGGTTGGGAGGGGGCACAGCCGGGACAGCTGACCCCAACTGACCAAAGGGATATTCCATACCATATGATGTCATGCTCAGCAATAAAACTAGGGAGGAAGTTGGCATGGGGGCCGCTGCTGGGAGACTGGCTGGGCATTGATTGGTTGGTGGTGAGCAATTGTTTTCATTTGCATCATTTGTCTTTCTTGGGTTTTATTTCTCTCTCTTCATTATTTTCCTTTTCCTTAAAATTTATTATTATTATTACTTTATTTTTTTCAATTATTAAACTGTTTTTTCTCAACCCACGAGTTTTCTCACTTTTACCCTTTCAGTTATCTCCCCCATCTCGCTTGGGGGGGAGTGAGTGAGCAGCTGTGTGGTGCTTAGTTGCTAGCCGGGGTTAAACCTCAGCAGTCCTTTTTGGCACCCAGCGTGGGGCTCAAAGGGTTCAATATAACAACAGGTTTGATTGGAATATGCTAGATCGAATTTATAGCTGTTATTGCTGTTTAGCTATTAATTGACAGGCTCCTGTGCTTGTCATGGAGCTTGCTTGCCTTACTGTATATTAGAGTCTTGTGCTTGTTAGTGGCTGCTTTTTGCTTTCACTGCTTGCTGTACTGCTTATCATCTTACTTTACTGTGCCTGGGAACATTTTGATAACAGCAATGGCGATGTGCCTGGGCTGGCAGATGGCCAGGGCATCGCTGCTGTTTCTGTGCTGCTGTAATGGACAGGCTGGAACTCCAGTATGAACTCGAGTCAAAGGGACTGTGACCTGTGGATGAGTCCACGTCAAAGCAGGTACACCTCGAAGCATCTGTGGCCCGTGCCACATCAGGTACACCTCTGAAGGGATTGTGGACCAAGGATAAGTCCACACTGGAGAAGGTACACCTTGAAGCATCTGTAGCTATGGATAAGAAAAACTTTTTTTTACCATGAGAGTGATTGAACACTGGAACAGGTTGCCCAGGGAGGTTGTGGAATCTCCATCCTCGGAGATATTCAAAACCTGACTAGACATGTCTCTGAGCAACCTCCTCTAGGTGACTGTGCTTTGAGAAGAGGGGAATTGGAATAGATGATCTCCAGCTGTCTCTTCCAACCTCAACCATTCTGTGAAGCATATGCCAATTAAGAATCCATAGCTTACACACTGTATACAATTATGTACTTCTGTCCAAACATGTTGGGTCACAGATAGCAGTTGTTTTAGTCTCACTATTCCAGCATGGTACAGGAGTTGGAAAAAATAAAATCTATGCTTATAATACTATGAAATAGAACATTTCTAGCACTATTTTGTTCTGGATTCCTGAAATTCATGAAAAACAGTACAGTGGGAAAAAGCAAGCTGAATCAGACATGTCACCAACTAGTTCACAGACAGATAAACAGCAGTAGAAAGGACAGGGGAAGTGTCAGAACCACTAATAATGAGAACATGTAAGATTTACAATTTGCAGTGTTTGCTCTGGCAGTAGAATTAGTGCTAACGCTTATCCACTTATAAATGACTATAAATAAAGTGGCATTCCTCTGTTAGATCTCTCATGTCAGTATTTCAATGAACCAATCAGTGGAAATATCTGTGGCATCTCCTTGGGACAATTATACATGGCTACTATTGGTGTGAGAATTGTGTGCAAGAACAAACCTCTGACTTTGAACCCATTCAAAACTCTTGACAATTCCTAACTTATTGTGCTGGTTTTGGCTGGGATAGAGTTAATTTTCTTCATAGTAGCTAGTATGGGGCTATGTTTTGGATTTGTGCTGAAAATAGAGATGATAATACAGGGGTGTTTTTGTTAATGCTGAGCAGTGCTCACACAGAGTCAAGGCCTTTTCTGTTTCTCACACTGCCCCACCAGCAAGTAGGCTGGAGGTGCAGAAGAAGTTGGGAGGGGACACAGCTGGGACAGCTGACCCCAACTGACCAAAGGGATATTCCATACCATATGACATCATGCTCAGCATATAAAGCTGGGGGAAGAAGAAGGAAGGGGAGGATGTTCAGAGTGATGGTGTTTGTCTTCCCAAGTAACCGTTATGTGTGATGGAGCCCTGCTTTCCTGGAGGTGGCTGAACACCTGCCTGCCGATGGGAAGTAGTGAATGAATTCCTTGTTTTGCTTTGCTTGCATGCGCGGCTTTTGCTTTACCTATTAAACTGTCTTTATCTCAACCCACGCGCTTTCTCGTTTTTACTCTTCTCATTCTCTCCCCCATCCCACCAGGGGGGAGTGAGCGAGTGGCTGTGTGGTGCTTAGTTGCTGGCTGGGGTTAAATCGCGACACTTATTAGCAGGAAAAGAACCCTTCTGCTTTCCTTGATACAAAGAGCAATAGAATAGTCTGTAAATTCACAGTACTGAAGGAAGATGCTGCAAGAACATCCTCTCTCAAGCCCATCAGGGACAGCTATGCCCTCTTCCTCCCCATTCAAAAAAGAGAAAAGTCAGAATTTGGGCTGGTATGCTTTTCAGTTTGACATGTGTCCAAAGGAGTGTCACAGTCCAGTCTACCTCTCTGCATCAGCATCATCAGATAAGAGCAAAACTTAAAGTAACATGTATAGGTAGGGCAAGTAGTTTTTCTGGATTTTAGTAAGGCATTTGATACAGTCCCTCACAGCATCCTTCTGGACAAGTTGTCCAACTGTGGGATGAGCAGGTTCATGTTGTGCTGGGTGAAGAACTGGCTGAAGGGCAGAGCTCAAAGGGTTGTAGTGAATGGGGCTACATCTGGCTGGCGACTGGTCACTAGCGGTGTTTCTCAGGGCTCAATTCTAGGGCCAGTTCTGTTCAATATTTTCATCAGTGATCTGGATGCAGGAGTTGAATGCACCATTAGCAAGTTTGCTGATGATACCAAACTGGGAGGTGCTGTTGACTCTCTCAAAGGACAAGAGGCCTTGCAGAGGGATCTGGATAGATTGGAGCATTGGGCTATGATTAATGGCATGAAATTTAACGAGTCCAAATGCTGGATTCTGCACCTGGGACGGAGTAATGCCAGGCACAAGTGTAAATTGGGAGAGGAGTGGCTGGAGAGCAGCCCCACAGAAAGGGATCTAGGGGTGCTGATTGACAGCAGGCTCAATATGAGTCAGCAGTGTGCCCTGGCAGCCAAGAGGGCAAACCGCATTCTGAGGTGCATCGAACCAGCCAGTCAAAAGAGGCAATTATCCTGCTGTATTCAGTGTTGGTGCAGCCTCACCTTGAATACTGTGTGCAGTTCTATTCTATTCTAAGTGTATTTATACTCACAAATATATGAAAATGGTAAAGTATCTACTTCCTATCCCCCCAACAGAAGACATGTTAATTAACTGATAGACAATTATGACCACACATTTGGCACCGACATTTCAGCATCATATGTCATAAAGTACTCCTTTGGGCCATGCCAACATCTCAACTGAGTAAGATAGGAAAAAAGATTGATTACAGAACCATGTATGTCGTTCTTGTTCCAGTCACACTGTGTTTGTTTAAGAACATAAAGGACTAGGTTGCATAATATAGTGGGGGGGGGAATGGAATGGAACAACTACCACCAGCCTGGCAGGATTTCAGTTAGCTTTTTTACTTTTATTAACAAGCATATAATATTATTTGGCAAAACACTGGATACAAGCATCACTATCGTAAAATCAAAACATTAAGCAATAATCCCCAAAGGCTTCTTCAGACCAAAACTAGCCACCAATATTACAAAAATCACACAGGAAACAGTATAAAAAAGTAATCTCTCAAGTGAAACCAATTCAAAAATATGGTCTTACACTGTGATAGTTTCAGTATCTTTATTATGCCACGTATCGAGGATAAAGGCTTAGTGATTGTACTGGTTTATTGTCCTTTAACCTTAATTTAATGTTGCAGAAAAAGAACTTTTTGTCCAGTTAAATTACTTGGATAAAAGAACTTTATTAAACCAATGCTTTTTAAGTTAAAAGGTACAGAAACATCAGTCTGTCCTTCAAAACTTAGGACGCCATCTTGCAGACACACATTTAAGCTATTTTGTCCACATGAATGATTCCACTGCTTTCAGTGGAACCATCTAGGTTAGTAATAAAGTTACCACTGTAAGAGCGTGCAGAATTGGCCTTTTAGCCCCTATCTTGCAATCTGACCTCAGCAGATCATGCTGGCTTCAAAAGGTTTCCAAGAAGCCTTGAGGATCCACTCAAGTGGCTCAAACAAGAACAGAGTTTTAAATTTGTGTATAGGCATATCAAACTCCATTGTAAAAATGACTGTTGGCTTCCCACAAAAGGCAGGTACCTAGAGAGTGTCTGTACATGATTACAGATTTTGATGAAAGCAGACATTAAAGTATTTTTCCATGCTGATGTTAGGCACCTTAATGCTCTCTCTGCACCTTTAAAAGAGACAGAAGTCAATACCTCTCAACTATAGTTAAGTGAATCTTATGCAAATATTCTAGTATGTATGACATTTTTTCTTGTTATTAACTTCAGGCAGAAAAACTGAAGCATAGATTGTATTAACATCTTCGGTGAAATGTCCAAACTGAATCAATTACCTGAGGAAATACAGAAATTAGATTTTTCTGTAAAATTCAGCCTTATGTACTAAATAAATTTCTTAAGTACTGTTGAGAAAACACATTTATTAAGATTAATGTGTTGTACAGACTAGTTGGCTCTTTCCGATTATACTTAATTCAATGGTAAGATTCATATAATTGAAAAATAGGCTAGCTGTATAGTTCCATTTACCATCCAGTAGGAAAAAAAGTGAATATCCTAAAACTAATTATGCCGTTACAACAACAATAGAGTCAGATAAGCTTTCAAAGGCTCATAGTCTATTGAAAAAAAAATAGTACCATCATAAATGTAGTCTCATTTTTGCAGTCCCACATTCCCAGAGATAACAGTATTGTGTATATTATTGCACAACCAATAAAAATAAATATTCTCAGGTTAGATGACACGTAAAGATACCAGACATAACAATGGCACAAACCAATTTTGGATAGGCTGCATCTTTTGCATATTACTTCCACAATTCATATTGAAGTTTCTTGCTAGAGCATCCATTTTAAAATATTGCTGATGGGTAGTTCTTGCACTTAAAGATTTTACAAGCCCATAAATTTCCAAACTTCATTCTTAAAAAAACACAAAACCCCCAACAAACCACAAATGAAAATCCCAAGCAAAAACCCACTGAATGTATATATGAAAATCCCCAACTACGTTGCTTTTCAATTTAGAAGTAGATGCTACATTTACAGTTTAAACATATGCCTTGTAAATGCATGTTTCTGACCCATTGCACAAAAGAATAAGCAAAGCTCTTTAGCCATACATAGCAAAGACATACAAATAAAAGCCATTCAAACCTAATATAACAGGAAGAAGCTGTAAAAACTTTTTACAGTTTTATATGCCTGCAAATAAAGCTGGACCTTTGAAACAAAAAATACTATAATGATAAAATAAAACAGAATGCTTAATATAATAAATAATTTTTATAAAGTTAATTTTTCCAAGCTCCCAAATCTTATTTAAATTCAATATTATATATTTTCTGTGAATTACCTATTTTTAATGAAAACTATATCTAGTGAGACTCTGAGCCTGGGATAATTTAGTCTCATTGCTGCTGAGGATGATGCTACAAGACACCTTTTTAATGCAATTAACCAGTGTAAGTAAGTGGCTGTAAAAATTACTTCACAGTAATGCTATCTTCATTAAGATCAAAATAAATTAATCATGATCTCATCAGGATTCAAGAAATATGTATACTGAGCCCAACTTTCAGATTTAAAAGTTAAAAAAAAAAAAAAAGAGAAAGAGAGAAGTCAGTATTGTTTTAGCCAATATAATCTTGACATTAAATCAACTGTTTCTTAAGCTTCAAAGAAGTAAAACAGAACTTTGACCCCAAGGCTTGCCTCTGACTTGAATTCAGTTGTAGTCTAGTCTTTCTGTAAAGCTAGAAAGCAAACAAATGGTGCAGACACCATCCCAACCCTCTCCATGGGAAACAGTTTTTGTAATGAAGATATCTATTGAGACATGATGTGAACAATAGGGTTGTGGTTGCGTTTTTTTGTTTGTTTTGCTTTTAAAAACACTGCTGAGGTTTTATCAGGTTAAAGACATTACAAAAGCAGTTACACACAATTATGAGCAATCACCAGCTATAGGTGTTAACACTGGCTACAGATGCGTACTTATATAAACAGATTTAAATATATTGATATAGCACCATAACAAATTCAAGTGATTCCAAAGGTAGTTACAAACTTGCAAACATATATTCTATACTATAGACTGTTAGAGCAAGATTTAGAACTGAATGGCAGAGATCTTTCTGAGTTTACATGTTTGTAACTGCTAACCTTTCAGTTGCAGAGCTACACAGGGAAACACTAAAATTCCAATAAACTTCAACAGTACTGCATCAACACCCGATCTTGCAATAAGGTTCCACAGTGTACATATACTGAGGTAGATCAATCACAAAAATATTTATTAAACCCTTAGACTGTAGCTGAACGATGAATTAGGCATTTATATGGTCTATGGGCTTGAGCTCCATGTCTGTGTCAGGTACATCAGGGGTGCATGGAGGATGGGTGTTTATAACCATATTTGCACTCTCTGGAGGCCTCACCAACTGGAATCAGCCCCTAATTTACACTAGGAAGTATACAATGATAGCCACGTGAAGAGCTCCAGAAAAGCCTATTATGTTAACTTACATATACATCCATATCACCTGCATTCGCTATTCTGTGAAAAACTACCAAAAATAGAGACTAATTAGATCTCACCTATCCTCTTCTGTCACTTCTATTAATGCTAAAAACAGATAAAAGCTACATTGTAGGTAAGTGAGTCCAGAAACAGTACAGCAAAATCAGAGCAAACTTCTAATTCCATCACATGCATATTCTCTAAGCCTTGACATAAAGAAGTCCTGTCTAACCCAGGTGTTCAAATGTAGTGGTCTCACATCATCATTTGCAGAGATGGAAGTACTTCACTGGCCTTACTGTGGCTCTCTTGACCATCCCCATAGTTCAGTAGACTTTTTCTTTCTCTTTGCATTTCTTTAAATTTCTTTACCATTCACCATCTATGGCCATAAATGAAAACAAGGGCCCCATTTCCTAAGACAAACAAGTGAACTTAGAGCTTCCCTCTGGCAACAGCAGAACTAGGAAAAGAAGAACTGAAAAGATTAATTCTTAATTCTTCAATTAAGAAAAGCATGGGAGATGTGCAGAGCAATGTGGTGCTTGGAAAACTCAAGAAGAGGCAGTAGGATTTAGAACACTTGAATAAGCCTCTAATGAGATCAAACTCCTATTATCAAGTAATGTTAAGCAATGCTTTCTTGCAAAGTAGGGGAGCACAGCTGGAAGAAGCAGGACAGTGCTAACAGGCTGTACTGGGTTTGCACGGCAAGGTTTTGGTAGCAGGGGGGCTACAGGGGTGGCTTCTGTGAGAAGGTGCTAGAAGCTTCCCCCATGTCCGATAGAGTCAATGCCAGCCAGCTCCAAGACAGACCCACTGCTGGCCAAGGCCAAGCCAATCAGCGATGGTGGTAGTGCGTCTGTGATAACATATTTAAGAAGGGGAAAAAAAAACTTGCTGCAGGATTATAGCAGCAGAGAGAGGAGTGAGAATATGTGAGCACAACAACTCTGCAGACACCAAGGTCAGTGAAGAAGGAGGGGGGGGAGGTGCTCCAGGCACTAGAGCAGAGATTCCCCTGCAGCTTATGGTGAAGACCATGGTGAGGCAGGCTGTCCCCCTGCAGCCCATGGAGGTCCACGGTGGAGCAGATATCCACCCGTAGCCCGTGGAGGACCCCATGTCAGAGCAGGTGGATGCCCGAAGGAGGCTGTGACCCTGTGGGAAACCCACACTGGAGCAGGCTCCTGGCAGGACCTGTGGACCCATGGAGAGAGGAGGCCACGCTGGATCAGGTTTGCTGGCAGAACCCTCAATGGCATGCACCCACGAGTGCTGAGGGAGCTGGCAGAGGTCATTGCTAAGCCACTCTCCATCATCTTTGGAAAATCATGGAGAACGGGAGAGGTGCCTGAGGACTGGAGGAAAGCCAATGTCACTCCAGCCTTCAAGAAGGGCAAGAAGGAGGACCCGGGAAACTACAGGCCATTCAACCTCACCTCCATCCCTGGAAAGGTGATGGAACAGCTCATTCTGGAGGTCATCTCCAAGCATGTGGAGGAAAAGAAGGTGATCAGGAGTAGTCAGCATGGATTCACCAAGGGGAAATCATGCTTGACCAATCTGATAGGCTTCTACGATGGCATGACTGGCTGGGTGGATGAGGGGAGAGCAGTGGATGTTGTCTACCTGGGAGGAGTGGCTGATACATCAGAATGCTGTGCGGCCATTCAGCAAGACCTGGACAGGCTGGAGCGTTGGGCGGAGAGGAACCTCACGAGGTTCAACAAGGGCAACTCTAGGGTCCTGCACCTGGGGAGGAATAACCCCATGCACCGGTACAGGTTAGGGGTTGACCTCCTGGAAAGCAGCTCTAAGGAGAAGGACCTGGGAGTCCTGGTGGACGACAAATTCACCATGAGCCAGCAATGTGCCCTTGCGGGTAGGAAGGCCAGCGGCATCCTGGGGTGCATGAAGAAGAGTGTGGCCAGCAGGTCGAGGGAGGTTCTCCTCCCCCTCGACTCTGCCCTAGTGAGGCCCCATCTGGAGTACTGTGTCCAGTTCTGGGCTCCCCAGTTCAAGAAAGATGAGGAACTACTGGAGAGAGTCCAGCAGAGGGCTACAAAGATGATTAGGGGACTGGAGCATCTCTCCTACGGGGAAAGGCTGAGGGAGCTGGGGCTGTTCAGCCTGAGGAAGAGAAGACTGAGAGGGGACCTCATCAACGCTTATAAATATCTCAAGGGCGGGTGTCAAGAGGATGGGGCCAGGCTCTTCTCAGTGGTGCCCAACGACAGGACAAGGGGCAACAGGCACAAACTGGAACACAGGAAGTTCCGCCTGAACATGAGGAAAAACTTCTTTACTGTGAGGGTGACAGAGCACTGGAACAGGCTGCCCGGGGAGGTTGTGGAGTCTCCTTCTCTGGAGATATTCAAAACCCACCTGGACATGGTCCTGTGCAACCTGCTCTAGGTGACCCTGCTCTAGCAGGGGGGTTGGACTAGATGATCTCCAGAGGTCCCTTCCAACCCCTACCATTCTGTGATTTGTGACCCCGTGGGGGACCCACGCTGGAGCGGTCTCTTCCTGAAGAACTGCACCCCATGGCAAGGGCACACACTAGAGCAGTTCATGAAGAACTGTAGCCTGTGGGAAGAATTCATATTGGAGAAGTTTGTAGAGGACTGTCTTCTGTGGGAGGGACCCCACACTGGAGCAGGGGAAGAGTGCGAGGAGTCCTCCCCCTGAGGAGGAAGGAGCGACAGAGATGACATGTGATGAACTGACTGCAACCCCCCTTCCCCGTCCCCCTGTGCCGCTTGGGGGGGGAAGTAGAGAAATTGGGAGTGAAGTTGAGTCCGGGAAGAAGGGAAGGGTGGGGGGAAGGTGTTTTTAAGATTTGGTTTTATTTCTCATTATCCTACTCTGACTTGATTGTCAATAAATTAAATTAATTTTTTTCCCCCGATTCAAGTCTGTTTTGGCTGTGACGGTAATTGGTGAGTGATCTCCCTGTCCTTATCTTGACTCATGAGCCTTTTGTTACATTTTCTCTCCCCTGTGCAGCTGAGGAGGGGGAGTGATAGAGCAGCTTTGGTGGGCACCTGGCATCCAGCCAGGGTCAAACCACGACACAGGCATACTGATTTTCCTAGCCCTTGACATTTTATGAAAGAATAAAGTGTGTGATATAACTGCCATTTTCAGCTGACAGGAAAACTCAAAGAGTTAACAATTATTGGCAGCCTCCAGCTGCCAATAATACTGCTTATCTTCTTTTCATTTACTTAAGACCTCATGTCAGACATCTCACATCCATGCTATATATAATGCTATGTAGCATACAGCTTGCAGAAATCACTTTCAACTACTACCACATTTTTATGAAGCTGACTATTTTAAAAAGCCTTTCAATCAGTGTAGTCAACACTGCTAAGCACTACTGAAGGTGGATTCTCTAAGGTACGTGCCTGTCTGTACACAGACACACATAACACATATGGTAGTTTGCATCTCTCAGGGCTTGACACAAGCGAAGTTATCAGTTAAGTCCAGACGGTGCCCCTGTAATCTAATCTGACCTCAAAGATAAATAGTAATTGAGCTATAAACAGCTATGGTTTCATATAGAAAGCAGTACAAGAAACACAGAATTGGTTTGCAGTTAACTGAAGAATTTTTAGCTAGTGAAATGGAAACGTGCAACATCAACAAAAGGTGCCCAACAGCCATAGTTTTAACAGCTAATAAAGTAGTAAATACTCCCTAAAGTAAAATTTGATTTTTGCAAGCCCCAATTATATGACATATTTGCTTTAAAACAATTTCACAAGTTCAGCACTTACGAGTATTTGTTATGATCAAATGTAATTTATGCCATGGCAAAATATTAAGGCATATTTAAAAAAAAAAAAAATCAAGTGAACTCATTTCAAATCAACATGCAAAAAATAAAACATTATTGAAATACAAAATAAAGAACAAATATTGTGCAAAACTAATGAAGTAATTGGATCTCCAGGCTTTTAGGAAGTTTTTAATGCAGCATAATAAATATCACCAGTCACTGTATCATTAGATATGTTCAATGCTCTATAGAACGGCTTGATTAAAGCTGACATAATTGGGCATGCTACATAAAACAAGAACACCTCAGAAAAACATACTGAAACAAGTTGTAAAGTTTAAAGACAGAAAAATAAGTAAATGTAATAATTCGTGTTAAAAGCAACAATTTAAATCTCTCCCACACCATTTTAACTTATTTTTGTGTAACTACAAATAGATGAATCAGGCTGAGCTCCATGGAACTGTGAAGTGTTTTCACTACCTGTAAACTCAGTGCTGGTAGAATCCTGTTGAGTTGTAATTTATTTCATTTGTACAAAAATAAATATATATATATATATATATTTTTTTTTGTCCAAAAATCCATGCAGCACATCCCTAGAAATATTCAGAAGGACAGTCTGCTATAGAAACACTACAATCTTCCAAAATGATTCTGCTGGTTCATGTCACGTGAGAGTTAAGTGCTGCACTAAGGTGCCAGATGATAGTCTCTGCAAAAAAAAACTGTCCAGAAGGACAATAAAATTCTCCTACAGCAAGTCCATTTTGGGTCTGTAGTGTAGCAGTAGAGGTGCTTTCTGCAAGACAGAATCATCAGACAGGTTAAGGGGCAAAACCAAAATGAATTCATATACTTCATAAATAAAACTTATCCGTTTCATAAATTAAAGCTTAGAGAGACTATCAGAGTAGCTATATTCCAAAACTTAACCAAGATACCCCACCTACAGAGCCCCCCCCCCCAAAGAATCCTTCTACTTTTGTCTCAGTAATTGATCATCCTAAGAGTAGCTAACTAACACTAGGTCTGGCCATCTAGAATAGAACCTGTTCTCAGCAGGAGCCAATCGCAGACCCTTGGGGAAGGGCATAAGAACAGGGCAAGTAAACAGCAATAGCCTCCAGAATGCTCCCCAATCTCAAACAATTCAGGAATTTCCTAAGTAGAGCCTTGCATTAATAATCCTCACACAATAATTCTTCTGTGAATTTACCCATTGCTTTTTTAAAGCTATGTAAACTTTTAACATCTACAACATCCTGCAGTACAGAGTTCTACAGTTCAAGTTTACACAACAAAGAATGGTCATAAAAGCCTCTTTTGCATGAGTTTGTGTGAGTTGGCTCTTTAGGTACTTACGTGCGTGGATGGAGCAATAGTTACCTGAAAAGAGCAGGCCAAAGAGAGGAAAAGTATATGCTGAGAATCACAGAATGATTGAGGTTGGAAGGGACTTCTGGAGGTCACCTGGTCCAAATCCCCTGCTCAAGTACGGTCACCTAGAGCCAGTTGCTCAGGACCATATCCAGACAGCTTTTTATAATATCTCCAAGGAGGGAGACTCCACAACATCCCTGGACACCCCCTTCCAGTGCTCAGTCACCCTCACATTCAAAAAGTATTTCCTGATGTTCAGATGGAATCTCCTGTGTTTCAGCTTGTGTCCATTGCCTCTTGTCCTGTCACTGGGCGCCACTGAAAATAGCCTGGCTCTGTCCTTTTTGCACCCTCCCTTCAGGTATTTATATACATTGATGAGATTCCTCCCTGAGCCTTCTCTTCTCTAGTCTATAGTCCCAGGTGTCTCAGCTTTTCCTCATAGGAGAGATACTCTAGTCCCTTAATCATCTTCATGGCCCTGTGCTGGACTCTCTCCAGTAGCTCCATGTCTCTCATGTACTGGGGAGCCCAGAACTGGACATAGGACTCCAGGTGTGGCCTCACCAGTGCTGAGTAGAGGGGAAGGATCACCTCCCTTGACCTGCTGGCAATACTTTGCCTGATGCAGCCTAGAATACCAATTGCCTTCTTTGCTGCAAGGGCACATTGCTGGCTCCTGTTCAATCTGGTCTCCACCAGGACTCCAGGTCCTTTTCTGCCAAGCTGCTTTCCAGCTGGGTGACCCCAAACATATATTGGTGCATGGGGTTGTTCTTCCCCGGGTGCAGGACTTTGCCTTTCCCCTTGTTGAACTTCACGAGGTTCTTCATGAACTTCTTGAAGATAGTGTGTGAAAGTCTCCCAAGGACCAATAAGCTCCTGAAACTAGCAGTCCTGTTGAACCCACAAGACCTGATAAACACAGAACAGCAAGGGTCTGCTTAAGGCCAAGGCCATGAGCAAACACTGGCATTAATAATGGGTTGCACAACTCAGACCATATCCAAGAAAGTGGTGGCTGCTATATGTAGATGAAAACTATAGGATTATACATATACCTGAATAGGCAAGGGACCACCAAGGGACTTTCTGAACACCTACCTGAAAGCCATTAGCATATCAGTATGTCCCTCTACTTCTTAGTAGACAGATGGGGTTGGCCTCCCTACTGTTGCTCCAATAATTACAAGCACATGTGCACAAGTGAATTATGTTAACTATTCACACAGTACAATTACTTATCTACTGAATGGAGTTAGTTTTCTTCATAGCAGCTCTTACGGTGCTATGTTTTGGATTTGTGACCAAAACAGTGTTGATAATACATCCATGTTTTAGTTATTGCTGAACATTGCTTGCATAGCATCAAGGCCTTCTGTTTCTCACACTGCCCCATCAGCAAGTAGGCTGAGGGTGCTCACAGAAGCTGGAAGGGTATTTAATAAAAGCTGTGGGAAAGAAGGAGGAAGGGGGGATGTTTGGACCATTATGCATGAGGAAGCCCTGCTTTCCTGGAAATGGCTTAACAGCTGCCTGCCTACAAGAAATAGCAAATGAAGTCCTTATTTTGCTCTGCTTGCACACACAGCTTTGCTTTACCCATTAAATTGTCTTTATCTCAACCCACAATTTTTATTACTTTTACCCTTCTAATTCTCTCCCCCATCCCACTAGGGGGGAAGCAAGCAAGTGGCTGTGTGGCGCTTAGCTGCCTACTGGGATTAAACCACAACTCATAGAATTCTTCCAAGCAGGTCCCTGAACAGACCAAAGCCTGCTCTCCTGAAGTCCAGGGATGTGATCCTGCCATTTACCTTGTTCCTTTCTTTCAGTGCAGACCCTGGCTGTCCCCTCTCTCATTGCAGCTGCAGATTCAAGCTCTTGTATCTCTAGGATCTTAGAGAAAATCCTATATCAATCTCCTTTTCATCACCTTCAATGTCATGCAGTCTGCTGAATTCCTTCCTGCAGCTCCTTCACAACAGAGATTCTTCACCAACACACATCTTCTCCTACTCCAGCCTTAGCAAGAAGCCCCAGGCACTCCCCGCAGCCAAAGGCCTGGAGAGATGCATCTTCCTCTGGAGCTCAGTCTGAGTCAAGACCTCTGATATTCCAGGGATAGTTGCTCTAGTTAGTGCTGAGGACCATGCCCCAAAGTACATCATTACTATTGCTGAGCACACATAAACTACCCTCAGCAGAGCTTCTAGCCAATTCCTGCATATCATAACAAATGCTACCCCTGCTCACTACTCCTATTAGTGCTAGGCCCAGCAGTTATATAGGCCTCTCCCTAGCACCTGCTGAAAGTGTGATTGACCATTCCTAATCAGGAGTCAGCTGGAACAAAAGCTCAAAGCACCCTTTGATCAAGAACAACTGACAGAGCTCATTAGCTGCTGCTAGAGCTTGCTAGAATCAGTCTCCTGTAGGTATCTTTTCCCAGCAACATCAGGCACCCTGAAGTTCCTCAAGGGGTTCCTAGGAGTCCCCTGATGATCTCAGAAGTTGTTCCCGTTCCCAGAAAATTGAGATGATCTAAAAGCAGAGCCCAGAAACCACTGTGCAAACTGCTGCATCTGTTGGATGCTTCTGTTAGCTGCACTAAGCCAGGAGAAGATGGAGAATGTTTTATGAACAAATGTGGGGTTTCTCAAACATTGGCAGGACATGATATCTGTTGTGTACTGACCACCCTTTCCTGATGGGATACAGGTAGTTCCAGCTCCCCTGGCAGAAATAAGGATGAATCAGGTTCCTTGAACAGTGGATGAATTATGAGAATTAGCTGCCCAAATGCACTCCTGCTATTCACAACTGTCCATGCAGCAAAATGCATGGGAACCTACCTGGAATCAATGGGTAGAGATAACACAGTGTGTTACGAAGTATTAGGGGCTAGGTTCAGGAGAAAAGGGAAAAATTTCTTACATGGATCAAGAAAAAACAGGGACTTACAGTAACTGTGAAGATGGACAGTAGAGAAGAGGTTGCAGAGAAATAAGGATAAGAGAAATAGGTGCAGGAAACAGTGACAATAAGGTTAGTAAATCAGAAGAAATGGACCAAATCTGTAAGGCTGTGGAAAGTGTTAAAGGATTCAGGAAAAAATATGGCAAAATGGATTAGGAAGAAAACATGGGATAAGCTAAAAAGAGTGATACAACAGCTGAAAAGAAGAGCAGTAGCAGCAGTATACCTCAGTGCTCAAGCTCTGCTGCTCTACCCCCAGTTGATGAAAACCAACAATAGGGAAGTCTGCTTTGGGCCCAGGATTACCCATATGAATGGGTGCCTGTGTGCCAAATACGTTGGGATCCTGGGGGGGGAACCCCAATATTTTGCATGAAGTAGAGAAAAAAATACGATGTTTTCCTGGACACAGGAGCATGAATCAGTTTGTCTAAAACTTTTCTTAAAGAATCTATTCAACAAGAAAATATGAAGGCAGCCTCTTTCAACAGGAAGGAAGGAAAAGGCCCTAAATATTATATTATGAATCTAATAATAGGGCAGCAAGAACCTCTTATTTTAGGAATTGACTGGATAATGGAACATGGAATCTTAATTTTTATGGTGATATTTTGTAGAAATATAAAGGAATACAGGAAGCGGGGAAAGGCTGGTATAAAGATTCAAGAGAACAAATACAAACTTTAACTGAAATAGATAAAGAATTCTGGAAATAACAGGTCCCAGGAGTATGGCAGAAAAAAATCCTACAGTGTGGAAAAAAGAAATGACCAAGTTGAAACAGTGGGACCCTCAGTTCATCCCCCTTATACAATATCCATATCCTAAAAAAGCTAGGACTGCTCTGGGAGAAATCATTAAGGAGTATTTAGAACAAGATGTTTTGTGGAAAATTATAAACCCACATATGTCAGGGTGCAGTGAGGGCCATCTGCTCCCTAAGGGATGAGGAGCCAAATGAGATAACAAGGCCAGCAGGGCAGGGGCCTTGCTGGCCAGAGCCCTCACAGTACCTCAGCAAGGTGAGCAGGGTAGACCCAGGGATGGTAAACAGGTTCAACTAAGAGTCCAGATCATCAGGCAAGTTCATGGTGATGAGGCAAATCCAAGATCAAGCCAGGAAGTCAATCTGTAGGTTAGTGTCAAGATCAGGTCTGATGAGAGCAACCAGAGTCAGACAATGATCACCGAGTAGGTCCATAGTGACAAGGCAAGGACAAGGTCAGACTAGGAAATCAGTCTGCACGTCAGGGTCGAGATAAGTGGGGTCTATGGCCAAGCACAACTGTGGCTGAGCTGGAGTCCAGTACTCCTATGACATAGCTCAGGCAGGGACTGAAGGCCCAGGTCTGAGCTGAACTGGGACTCCTGGGCAGAGGATGTGGAGGCCCCAAGTAAGGCTGCCAGGGCCATTAAGACCTATTAGTGACCTCAGGGGCCTGACAATATAATTCTCCATTATGACTGCATGCACCAATACAGGTTAGGGGTTGACCTCCTGGAAAGCAGCCCTGCAGAGAAGGACCTGGGAGTCCTGGTGGACGACAAATTCACCATGAGCCAGCAATGTGCCCTTGTTGCCAAGAAGGCCAACGGCATCCTGGGGTGCATGAAGAAGAGTGTGGCCAGCAGGTCGAGGGAGGTTATCCTCCCCTTCTACTCTGCCCTAGTGAGGCCCCATCTGGAGTCCTGCGTCCAGTTCTGGGCTCCCCAGTTCAAGAAAGATGAGGAACTACTGGAGAGAGTCCAGCGGAGGGCTACAAAGATGATTAAGGGACTGGAGCATCTCTCCTATGGGGAAAGGCTGAGGGAGCTGGGGCTGTTCAGCCTGAGGAAGAGAAGAGTGAGAGGGGACCTCATCAATGCTTATAAATATCTCAAGGGTGGGTGTCAAGAGGATGGGGCCAAACTCTTTTCAGTGGTGCCCAGTGATAGGACAAGGGGCAACAGGCACAAACTGGAACACAGGAAGTTCCGCCTGAACATGAGGAAAAACTTCTTTACTGTGAGGGTGACAGAGCACTGGAACAGGCTGCCCAGAGAGGTTGTGGAGTCTCCTTCTCTGGAGATATTCAAAACCCGCCTGGACGCAGTCCTGTGCAACCTGCTCTAGGTGACCCTGCTCTAGCAGGGGGGTTGGACTAGATGATCTCCAGAGGTCCCTTCCAACCCCTACCATTCTGTGATTCTGTGATTCTGTGACCTGTTAAAAAGGCTGATAAAAATCCTGGAGCATGATGGTAGGCTACTGTCAGATAAATAAGTTCATCCTGAGGATGGCTCCTATTGTAGTATGCGTGTCTGAGATTATTGCTAATTTACAAGAAAATAACAAGTGGTTTTCAGTTATAGATCTGTTTCATTGCCATTTGACTTACTGAAGAATCAGTTTAGAGATTTGCTTTCACATTTAGAGACAAATGATATACCTTTACTTAGGTACTGCAGGGGTTTTACAAAGCAGAAATGTTATGCGGATAATATTCTAGTGACTGGAGCTACAGAAGTGTAAGAGACAAGTACCTGAGTTTTAAGATTAACAGACCAAACAAGATTTAAAGTCAATTTGAATAAGGCCCAATTAGGGCAACCCCAGGTAAACTACTTGGGAATTGTAATTGGGGAAAAAGAAAGCTTTGCTGGCATCAGGAGACCATTGTGGAAATTACTGAGAAAGAATCAGGAATGGAAATGGAACAAGGAACATGATTCTTTAACTAAACTGAAAGAAGTTGCTTTAAAAAGCTCTGGCTGATTCCATGGGAGCAGTACCATTACAAAAATAAAAAGTGCATCCTCTTCAGAGGACAGAACAAAAATTATCTGGCTGTGAGAAAGACTGTTTAGCAGCAGTCTGGGCTATAACAGTCTTTAAGGCTTTCACCCTTGACAGTCCAGATGTAATCCAATTGTATTAGGTGTCTGTGGCAAGGTTTTGGTGGTGGGGAAGCTGCAGGGGTGGCGTCTGTGAGAAGAGACCAGGAGCTGCCTTGTGCCAGACACAGCTGATTTCAGCCAGCTCAGCAACGGACCCACCGCTGACTGAAGCCGAGCCAATCAGCAAAGTTGGTGGTGCCTCTGTGAAAACATATTTAAGAAAGGGCAAAAGTGCCAGACAGGCAGAGGAGAGGAAAAAAAAGTGAGAAACAGCAGTGCGAACACCAAGGTCAGAGAAGAAAAAGGAAGGGGAAGAAGCGCTCCAGGAGCTGGAGCAGAGATTCCCCTCCAGCCCGTGAAAGAGACCACACTGGAGCAGGTATTCCCCAGAGCAAATATTCACGCTACAGCCCATGGAGGACCTCACACTGAAGCAGTTGGATATTTCCTGAAGGAATTGTGGCCTGTGGAGAACCCATGCTGGAGGAGATTTTTTCCTGATGGACTGCAGCCCGTGGAGAGGACCAGATCTGGAGCAGGGGAAAAGTGTGAGGAGGAAGGATTGGCAGAGAGGATCTGTTATGTACTGACTGTAACCCCCTCACACGCCCTGTGCTGCTCAGGAGGGTGGGTAGAGGAGTTGGGAATGAAGGAGTGAAGTTAAGCATGGGGGAAGGTGTGGGGGGAAAGGTGTTGTTTTAAATTTTTTTTGTCTTTGCTTCTCACTATCCAAATCTGTTTTCACTGGTAATAAATTAAACTAAATTAATGTAAAGTAAAATAAATAAAAGTAAATTATATTAAATTAATTTTCCCCAAGTCGAGTCTGCTTTGCCTGTGACAGTAATTGGTAAGTGAAATCCCTGTCTTTATTTTGACTTTTGCCATCCTGTTTTCTCCCCTTGTCCTGTTTGAGGAGGGGGGCTGTGAGCAGCTGGGTGGGCATCTGACTGCTGGCCAAGGGTAACCCACCACATCAATTTATTGAGTTAAAATTAATGAACTGGTGGTGGTGGTGGTGATGGAGTACTGTATGATGGCAGGCTTTAAACTGAAGGACTTGGGGGGCGGGGGCCAAAGTGGCAATGCGCATGCCATTGCATCCAACTGGGGAATAAGCCAGGACAACCAGATCAGTGACAAATGTTCCTTAGCTGCCTCCCAAGAAGAGAACCAGAAGGCTGACCACCCTAAGGGTGTGCATGGCTATGATGGATCCTCCTGCACCCCTCCAGGGAAACCTGCATGCTCGATTACCTCTCTGAAATGCCTGTACACCAATGCACGCAGAGTGAGGAATAAACAGGAAGAACTAGAGGTCTGTGTGCGCTCGCAGGGCCATGATCTCATAGCAATTACAGAGACATGGTGGGATAGCTCGCATGACTGGAATGCTGTCATGGATGGCTACGTACTTTTTAGGAAAGACAGGCCAGCAAGGCGAGGTAGTGGAGTTGCTCTTTATGTGAGAGAGCAACTGGAGTGTATTGAGCTCTGCCTAGGGGAGGAAGAAGAACGGGTCGAGAGCTTATGGGTAAGGATTAAGGGACAGGCTAACATGGGGGACACTGTTGTGGGTGTGTACTACAGGCTACCGGATCAGGAAGAGGAAGCTGATGAGGCCTTCTACAGGCAGCTGAAAGTAGCCTCACGATCACAGGCCCTGGTTCTCATGGGGGACTTCAACCACCCCGATATCTGCTGGAAAGACAACACAGCTAGGCACACACAGTCCAAGAGGTTCCTGCAGAGCATTGATGATAACTTTTTGACACAGGTGGTTGTCCTGGTTGCAGCTGGGATAGGGTTAATTTTCGCCAGAAGCTGGCCGGGGTCTATTCTATACCATGTGACCATCACGCTCACTATTTAGAGGGGGTCGACCGGAGGGGTGGGGATCGCTGCTTGGGAGTGGGCTGGGCGTTGGGCTAGGGGTGGGGAGTGACCTGTGCGGGAAGCACCGCTAAGTACACTCTGTTGTTGTTATTGTTGGGGTTTCTCGCTTGTTTGTTCTCTTTCCCTTTGTTGTTCGGTTAAACTGTTGTTAACCCACGAGTTTTGCCTTTCTTTGTCCCGATTCTCTCCCCGTCCCACCGGGAGGGGGGGGATGGTGAGCGAGCAACCAGCCTCCTGCTGGGGCTAAACCACGACAGTGGTGAAGGAGCCGACGAGGAGAGGGGTGCTGCTGGACCTTGTACTAACAAACAAAGAAGATCTGGTTGGGGATGTGAAGGCTGGGGGCAGCCTTGGCTGCAGTGACCATGAGATGGTGGAGTTCAGGATCCTGCATGGAGGAAGCAGGACACTAAGCAGGATTACAACCCTGGACTTCAGGAGAGCTAACTTTGGCCTCTTCAAGGACCTACTTGGAGGAATCCCATGGGTTAGGGCTCTAGAAGGTAGGGGGGCCCAAGAGAGCTGGGCAATATTCAAGCATCGCTTCCTCCAAGCTCAAGAGCGGTGCATCCCCAGGAGTAAGAAATCAGGTAAGGGAGGCAGGAGACCTGCATAGATGAGCAAGGAGCTTCTGGCAAAACTCAAATGGAAGAAGGAAGCTTAGGAATGTGGAAAAAGGGACAGGCCACTTGGGAGGAATATAGGAACGTTGTCAGAGTATGCAGGGATGCAACGAGGAAGGCTAAGGTCCACCTGGAATTAAATCTGGCAAGGGACGTCAAGGACAACAAGAAGGGCTTCTTCAAGTACATCAGTAGCAAACGGAAGACTAGGGAAAATGTGGGCCCGCTGATGAATGAGGTGGGTGCCCTGGTCATGAAGGATGCAGAGGAGGCAGAGTTACTGAATGCCTTCTTTGCTTCGGTCTTCACTGCCAGGGCTGGCCCCCAGGAATCCCAGACCCTGGAGGTAAGAGAGAAAGTCTGGAGAAAGGAAGACCTTCCCTTGGTCAAGGAGGATCGGGTTAGAGATCAGTTGGGCAAACTGGACGCCCACAAATCCATGGGCCCCAATGGGATGCACCCATGAGCGCCGAGGGAGCTGGCAGAGGTCATTGCTAAGCCACTCTCCATCATCTTTGAAAGGTCATGGAGAACGGGAGAGGTGCCTGAGGGCTGGAGGAAAGCCAGTGTCACTCCAGCCTTCAAGAAGGGCAAGAAGGAGGACCCAGGAAACTACAGGCCATTCAACCTCACCTCCATCCCTGGAAAGGTGATGGAACAGCTCATTCTGGAGGTCATCTCCAAGCATGTGGAGGAAAAGAAGGTGATCAGGAGTAGTCAGCATGGATTCACCAAGGGGAAATCATGCTTGACCAATCTGATAGCCTTCTACGATGGCATGACTGGCTGGGTGGATGAGGGGAGAGCAGTGGATGTTGTCTACCTTGACTTCAGCAAGGCGTTTGACACTGTCTCCCATAACATCCTCATAGGTAAGCTCAGGAAGTGTGGGTTAGATGAGTGGATGGTGAGGTGGATTGAGAACTGGCTGAATGGCAGAGCTCAGAGGGTGGTGATCAGCAGCGCAGAGTCTACTTGGAGGCCTGTAGCTAGTGGTGTCCCCCAGGGGTCAGTACTGGGCCCAGTCTTGTTCAATTTATTCATCAATGACCTGGATGAAGGGCCAGAGTGTACCCTCAGCAAGTTTGCCGATGATACGAAACTGGGAGGACTGGCTGATACACCAGAAGGCTGTGCTGCCATTCAGCGAGACCTGGACAGGCAAGTGAGTTGGGTGGAGAGGAACCTCATGAGGTTCAACAAGGGCAACTCTAGGGTCCTGCACCTGGGGAGGAATAACCCCATGCACCGGTACAGGTTAAGGGTTGACCTCCTGGAAAGCAGCTCTAAGGAGAAGGACCTGGGAGTCCTGGTGGACAACAAATTCACCATGAGCCAGCAATGTGCCCTTGCGGGTAGGAAGGCCAGCGGCATCCTGGGGTGCATGAAGAAGAGTGTGGCCAGCAGGTCGAGGGAGGTTATCCTCCCCCTCTACTCTGCCCAAGTGTCCAGTTCTGGGCTCCCCAGTTCAAGAAAGATGAGGATCTACTGGAGAGAGTCCAGCGGAGGGCTACAAAGATGATTAGGGGACTGGAGCATCTCTCCTATGGGGAAAGGCTGTGGGAGCTGGGGCTGTTCAGCCTGAGGAAGAGAAGACTGAGAGGGGACCTCATCAATGCTTATAAATATCTCAAGGGCGGGTGTCAAGAGGATGGGGCCAAACTCTTTTCAGTGGTGCCCAACGACAGGACAAGGGGCAATGGGCACAAACTGGAACATAGGAAGTTCCATCTGAACATGAGGAAAAACTTCTTTACTATGAGGGTGACAGAGCACTGGAACAGGCTGCCCAGGGAGGTTGTGGAGTCTCCTTCTCTGGAGATATTCAAAACCCGCCTGGACGCAGTCCTGTGCAACCTGCTCTAGGTGACCCTGCTCTAGCAGGGGGGTTGGACTAGCTGATCTCCAGAGGTCCCTTCCAACCCCTACCATTCTGTGATTCTGTGATCCTCCCAAATATCTCCGTCCCTATCTTCCGGGGACACGATTAGCCTCCAAATTTTCACAGGATCTGGAGCGTTGGGAGACCGAGTTATCATGAGTTCTAGTTTATCCTCTACCTTCCTGCATTTTTCTTTTTCCTCCCCTAGTTGTTTCAGCAATTGGTCCATTCGCAGAGATAAGATTTCTTGTTGCTTTCTTTGTTCAACCTCATCTTGTAACACTCTCATTTCATTTTCCTTACATTCCTTATACCGATATGCAGCTCCCAAACATGTTCCCAACATATTGCTTATTATTCCCTTCTCTTTACCCTCTTTCATTTTTCCTCTTGTGAGGTTTAATTGTTCCTCTATCTTCTTCCAGTTATCCCAGTTTTCACACACCCAATCATCCAAAAATTTCAGTGAAGGGTTAACTCCGTGCCTCTGTACATAGTCAGTGATTGAATCTGCCATCCTGCTGACCACGCCAAGTTTTGTTGCAGGTGAATTATTAAGAGAAGTCATTGTTGTGGGGTTAACTAAAAGGTTTTATTAATGATTAAATGATGATCAAATGATAATTAAATGATAATTGTTTGCTAATTAAATAATAATTAAATGGTGAAGAAGTGATAATTGGATGGTAATTAAACAATTATTTAACAATAATTCATTGATAATTGTGATAGTTATTCTACCGGGCGTCGTTCTACTTGTGGGAGGTGGTGACTGATTTGTGTTTGCATCACTTGGGTTTTTTCTCTTTTCTTCACTTATTAAACTGTCTTTATCTGGACCCATGAGTTTTCTTGATTTTGCTGTTCTTATTCTCTCACCCATCTCGTTGAGTAGGGGCTGAGTGAGTGGCTCAGTGGGTACTTAGTTGCTGGCCAGGGTCAACCCACAACAAAAGATTATCTCAAACAGCAGAAGTATAGGCTACCATAGAAGTTATTAAAAGACACCAATCCTTTAAACAGAACCCATTATGTCTCTTTATCGACAGTGATTATGTTAATAATGGAATAAAATACTAGACTTATGACTGGGAGAAAGGGGGATGGAAAGCAAACAATGGAAGACCAATAGTGATGGAAGAAAACCAGAGGTTCATTTTACAAGCTCAGAGAGACAGTGGGAAAAATATATATGCATGTTAAAGCACATGAGAGACTAAAAACAATACTGAGAAACAGTTTAGTGATCAAATAGATCAGTTGACTCAGAATAATTACTGCAGTTTAAACCAGGAAACAGGTAAAAAATAAGAAGACGTGGATACCAGAGTTGTCTGAAAGCAAGCAAAGCATTAGATTGTCATAATATGTTACATGAAGGTGTATAGGGCACTCTAGTTCAAGGAATTTCTCTTTGGCCACAAATGAAGCAAGAAATTGAGCACATAATTAAAAAGTGCATGATACAAAAGCAAACTGTAATGATACAAAAGCAAACTAGTAAAACTAAGATACCACCTCCATTGCATCAGAGAAGCCTTGGAACCTGGCAAATACTGCAAATGGATTATATAGATAAACTTCCATGAACTAAAGGAGGATATCAGTATCTCCTTGTGTACTGGTTTTGGTCGGGATAGAGTTAAATTTCTTCATAGTAGCTTGTATGGGGCTATGTTTTGGATTTGTGATGAAAACAGTGTTGATAATACAGGGATATTTTCGTTATTGCTGAGCAGTGCTTCCACAGAGTCAAGGCCTTTTCTGCTTCTTATACTTTCTTATACTGCCCCGCCAGTGAGTAGGCTGGGGGTGCACAAGAAGTTGGGAGGGGACACAGCTGGGACAGATGACCCCAACTGACCAAAGGGATATTCATACCATATGATGTTGTGCTCAGCAATAAAACAGGGTTGGTGGAGGTTGGCAGGGGCTGACGTTGCTCGGGGACTGGCTGGGCATTGGTCGGTTGGTAGTGAGCAATTGCTTTCTTTTGCATCATTTGTTTTTCTTGGATTGAGGGGGGGAGTCCCTCTCTCTTTGTGTTCCCCCCCCCTTTTTTAATTATTAAACTGTCTTTATCTCAACCCACGAGTTTTCACACTTTTACCCTTCCGATTCTCTCCCCCATCCCACTGTGGGGTAAGTGGCTGTGTGGTGCTTAGCTGTCGGCTGGGTTAAACCATGACACCTTGTCATCAGAGGTATCTTTTCAGGATGGGTTGAAACTTTAAACTTTTTCCTCTGAAAGGAACACAGCCTCTGTAACTGTAAAACTTCCATTTAAGGAAATTATCTGTAGGTATGGAACACCCACAGAGAAAGGATCAGATAAGGAGGGACTTTTGTAAAGTGAAAGACTGCATACATCCTACCACCCACATTCATCCAGAATGGCAGAAATAATGAATCAGACTTGTAAAAATAGTCTAAAGAAAACTGCAGGACAATACCCAAAACAATGGGCTGGAAAATTACCCTTGATATTAGTAGCTACTTTAAGGAACAGTGACAGATCGAGTACTGGTTTAAAACTGTACCATATAACATTTGCGTAGCCCATACCTTGGTGACCCCACACTCAAGACCCCAAGGGCCTCATCACCATGAACTTCCCTGATGATCTGAGCTCTTGGTTGAACCTGGCTATGATCTCTGGGTCTGCCTTGCTTGGGTACTGTAGGGCTGAAGTCTGGCTGGCAAGACCCCGGCGTCACTAGCTGTTATTTGTGCACAGCTTCCCCAATCCTGTAGGGAGCAGCTGGCCCTAACTGCTCCCTGACAAATAAATGGATTCATGTTTCTCAGATCTCTCCCTATAGGGGCAAATAAGCATGGAATCAATCAGGGATTTTTCTCCCATAAAAGCCTCACAGACAAACTAATGAGGTAGGAATGAGCTAAGTAGACAGAAAAATGACTGAACTGCCAGACTCAAAGGGTTGTGATCAGCAGCATGAAATCCAACTGGAGACCAGTCATGAGTGGTGTACCCCAGGGGCTGATACTGTTGACAAAGTGTTTGTATTTCAGCTACAGGAAGCATCACGCTCGCAGGCTCTGATCATGCTGGGAGACTTCAATTACCCTGACATATGCTGGAAAAGCAGCACAGCAAGCTGTAAGTGGTCCAGCAGACTCTTGGTGTACGTCGAGGATAATTTCTTAATCCAGGTGATAGAAAGCTCAACCAGAGGAGAAGGGTTACTGGACCTCTAGCTCACCAACACAGATGAAATAATTAGAGAGATCAAGACTGGTGGCAGCCTGGGCTGCAGTGATCATGCCCTGGGTGGGATTCACAATCTTGAGGGATATGGGCCAGGTGAAGAACAGAGTCAGGACCCTGAATTGAGAAAATTTGAAATTGAATTGAAAATTTGAGAGCAAATTTTCAGTTGGTTAAGGAACTAGTGGATGTGACCTCCTGGGAAACTGCCCTCAGGGACAAAGGAGCTGAACAGAGCTGGCAGCTCTTTAAGGACATTTTTCTTAGAGCACAAGAACTATCGACTCCCATGTGGAAGAAATCAGGCAAGGAAGGCAGGAAACTGGCATAGCTGAGTAAGGACCTTCTGGTCAAACTAAAGTGTAAGAAGGAAATGCATAGGCAGTGGAACCAGGGACATGTATCCTGGGAAGAATATAGGGACACTGTCCAGATACATAGGGATGGGATCAGGAAAGCTCAGGTGCTGTTGGAGCTGAATTTGGCAAGGGATGCAAAGAATAAGAAAAAGGTCTTTTACAGTTAAGTTGGCCAGAACAGGAAGATTAAAGAAAATGTACCCCCTCCCCGATAAATAAGACAGGAGAACTGGTGACAACCAACATGGAGAAGACTGAGGTACTCAACAATTTTTTTGGCCTCAGTTTTCAATGGTAGTCTCTCTTCCCACATCTCTCAAGCCCCTGAACCTCAAGGCAGGGACTGGGGAAACGAAGTCCCTCCCTTCGTAGGAGAAGACCAGGTTCGAGATGACCTGAGGAACCTGAACATACACAAGTCCACGGGACCCAATGAGATGCACCCCAGGGTCCTGAGGGAATTGGCTGATGTAGTTGCCAAGCCACTCTCCATCATATCTGAAAACTCATGGCAGTCAGGCAGTCCCCAGTGACTAGAAAAAGTGACTGGAAAAAGGGCCTGACTAATCCAATGGCCTTCTACAATGGAGTGACTGCATCAGTGGACAAGGGAAGAGCTACGAATGTCATCTACCTGGACTTCTGTAAGGCCTTTGATACAGTCCCCCACAACATTCTGTCCTCGAAATTGGAGAGAGATGGGTTTGATGGATGGATTGTTAGGTGGATAAGGAATTGGCTGGATGGCCGCGTCCAAAGAGTTTCAGTCAATGGCTCAACGTCCAAGTGGAAACCAGTAACGAGTGGTATCCCTCAAGGGTCCATACTGGGACCAGTACTGTTTAATATCTTCATCAATGACAGTGGGATTGAGGGTACCCTCACAAAGTTTGCAGACAACACCAAGCTGAGTGGTGCAGTTGATTCACTAGAGGGAAGGGATGCCATCCAGAGGGACCTTGACAGGCTTGAGGAGTAGGCCCGGGGGAACCTCATGAAGTTCATCAAGGCCAAGTGCCAGGTCCTGCACCTGGGTCACGGCAATCCCCAACATCAGTACAGGCTGGGTAATGAAGGGATTGAGAGCAGCCCTGCAGAGAAGGACTTTTCACAATGGAAAATTTTTCACAATGAGAGCAATCAGCCATTGGAATAATCTCCCCAGGGAAGTGGTGGATTCCCCAACATTGGACACTTTGAAGATTTGGCAGGACAGGGTGCTGGGCCATCTTGTCTAGATTGTGCTTTTGCCAAGAAAGGTTGGACCAGATGATCCTTGAGGTCCCTTCCAATCTGGTATTCTATGATTCTATGATTTGTAAAAGCTGTTATTAATGAATATTGGTTGTGATCTGTGTCTCCCCCAACTCAATCCCCTATCAGGGTAAACGGAATTTACAACAAAATCACTTCCTTTTCTTCATTCTAAACCTCATACCTATGAGTTTCACTTGATACCCTTCATCTCTTTCACCGAATAAGACAGTTTACAGTTGCCACTCATGACTGTACAAATCTTCATGACACAGGTGAATAGTGGATTTATACAGGGGCACAGCAGTGCTCTTGTTTAGCTCTCTATTCTTTTCCTAATAATTTCTAGCATTTCATTTGGGTTTTTCTTGGACTATTATTGAGCCGATATATTTATGTCTAACCCCAAAACCTGATTTCTCTTTGATGGCAGTCAACTCAGAGCCCACCATTTTTATATATAAAGTTCAGATACATGTTTTCCCCAGCATGCATCTCTACATTTACCCATATAGAACTTCAGGTTTTATCACCTGGTCATCCAGTGCTGTAAAGGCCTCCTGCAACTTTTCATCACCAACATTTATCTTTACTGTCTTGAATAACTTTATTGGTGCCAGTGTCACCTCACTATTTAACCTCTTTTCCAGGTCATTCATGAATGACCACAATCTCCTACCTTCTGTTTCCCAATCTGAAATTAATTATTTCTTCATAGACAGATAAAAATCGCCTACCTATTCATTCCTTCTATTTATGCATCCAAAGATATTACATCTTTCTACCACAGCATTATCCTGGGAGCTTGTGTTGTGTTACATGACCATTATGAAGACTAATCCCTCTTTGAAGTTATCACTCCCAAACTGCACACAACCTGATTCTCTGGATGTGACTTGTATCCTAGATGTTCAACTTGACATTTCATGATACTTGCAGTCATTATATTTGGGTGGCCATAAATAACCAGTGATAATTTATGCTCAATATGAATCCCCCATCATTTACTATTCAGCTCTAAGTTTTGTTGTGTGGGGTTTTGGTTTTGTTTTGTTTAAAGAAACTAACATCAGTAACCCAGAGACCCACTCAGCTGCTTTCCCCAGCCTTGTTTATACCTACTAAATATTGCTACAAGTCTCTTGAACTGAAGTGGGAAGCAAAGTTAATTCATCTGCCTCCTTTAATGGGTACAGTGGTGGACTTGGTAGTGATAGGTTAACGGTTGGACTCAATGATCTTGGAGGTATCTTCCAACCAGAACAATTCTGTGATTCTATATTCAGCCTCTCTCTTCCAAACTACAGAATCATAGAATCATAGAATGGTCTGGGTTGGAAGGGACCTTAAAGATCATCTAGTTCCAACCCCTTCTACTAGACCACGTTGCTCAAAGCCCCATCCAACCTGGCCTTGAACACTTCCAGGGATGGGGCATCCACAACTTCCCTGGGCAACCTGTTCCAGTGCCTCACTACCTTCATAGTGAAGAATTTCTTCCTTATATCTAATCTAAATCTACCCTCTTTCAGTTTAAAGCCATTACTCCTTGTCCTATCACTACATGCCCCTGTAAATGTCCCTCTCCAGCTTTCTTGTAGGCCCCCTTTAGGTACTGGAAGGCTGCTATAAGGTCTCCCCGGAGCCTTCTCTTCTCCAGGCTGAACAACCCCGACTCTCTCAGCCTGTCTTCATAGGAGAGGTGCTCCAGCCCTCTGATCATCTTTGTGGCCCTCCTCTGGACCCACTCCAGCAGGTCCATGACATTCTTGTGTTGGGGTCCCAGAGCTGGACACAGTACTCCAGGTGGGGTCTCACCAGAGTGGAGTAGAGGGGCAGAATCACCTCCCTCGACCTGCTGGTCACACTCCTTTTGATGCAGCCCAGGATACAGTTGGCTTTCTGGGCTGTGAGTGCACATTGCTGGCTCATGTCCAGCTTTTCATCCACCAACACCCCCAAGTCCTTCTCCGCAGGGCTGCTCTCAATCCATTCTCCACCCAGCCTGTATTTGTGCTTGGGATTGCCCCAACCCATGTATACGAATGTATTGAATATTTGTCTCTTCTGCATTGTAACCAGTTTCGCAATCTACACAGAGTAATATTAGTTGTATCTCACTGACATGGCTGAGAAAAAAGTCCCTCTCAATGGCTTCAGCCTCCTTTACCATTTTTAATTACTATCAAATTGACATCTGCTGTCAACTTCTCCTTTTCCTTAGTGGCACATTTTACATTTCCCCTCATTTTTCTCTTTTGAATTAAGAAAAATATCTATTTTTAAAGATAGCTTATTAGACATTTTTAAAATATATATTTTAACCATTTTGAAGTTATTGCAGTATAGGCCTGCATGATGTATGCTTTATGAACTTTGTTCTTTAGTCAGCTAATGATTTACATGGAACATGAAAATTTTGATGAAAAACAGTTGTGTCATACCTTAAATCTCCATCTAGTAACAACTACAAATTTGAGTGTGTGGTCCTTGCCAAGAATCTCTTCATTGCATAATATATCCAGCTGATGTAAAAAGAAGAAATAATTAATTCACCGAGACACAGAACATGGCTTTGAAACAATACACCAGATAAGGCCCAATAAAAAGATCAAAGAAACAAAACTCAATTCTCATGTAAAGACAGCTTTGTCCATTGACATGCTATGAAAATTGTTTACACAGTACCCAGAAAATAACTTTCTACTTTGAAAATACATTTTTAAAAGTCTATCCCCCACTTATACATCAGTGTTTAGGGCTTTTTTTTGCAGACACTTTATAGTTGTTTTTACTTTTTTATGTCAGCTTTGAAAGATCTTGATATTGGAAACAGCAAGGGTATGGACTCATAAGCAAATGTGAGATCATGTGACCAGCCATCAGCTGAATTGCAATAGATGATCATGCACATGATCTTAGCCTATTTGACTGCAAGGTGACATGTACTGAAAGGGTAAGTCACCATGAAAGTGACATATGCTAATGGTACTTCACCACAACCTGAGAAAGCTAAGAATGCGTGTGCAGTCCACTAACATGGCTTAGCTGACAGACAATAACTCAAAACAGGATTTGTCTATAGCATTCAACCAAGTGTTCATGAACACAAGTACTGTTGAATGAATATTCTTACATTTAAATAAGAGCCAAGTAGGTTGTAAAACCAGATATTTCTGCAGTGGAATAGTGAGTTTAAACACAAAAGTAAAAGGTGTAATTAGTAAGAAAGCAATCCAGATTTCTGAAAGGTGTTAGGAATTTTAACACAGATGCTAGAGGGGCCAACCATAGGTGACATACAGCTGGATCTACTACTCACCAAAAAGGAAGAACTTTCTGGGGACATGATAATCAATGGCAGCCTTGGTTGTAGCAACCATGAAATAGTGAAATTCAAGATCCTGAAGGGAGCGAGGAAATCAAGTAGCAGAGTACAGATCCTGGGCTTCAGTAGAGCAGAAATTTGCTTTTTTAGGAAGCTGGTAAGTGGGATCCCATGAGAGGCAGCTCTGAAGAGCAAAGGAGCTCAAGAGATGGCAAGTCTTTAATGACAACATCCTCCAAGCACAAGAACAGTCCATCCCAATACTCAGAAAAACACGTAGATGTATCAGGAGACCAGCTTGGCTAAACAGGGTGCTCATGAGAAAAAGGACATATACAGGAGGTGGAAGTGAGGACAGGCTACAAAGGAGGAATATAGAAACATTGCCCGTGTACACAGGGATGGTTTGGGGAAAGCCAAAGCTCAGCTGGAGCTGAAACTGGCAAGGGACATCAAGGGCAACAAGAAGAACTTCTACTGCTACATTATCAATAAAAGAATAAACAAGGAAAATGTGAGCCCACTGCTGCATGGGGTGGACAATTTAGTGACAGATAAGGTTGAGGTATTCAGTGCCTTCTTTGCCTTGGTTTTCACCAACAAGGTCTCCCAGGCCTTTTTGTGCCTAGAGACAGGGTTCAAGGAGGAGATGAACTGCCAGTAGCAGAGGAGGATCAAGTCAGGGATCTATTGAGAAGTCTCAACCCATACTAGTCCATGGGACCAGATGGGATGCATCCAAGGGTGCCACAAGAGTTTGCTGATGTCATTGCAAGGCCACACTATCATCACTGAAAGGTCACAGAGATCAGGGAAGGTACCCAATGACTGGAGAAATCCATCTTCAAAAAGGGCAAGAAGGACTATAGGGAACTAGAGGCTAGTCAGCCTCACTTTGGTGATCCCTGGTGTCCTGGTTGTGGCTGGGATAGGGTTAATTTTCGCCAGAAGCTGGCCGGGGTCTATTCTATACCATGTGACAATCACGCTCACTATATAGAGCGGGTCCACCAGAGGGGGGATCGCTGCTGGGCATCGGGCTCGGGGTGGGGAGTGAACTGTAGGGGAAGCACCGCTAAGTACACTCTGTTGTTGTTATTGTTGGGGTTTCTCGTTTGTTTGTTTTCTTTCCCTTTGTTGTCCGGTTAAACTGTTGTTGTTGTTAACCCACGAGTTTTGCTTTTCTTTGTCCCAATTCTCTCCCTGTCCCGCCGGGAGTGGGGAGGTGAGCGAGTGACCGCGTGGCTCAGCCTCCGGCTGGGGCTAAACCACAACAGTCCTTTTTGGCGCCCAACGTGGGGCACAACAGCAGCACTTCTGTATTAAGCATGCTATAGATGTAGTAGTTATTAAGTGACAAGCTCCTGAATGGGTCATACAGTTCGTTGGCTGCACTGTTTATCTCTTTACTTTGGGCAACATGTTAATACAAACAATGCAAATGTGCTTTGTCCTGGCATTGACGGCCTTACTGTGCTGGGGGAGCTATCTGGTGGAGAGGATGAGGGAATACATCATCTCCCTCTCCCTACCCAGGATTGATGTGGATAGGTTTATTACACAGGCTCCTGAGGTCCTTGCTCACCCTTATGTGAGCTGCTTAGTACTACTTATTAATATTGTTGGCATATTACGGGGTTTGTGGAATCTGGTCTCATCCTGGTGGAAGAGAAGACAACTTTTGAGTGAGGCGATATTGAAAAGGGACCTGAGGCGGCTGGTCCCAGGGTGGCAGGGTGTGTGGAAGGACTTGGGCAGGTTCCTAGGGTGGTTATCACCTCCCATAGCCTGGGACTTGACACCTGAACAGGCAAGCAACCCTGGCAAACTGACGTGCCACCTGATGGAAGGGTGCCTTGCCTATCCCAATGAGAACCAGAAGCTTCTAGCGCTGTACTGGGGCCTGGCTTGTGCCTATCGAGCCACACTTCAGCATTCTCAGAGGACTCCGGTTGAGGCAGGGACCCAAACTGCACCTGAGGACATCATGGTTGAGATAGGGACCCAAACAACACCACCAACTACAGCAATTGCCCCAGTAGTTAAAAAGAAACAACGGACAAGGAGAACAACGGGTCCATATCCTCGATTAGTAAGGGAGCAGGAAGAAGAGGAAAGGTTTGATCAAGAAGCCAGTCCTTCGACAAAGACATTGGAGGAAGGAGTGAGAGAATTCCGACAGGAAGCAGAAACTACCTGGTCCCTGACCTCATCAGAGCTTCGAGACATGCGGAAAGATTACAGCCGCCAGCCAGGTGAGTTTGGGTTTGGTGGATGAACTGTTAGATGGGTAAGGAATTGGCTGGATGGCCTCATCCAAAGAGTTACAGTCAACAGCTCAGTGTCCAAGTGGAAACCAGTAATGAGTGGTATCCCTCAAGGGTCCGTACTGGGACCAATACTATTTAATATCTTCATCAACAACATAGACAGTGGGATCGAGTGCACCCTCACAAAGTTTGCAGACAACACCAAGCTGAGTGGTGCAGTTGATTCACTAGAGGGAAGGGATGCTATCCAGAGGGACCTTGACAGGCTTTAGGAGTGGGCCCCTGTGAACCTCATGAAGTTCAATAAGGCCAAGTGCAAGGTCCTACACCTGCGTCAGGGCAATCCCCAACATCAGTACAGACTGGGGGATGAATGGATTGAGAGCAGCCCTGCAGAGAAGGACTTGGGGATACTGGTGGATGAAAAATTGGACATGAGCCGGCAATGCATGCTTGCATCCTAGAAAGCCAATCGTATCCTGGGCTGCATGAAAAGAAGTGTGGCTAGCAGGTCAAGAGAGGTCATTCTCACCCTCTACTCCACTCTGGTGAGACCCCACCTGGAGTACTGCGTCAAGCTCTGGGGTCCCCAGTACAAGGAAGACATGAACCTGTTAGAGCAGGTCCAGAGGAGGGCCACGAAAATGATCAGAGGGCTGGAACACCTGTCCTCTGAAGAAAGGCTGAGAGTTGGGGTTGTTCAGCATGGGAAGGGAAGGCTCCGGGGAGACTTTATTGTGGCCTTTTGATATATAAAGGGGGATTATAAGAGAGACGGAGAAAGACGTTTTACCAGGGCCTGTAGTGACAGGACAAGGGGCAACAGTTTTAAACTGAAAGAAGGTAGATTTCGATTGGATACAAGGAAGAAATTCTTTATGATGAGGATGGTGAGACACTGGAACAGGTTGCCCACAGAAGTTGTGGATGCCCCCTCCCTGGAAGTGTTCAAGGTCAGGTTGGACAGGGCTTTGAGCAACCTGATCTAGTTGAAGATGTCCCTGCCCATGGCAGGGAGGTTGGACTAGATGATCTTTGAAGGTCCCTTCCAACCCTTTCAACCTTCCATTTTATGATTCTATGATTCTAAGTGATTATTCCCCTTTACTCAGCATTCATTAGGCCACATCTGGAATGCTGAATCCAGTTTTGGCCCCTCCAGTACAAGAAAAATGTTGATAAAGTTGAGCAAGTTCAGCGGAGGGTCACCAAGATGGTCAGGATGCTTGAAAACAGGCCCTATAAGGAGAGGTTGAGGGAACTGGGCCTATTTATCTTGGAGAAGAGAAGGCTTAAAGGGGACCTAGGTACAGCCTTCCAATATCTAAGAGAAGCCTATAGGGAAGATAGAGCTAGGCTCTTTACTGAGATGCATGGTGGGAGAATGAGAGACAATGGTCATCAATGGAAACAGAGGAAGTTCTGACTGGATATAAGGAGAAAAAAAATCTCTGCAAGGATAATTAAGCACCAGAACAAGTTGCCCAAAGAGGTCATGGCATCACCATCCTTGGAAGTTTTCAAGATTGAGAAATGGCAGTTTGAGAGTCAGACTGGATGGAGGGGGACTGTGACTAATACCAATGAAGAGGGAACAGAGGCTGTGTTTTCACATGCCTGTCATTATGTGTTCTAGTTTTAGAATCTGAAATGCCAGAAGTTGCAGAGGATAGAAAAGCCTCTTTCTTCCCTTACCCTCCACCATGATTTCTTCCTACAAACAGTCCAATTATGTACTCCCTGCAGGGAAGGTGGCACCAGCTGATACTACGTAAGGCTGAGTTTCACTCAGAGTAGAGAAGTAGAACAAAGTATATGTGCTGCTTTCCGTTAAATCAGTCTTTCAGTAGTGTCTAAGTGTTTTAATCCATTCTCTGCATTGAGTGAAAAATCTCTGCTAGGGCAGCATATCCCTTCATTTAAGGCCACCAAACAAAGCATCTTGCAGGAGTCAGTTTTAACACAGGTGGAAAACACATAACCAAGCCTTGTGGTATGTTTTAAAACTGGTCATGGAACAACACACTGAGCTGCACTGCCAACTCTGTATAAAGCCAAGAACCAGTAAGAGCTACATCTCCATTATATTGGAGGGGGAGAAAAAAAGGGAAGATGACCAGCATCCTTAAATTAAAAGGGGGGGAGGTAAATTTGGAGAAAAACCTATTTGTCTGCATTCAGCTCCTCAACTTAAATAGCCATTTTCTGTTCCTTTATATTAGGAAATAGTGTGTGCTTCATTTTTTTTTAAAATCTGGTTGGAAGGAAAGATACTGTTTTGAAAATAATCCATAAGACTTTCATTTGCAAAATCATTTTTAAACATTAAAACATTACCTCGTTAAAAGAAGAAAGGTTAAGTTTTTTAGCAATGAACTTCTTTAGATGCAAGACTGTTGCTTGTGCTGAGCAGCGGATCCATTTTCGTTTCAATCCACGTAATTTGCTGCTATTGCATTCCAAGCAGATGCTTACCTTCAGGAAAAAGCACACACAGTCAGGGCTAGCTGACAGAATTTTCTGCAGTCCCCATTATGCATTTCACATGCAGCAGTTATTAGCCCAACAAAAAGGTGAAAATGTAGAATACCAGTATTCTTTAAAGTGAAATGCATGCAGTGTCATTTAAAAAAAGGTTGTCTAGTATTTTGTCAGCTTACTGTTAAGCACCATTCAACTCAAAAGGGATCTGGACAAAAGTTCAATGCAGAATTTTAGGGCTGCCTTGTTCCAGAGCTTTATTCTAACTGCAGAGGTTACAACTAGTTCAGAAGAAGCCTAGGTCAAGGCCAAAGCGAGATATCTAATATGAAAACCTGTCAGAACCCTGAGCTCATTCCCCTCCCCCCTAGGGGTTTGGTTGCCTGAGCTCAGGGCCAATTTTGATAAGCAGCTGTATGACCATGAAACTGTTGTGAAGAAAGAGCTGTTTGAGAAAAAGCTTGAAGAATTTTCAGTGTGAGCTCACTCTGCTCCACTTCGCAGCATCATTTAAGCTGAAGCTCCCTCCCTTGGTTGGTCCCCCTGCATGAGCTACGTTGCAGCCATGCCTGTGCCTGGCCTAGACCCTGACCCACAGATAAGACTTCCTGGCTTGACCTTGAACCTGTCTCATCACTATGGACTTGGCTTGGTGATCACTGGATTGTGTATGACCTCAGTTACTGTCATCTCTGGACCCGACTTCAACTTGCCAATTTCACTTTCTGACTTAACCTTGGACCTGCCTCATCACTAAAGATTTACCTGGTGATCACTGGACTGTGACTGAATCTGGTCACTGTCACCAGAGCTGCTATGCTCTCCCTATTCAGGTATTGTGGGACTGCACCCCTTGTTGGTGAGGTCAGTGCCCTGTCTGCCTTGCTGTCACTCTTGGCTCCTGGCTTGCCTGCCCCTATGGAGCAGCAGCCTGCCCTTGCTGCTCCCTGACAAAACCATTATCACTTTTTAATGACTGTTTCTAATCTAACCTCTGAATTCAGTAACATAGCTTAATATTTAAGATATGTTTTAAAATAATATTTTGAACTTTAAAATTTACTGATGCAGATGATGTAACAAATTTTTGAAGTTCAAAAGATCATATGGGAAAAATGGCCTTTTGATCTCTTCTTTTCTCAATCATCTATTTTCTTTATTTAGTCTAAGCTCTTTAGGATAAGTTTTATTCTGTGCACTTAAATGATCTGGCTCAAAGCACAAGCCATCTGAATACTACCATTGCACTATCATTAAATGGAAAATTAATCCAAATTTAATTTACTTTGGACACGGTTAGCAGGGAAACATGAAGGCAGTGACTTGTGTATTGCAATAGCAAGTTTCATACTCAAAGAGGTTTTGTGTTTAAAACTTGACACTAAATACTGAGTAAAAAAAGACTTTTCATTCTAATTATTGAAACATATTCAGTCCTGATACACCAGAGTGGCATGGGAGTAGACTCTCAGATAAAGGGCTCAAATGAGTTGAAATCTAGTTGAGATGAAAGCCAACATAGAGTTTAGCCAATATTCAGGAAACTCAGAAATAGTTATAACTAATAGTTAAAACCAAATTTCTCCACAGCTACCTAAATAAAAAAGATGAAGCTCAAGTTTACACAAAAGCATGGGAGAACACTGTATCTTGTCTCTGTCAGATGGAAAAAAGTTTATCAAAGAAAAATAACCATTTAAAGATAAAGTAGAAATACAAAATAAAACTAAGAAATGCCCTATATCAGAAGTAAGCCCACCTGTTCATCACTTCGATGATAGTCATTATCTTCTTCCTGTTTGTCTTCAGAAGTTTCTTTGTTTGAATTTTCATCTGGTTTAGATTCACCTTTCAGAAGAAAGCAGAGCATTACAATAATTAAATTAGACATATCAGATGACAGGTAATCCTGAAACAAAGTCAAGACTATAAGAGCAACTGTGGTTTTTTTGTTTAGGTTTGGTTTTTTTAAGTAATTAGGCTTGTCAGAGCATGATCAGCTTCTCTTCTAACCAGGAAAAAAGTTGGAAAACAGCTTTATTCTTGGTAGCAGAGATGTGGACACTAATCCAAAGCTTCCCAGCAAATCAGTTCAAGACACCTTGCTACAAATTTGTCAGGGCTCATTCACTATTCTGTAAAACTGATATGCTCTCCTGACAGTCACAAATTTAAGAATTCTTTTGCCCTTGGATAAATACACACACACACACACATTTTAAGTATAACCACCACAGCATTTCTATCAATCACCAAATTACACTTAACATCAGCAGTTTCTGAAGTTAATGCAATTCAGGACTGGGATAAAAAGTAACCTTTTCTTATCATAGAGTTCCCACATAGATACTACTGAAGATCTTCACCAGGAACACATTACAGCCAGCTAAAAGAACACATTGTATAAACAAGTGTGATGCAAAACAATACTGCACTTAGATGGTGAGTTCAAAGTGGTGAGTTCTTGTATACAGTCCAATATATAAGCACAAGCAAGCCTTGTACAATATTATACAACAATTATGAGTGCTAATAAATATTAGCTAGACACCTATCTCTGACAGATCCTTTCAGCAGCTTAATGTCAGTCTGCACCCCCACCCCAAGACAGAATAAACATAAGACCATTTACCATTGCGATGTGAATCTAGATGTTGCTTTGCAGAGCATGTCTCCCCTTTGATGTCCCCTGGTACTTCCATACCCAGTTTGTGATAGAATTCCCTCTGCTTTTTCATTTCCGCTGTTTAAAATTGTAAATATTAGTTATGTAATAATGTTGTAGCACAATATTTATCAAGGTATTCCAAAACTCTCCTCTGTTCTGTAAAAGAAGCTTGTCAAGCAGGAAGTGGTATTAGCACTTTTTGCTACCTCTCTACTCTTGCTGCCATAATTAAGTTACCCCAGATCTTATTCTCAAGAGGCAGAATACTACCAAGTCATTTGCAGAGCTATTATTACACCATTCTGTTATTACACATAAAATAAATTTTAAATACTATACCATATTTTGTGTTTTTCCCCCTTCAATATTTCTGTCAAAATATTGGTTTTGAATTTTTATCTGTATTTCTGATTTTCAATATCCTAGAAACAATTTTAAAATAATCTCTTTATAGAATCATGGAATCATAGAATTGTTTAGGTTGAAAGAGACCTTTAAGATCATCGAGTCCAACCGTTAACCTGACACTGCCAAGTCCACCACTAAACCATGTCCCTAAGCACCATGTCTACATGTCTTTTAAATACCTCCAGGGATGGTGACTCCACCACCTCCCTGGGCAGCCTGTTCTTGATAACCCTTTTGGTGAAGAAATTTTTCCTAATATCCAGTCTAAACCTCCCCTGGCGCAACTTGAGGCCATTTCCTCTCGTCCTGTCGCCTGTTACTTGGGAGAAGAGTCCGACCCCCATCTCTCTACAACCTCCTTTCAGGTAGTTGTAGAGAGCGATAAGGTCTCCCCTCAGCCTCCTTTTCTCCAGGCAAAACAACCCCAGCTCCCTCAGCCGCTCCTCATAGGACTTGTGTTCTAGACCCCTCACTAGCTTTGTTGCCCTTCTCTGGACACGCTCCAGCACCTCAATATCTTTCTTGTAGTGAGGGGCCCAGAACTGAACACAGCATTCAAGGTGTGGCCTCACCAGGGCCGAGTACAGGGGGACGATCACTTCCCTACTCCTGCTGGCCACACTATTTCTGATACAAGCCAGGATGGCGTTGGCCGCCTTGGCCACCTGGACACACTGCCGGCTCATATTCAGCTGGCTGTCTACCAACACCCCCAGGTCCTTTTCCGCCGGGCAGCTTTCCAGCCACTCCTCCCCAAGCCTGTAGCGTTGCCTGGGGTTGTTGTTGTGACCCAAGTGCAGGACACGGCACTTAGCCTTGTTGAACCTCATACAATTGGCCTTGGCCCATCGATTCAGCCTGTCCAGATCCCTCTGTAGCGCCTTCCTTCCCTCAAGCAGGTCAACGCTCCCGCCCAATTTGGTGTCGTCTGCAAACTTACTGAGGATACACTCGATCCCCTCGTCCAGATCATTGATAAAGATGTTAAATCTAAACCTGCTTATAAATGTCCGATAATGTCCTCACTTGACAGCTTAATTGGTCTGAAATATTCTACTTAACTAAAAGCAGCAACACACCACTGAAAAATAATACTGAACAATTACATACCTTCTTGGAGGCCTGGCACAAGTTTGTAAACAATATCTTGCATTGTTCTATCATGACTAACAGGAAAAAAAAAGGAAAAATTGAAGGTTTAAATTAACCATCTTGATTCAAAACATTTCTCTTAAAGAGATTCAGTATTAAATCGACTCTACAAACCTCTGAAGTCTTGTAAGAAATAAAAATATTTCTCTTGGATAACTGAAATATCAAACATGAGATAACAGTAACAAGAAAGGAATGCAGATAAGGTTTTGGCTAAGACAAGAACTGACAAAAATTAAACTGACAAAAGTTTAACAGAAATGCTAGGAAGGATGCTAGGAAGGATGGTCTTTATGATGCAAAGGATGGCATCCTGTGAGAGATGCCATATACCTGCATGTTTATCAGTAACATAACTCTCAAAATTCCTTGACAATTTTGACAAAAGCATTTTTTTGTTTTCTGTTTCTGGACACTAGACTGTTTCTTATCCCTTTTAATTAATCTCTCGTGTTGCTAGGTTGTTTAGTTATCCATACTAGGCTTTTTAAAAAACATGAGGAAAAAAGCCTATAGGGGAAAAAAAGAAGAGAACAAAGGAAAGAAAATTTGCATTTGCTCTTATAATCCAGCATTTTACCCAAGAGCAACATGATGTAGCTCAGAATCTCATCTAGCTAAAAAGGGTGGAACAAAAAAAGACAGACTGATCCAGCACATAGGGAAGGAAATGGTGGGGAAGCAGAACTGGTTAAGATTCTAAACACTGATGTTTTCAACCAAAGTTTAACTACAATCTGCCGTTTCCTGGATTACTCTAAAACAAGTTATTGCCTGAAAGGACCAGAACATTATCCTGACTTCCAAACTATAAATAAAATCCAATATAAGCTAAAATGTCAGCCTCAGCTGCTACCAGGGCATTAATCCCAGAAAAGTTTACGATACCAAACTCCAGCTTTGACTCTCAGGTTAGGATTTTTTAAATGTCATTTACAGATTGCAGGAACATCTCCAAAAACATTTCAATCTAAATGAATGATTTTAGCCACCAGCATGAGAGCAGAGGTGAGAATTTAACAGCATTCTTAATGATGAAACATGAGATGTGTTTGTTTTACTCTTTGAATTAGATCACAGAGCGTAATACAAAGTTCCTCCCTATTAATTCTCTGTTGAAGAAACCACAGACTTCCAAAAGCAGGTTGGACAAAGGCTATCTGTTTTGATCTTTAAGGAGCAGTATTTTGTAACTAGCTTAGGAAAATACTTCTCTAAGAGGGCATCTTCATTTTTCGAAGCAGGAGAGCAAAGAACCTAGACTGAAGAAGGGGATCAATTTTTAAAAAGACATAATACTGTGCATTCAGTGTCCACAAACAACTGTCAAATCCACTACTCTATTTGAGGCTATGCTCCCAGGCCTCTCTTAGCATTGAAAACAGGCTTCTGAACCAATACACGGATGTATTCCTGTAGCTTTACAGAGGACAACCATGTCTTAAGTGCCATTTGTTTCTTCTTGCCTACTGGCATGGATTTGTCATTACTGTTTTGTCATATTTCAAAATACACTCTAGTACAGTCTCTACATCATTCTTGGAAGGTATAAGAAAAACCTATCTTATTTCTGACTCCTGAAGGGAACTCAGTTTTGAGCAATTCAGAAAGTTTTTATAGGACATGCACAATTCTCAGTGAAAGTGGAGAAAGAAACAAATTCATTTTCTATAGCCACTTCTTCAAAAGCTGCACTAGAACCATGACGTGCACATTTGAAGCAGTGCCACAAATGAAAAGAAACTTTGCATGGAGGTAGACAATAGTCTACACAACATGCAGCAGCTATTGTGAACACACTGTCTCAATACATTTCTATCAATGAAAGTTGCTATGGTACAAATCTCTAGTGCAGATCCGGTCAAATCAGGTGGTATAAACATTTGACTGATACCTTTGACATTTTTAAAATGAGAGGAAACTGCTGAAGAAAAAGAAAGGTAATGTACAAATAAACAGAAAATACACTGAAAAAGAAGGAAATTATGATACAACACCCCGTTCATTTTAGGTCACACAGTAAGGGAGCCCTGTATGGGAATGGAAAGAAGTAGGCACAAATCTTTAAGAGACTGTTCCATTCAAGGTGTTGAAGACACTACTCTAACTTTTCTGCTACCAACTTTCTCATCTGCACCTATGAACTAAATAGGTCTTTTAAAGACTAAATCAACAATAATGCTGTGTATTTGCAAAGTCTTTGAACACACCCTCTCAGTCACTGAAAACCACTGTCCAACTGCCAGTCATTGTTCTGAAGATTTAATACAAGTGTAATTCATATAGATGTTCCATATATGCAACCTCTATGATCCAGGCATTCAAAACAGGAAGTGACTAAATCTCATTAAACTTCACTCAGGAATTAAACAATAAAGTCTATTGTGCTTGTCCGATTCAAGAGAAAAGAATTTGCTTCAGAAGAATTGCAAATTCACAGCAGAATTCAATATCTTACCTCTTTTGTATAAATCTTCTATCTTCTAATCAAGCTTCTTTATATATATTTAAAATATTGATGTCCTGGTTTTGGCTGGGATGGAGCTAGTTTTGTCTCCAGCAGCTACCGTGTTTTGGATTTAGTATGTGAAGAATGGTGATACTACACTGATGATGTTGGTTGCTGCTAAACGATCAAGGACATTTTGCAGTTTCCCAGGTTTTGCTAATGTGCAGGTGCAAAAACCTGGGAGGGGTATAGCCAGAATAGTTGATCCAAACTGGCCCAAGAGAGTATTCCATACCATAGACGTCATGCCCGGTATAAGTGAGGGTCAGCCGGTGGGCCACTTCCCTTCTAGTTCCGTTTTTGTTCCCTTCTTTTCCCTTTTTTTCATTCATTTGGGCTTTTTCATTCGTTCGTTCAGCTGTTTGTTCCCTTGCGCTCTCTCTCTCTGGAACTTGCTGTTCTGGGATAGCTGCTGGGGAATATTCCTGCTCCCTGACTGCTGCTCAGGACGGGCTGTATCGGTTGTCAGGTGGTGAGAAATTGTGCATTGTTCGTTTTAGATATTCTATTATCCTTAAATACTATTATTATCATCATCATTATTAATATATTTTTATCTTTTCCTTTGCTGTCCTGGTGAACTGTTTTTATCTCAACCCACGAGCTTTTCCTTTCTCTCTGATTCTCCTCCCCTACCCCACGGGGGTGGGGTGTGTGGGGTGGGGTGGTGTGAGCAAGCGGCTGCATGTATTTGGTTACCATCTGGGGTTAAACCACAACAATTGATAAGTGAATAAAAAAAATGTAGAGAGAAATTGTGCTGTATTTGAGAGGTTTGTACAGCCCAGAGAGTAACTAGTTGTGCTTTTCCTTTCATACTGCACACTTACCCGATATACTGTAATGGATGGCTCTGGTGTATAACAATCCGACATGTTGGACAGGTGTTGTTTTCCTCCAAATACTTCACCAAGCAGCTTCTACAGACTAATAACAAGAACATTAATAACTAAAAAGAAATAAAACAAGACGTAGTTTGAAGAAACTTGTGAGGTCGCCAGGGGTATCTGAGTGGGTTACTGACACCCTTGGGCTGTGCCTGTGGAGGGACTGGCCAGCAGGTGACAGGTCTTGTGAGAGGGGCTGGCAAGAGTTGGGTGGTGCTGGCAGTCCCCGTGGCCAGTTCAAACCCCGGGAAGCTGCATATAACTGGCCCCTAGGGAGCGCTAACAACCAAGAGTGTGGCATCGGTTGGGAGTGGTGTAGGCAGTTTTCATTAAAAGGGAAGCGCACTCTGTCAATTGTTGGGCTGCTCCCTGCTCTGCTCACCTGCAGGCTTAGGCTGCAGCCCTGAGTCACCCCAACTGACTGGTGGCTGTGCAAGCCTACCCAGAAGCTTGAGGTCTCCAGGGAATTAGAAAGATGACATCTTTCAAAAGAATTACCATTCTATAAGTAAGTAAAAGTGGGTTATTTTTTTTTCTGAGAACTATAAGGAGACTGTGACCTGCCGAAAGAAAATGGTGTCCACCCGCCACAACTGCAAGGCTGAGGCTGAAACCCAAACAGAAGCACTACAGCCTACCTATGCTGATGTCTCCACCCAAACAGACCGCCCAAAGACTGAAATAGCTGTCCAGACCTCAGGTTGCATGGAGCTGCAGCACCTGGAAGTTCCCCTAACACCTGAAGGCAGTGATGGATGTCATAGCTGCAAGCGTGCCCAGCTAGAAGAACTCCTCAAGCAAGTAGCTATGTTACAAGAGGAGCTCAACAGGCAGTGCAGTATCCAGGAATGTGAGCAGGAGATCGATACATGGTACTGTGTGCTGTCCCAGGCTGAGCGACAGCCTGTCCTTAAGGCTGTGCAAGGGGAAGGGTAAGCCTGAATTCAACCTCGAGCTGACTGACACAAGAAACTCACAAGATGAAGGAGACTGGACCCTTGTCTCTGCTCAGGGCAGAAGGAAGAACCTCCCCCCTTCCCCTAAAGTGCCCCTGCATAACAGATACGATGCTCTGGGGTTGGAGAACAAAGAGCACATGAGTAATGAACAGGATTTAGGAAAAGCCAACCACGCAAAGTTGATCCAACCATCCACCCGCATTAGAACCAGTGCCACCAGAAAAGCACATAAAGTATTAGTAATTGGAGATTCCTTACTGAGAGGCACCGAAGCATCCATTTGCCCTCCAGACAATTTCTCTAGAGAAGTTTGCTGCCTACCAGAAGCTCGCATTCGCGACATCACTGAGAGGCTGCCGAGCCTGGTGAACCCTACAGATTATCATCCACTCCTACTATTCCACGTAGGGTCCAATGATACTACGACAAGGCAACTTAGAACCATCAAAAGAGACTATATGTCCCTTGAAGCAATGTTAAAAGGATCTAGAGCACAAGTGGTGTTCTCCTCTATCCTCCCAGTCAGAGGAAGGGGTTCAGGAAGGAGGAGAAGAATTGAACAGGTCAATGCCTGGCTGCACGGCTGGTGCCATACTCAAGTTTTTGGCTTCTATGATCATGGATCTGCCTTTGAGAAGCTGGGTCTGTTGGGAGCTGATGGGATTCACCTGACCAAGTGGGGCAAGAGGGTCTTCACCAACAAGCTGGCCAGACTTACAAGGAGGGCTTTAAACTAGATTTAGTGGGGGAAGGGAATGGAGTTCTGAGCAATAGAGAAGAGCTAGGGGTTGCTAATGTATTAGGAACCAACAGGGAAACACCTGTGAAAAGCCTCAAAGGAATCAGGGCATGTTCCTCTAAAAAGGTGACAAGGATGATTGATAGCCCAGCTGAAGTGCCTCTATACCAATGCATGCAGCATGGGTAACAAAGAGGAGGAGCTGGAAGCCACTGTGCAGCTAGAAAGCTATGATGTAATCGCTATCGCTGAAACACGGTGGGATGAATCCCATGACTGGAGTGCTGCAATCGATGGCTATAAACAGTTCAGAAGGGACAGGAAAGGAAGGAGGGGTAAGGAGGTTGTCCTCTATGTAAAAAAATGGAGTGACTACACAGAGCTGTCTGAAAAATAGCAAACAGGTTGAGAGCTTCTGGGTAAAAATTAGGGGCCAAACCAACAAAGGAAACCTTGTGGTTGGTGTTTACTACAGGCTGCCCAACCAAGGGGAGCCTGTTGATGAAGTGTTCTTACTTCAACTACAGGAATTCTCCTGCTCACCAGCCCTGATCCTGCTAGGGGACTTCAATCACCCTGCTGGAAAAGCAGCACAGCAAGGTGTAAGCAGTCCAGTAGACTCTTGGTGTGCATCGAGGATAATTTCTTAATCCAGGTGATAGAAAGCCCAACCATAGGGGAAGGGTTACTGGACCGCTTGCTCACCAACACAGATGAAATAATTAGAGAGATCAAGACTGGTGGCAGCCTGGGCTGCAGTGATCATGCCCTGGGTGGGATTCACAATCTTGAGAGCTATGGGCCAGGTGAAGAGTAGAGTCTTAGGTGAGCAAGCTTTCAGTTGGTTAAGGATGGGACCTCCTGGGAAGATGCCCTCAGGGACAAAGGAGCTGAACAGAGCTGGCAGCTCTTTAAGGACATTTTTCTTAGAGCACAAGAACTATCGACTCCCATGTGGAAGAAATCAGGCAAGGAAGACAGGAAACTGGCATAGCTGAGTAAGGACCTTCTGGTCAAACTTAAGTGTAAGAAGGAAATGCATAGGCAGTGGAACCAGGGACATGTATCCTGGGAAGAATATAGGGACACTGTCCAGATACATAGGGATGGGATCAGGAAAGCTCAGGTGCAGTTGGAGCTGAATTTGGCAAGGGATGCAAAGAATAGGTAAACGTATTTAATGGATGTTCTTGCAGAAGAACTTTTTAAGGGGGAAAAGAAGGTATTTTCCATTGAGTAACTCTTTGTTCATGAAAATTTCCATACACTTTTTAAAGTATTGAATAAAAGTTTGCTATAAATGCAAAAAAAATTCTCTCAGCACAAGAAAGACATGGATCTGTTGGAGCGGGTCCAGAGGAGGGCCACAAAAATGATCAGAGGGATGGAACACCTCTCCTATGAAGACAGGCTGAGAGAGTTGGGGTTGTTCAGCCTGGAGAAGAGAAGGCTCCAGGGAGACCTTATTGCAGCCTTTCAATACTTAAAGGGGGCCTATAAGAAAGATGGGGAGAGACTTTTCAGCAGGGCCTACTGTGATAGGACAAGGGGTAATGGTTTTAAACTAAAAGAGGGGAGATTTAGACTAGATATAAGGAAGAAGTTTTTCACAATGAGGGTGGTGAAGCACAGGAACAGGTTGCCCAGAGAGGTGGTAGATGCCCCATCCCTGGAAACATTCAAGGTCAGGCTGGATGGGGCTCTGAGTAACCTGATCTAGTGGAAGATGTCCCTGCTCATAGCAGGGGGGTTGGACTAGATGACCTTTAAAGGTCCCTTCCAACCCAAACTATTCTATGATAATAATAAAAAGGGTTTCTACAGGTACGTTGGCCAGAAAAGGAAGGTTAAAGAAAATGTATACACCCTGATAAATAAGACATGGCAACTAGTAACAGCTGACATGGAGAAGGCTGAGGTACTGATCAATTTTTTTGCCTCAGTTTTCAATGGTAATCTCTCTTCCCACATCTCTCAAGCCCCTGAACCTCAGGGCAAGGACTGAGGGAAAGAAGTCCTTCCTGTTGTAGTAGAAGTTTAGGTTCGAGACCACCTGAGGAACCTGAACATACACAAGCCCATGGGACACAACAAATGCACCCCAGGGTCCTGAGGGAATTGGCTGATGCAGTTGCCAAGCCACTCTCCATGATATTTGAAAAGTCATGGCAGTCAGGTGAAGCCCCTGGGGACTGGAAAAAGCGAAGCATCATGCCCATTTTTAAAAAGGGTAGAAAGGAGGACCCTGGGAACTACCGACCAGTCAGTCTCACCTCTGTGCCCAGTAAGATCATGGAACAGATCCTCCTGGAAGACATGTCGAAACATATGGAAGACAGGGAGGTGATTAGAGACAGCCAACATGGCTTCAGCAAGGGAAAATCATGCCTTAATAATCTAGTGGCCTTCTACAATGGAGTGACTGCATCAGTGGACAAGGGAAGAGCTACGGATGTCATCTACCTGGACTTCTGTAAGGCCTTTGATACAGTCCCCCCCAATATTCTTGCCTCTAAATTGGAGAGAGATGGGTTTGGTGGATGAACTGTTAGATGGGTAAGGAATTGGCTGGATGGCCTCATCCAAAGAGTTACAGTCAACAGCTCAGTGTCCAAGTGGAAACCAGTAATGAGTGGTATCCCTCAAGGGTCCGTACTGGGACCAATACTATTTAATATCTTCATCAACAACATAGACAGTGGGATCGAGTGCACCCTCACAAAGTTTGCAGACAACACCAAGCTGAGTGGTGCAGTTGATTCACTAGAGGGAAGGGATGCTATCCAGAGGGACCTTGACAGGCTTTAGGAGTGGGCCCCTGTGAACCTCATGAAGTTCAATAAGGCCAAGTGCAAGGTCCTACACCTGCGTCAGGGCAATCCCCAACATCAGTACAGACTGGGGGATGAATGGATTGAGAGCAGCCCTGCAGAGAAGGACTTGGGGATACTGGTGGATGAAAAATTGGACATGAGCCGGCAATGCATGCTTGCATCCCAGAAAGCCAATCGTATCCTGGGCTGCATGAAAAGAAGTGTGGCTAGCAGGTCAAGAGAGGTCATTCTCACCCTCTACTCCACTCTGGTGAGACCCCACCTGGAGTACTGCGTCAAGCTCTGGGGTCCCCAGTACAAGAAAGACATGGACCTGTTAGAGTGGGTCCAGAGGAGGGCCAAGAAAATGATCAGAGGGCTGGAACACCTGTCCTCTGAAGAAAGGCTGAGAGTTGGGCTTGTTCAGCCTGGAGAAGAGAACATTTTTAATGAACATTTTTCATGAACATTTTTCATGACTGTTCTCAATTCAAAGTGATGCATTGTAGCTATGGTAAGAAAATTATATCTAGTTGGAGTCTTCCTAACAAAACATGCTTAAATTTGGAACACAGTCCCATTCCCAAAGTTACTAGAACAGCATTTCAAATAGGTCAGTAGCATATTTACTTGTACTCTTCAGCTTTCACAAAGGATGTTACGAACACTGCATGCCATTAAGAAACCTAGCCAATTTGCTGTTTATCATGGATGCACGTAGAAGAAAAATGTGTTATGATAATAAACCTTTGGCAAAAGTGTCATTTCTTTTTCCTCAAGTCAGATGCTTTGAATCATTTTATTCAAATGCAATTTAACTTTTCACTTTCACAAAATACACTACAGTTAGACTTCAATCAGAAAATTAAATGAGGAAAGGTCTTTAGTATACAGATAAAAAATATTAAAATGGATACTACAGAGCAGCATGCTTTTGGAACTTTTTCGAAGTCTACACACACCCATATATTTGATTCAAAGAAAAACAATTCCCTCGTTTTAACCAGTACTTCTGTTTTTTTCACTAGTAATAATACATTACAGTATTAAGTGTTTTCCTGACCTGAACTTCTAAATGAACTCCAGCTCAAACTTCAGAAATTAAAAAAGCTCAAGTTACCTAAATTATATATATAGTTTTTTATTATTAATAAAGGTTAAACATCTTTTCCTTAAACAGTGATTCCTTTAATCTTAGGCAGTCTTACAACAGCCCTTATGGTATAAAGCAAGAGAACTGTAGCTGCAGTGCCATCTACCTCTCAGACATGATGGTATGTTTGAATAAACACCAGTTAAAGCAAAAAAAAGTCACAGAATCACACAATCACAGAATGGTAGGGGTTGGAAGGGACCTCTGGAGATCATCTAGTCCAACTCCCCTGCCAGAGCAGGGTCACCTAGAGCAGGCTGCACAGGACTGTGTCCAGGCGGGTTTTGAATATCTCCAGAGAAGGAGACTCCACAACCTCCCTGGGCAGCCTGTTCCAGTGCTCTGTCACCCTCACCGTGAAGAAGTTTTTCCGCATATTTAGACAGAACTTCCTATGTTCCGGTTTGTGCCTGTTGCCCCTTGTCCTGTCGCTGGGCACCACTGAGAAGAGTCTGGCCCCATCCTCTTGACACCCGCCCTTGAGATATTGATAAGCGTTGATGAGGTCCCCTCTCAGTCTTCTCTTCCTCAGGCTGAACAGCCCCAGCTCCCTCAGCCTTTCCCCGTAGGAGAGATGCTCCAGTCCCCTAATCATCTTCGAAGCCCTCCGCTGGACTCTCTCCAGTAGATCCTCATCTTTCTTAAACTGGGGAGCCCAGAACTGGACACTTGGGCAGATTAGAGAGAGAGGATAACCTCCCTCAACCTGCTGGACACACTCTTCTTCATGCACCCCAGGATGCCGTTGGCCTTCTTGGCAACAAGGGCACATTGCTGGCTCATGGTGAATTTGTTGTCCACCAGGACTCCCAGGTCCTTCTCCTTAGAGCTGCTTTCCAGGAGGTCAACCCTTAACCTGTACCGGTGCATGGGGTTATTCCTCCCCAGGTGCAGGACCCTGCACTTGCCCGTGTTGAACCGCATGAGGTTCCCCTCCGCCCAACATTCCAGCCTGTCCAGGTCTCGCTGAATGGCAGCACAGCCTTCTGGTGTATCAGGCACTCCTCCCAGTTTCATGTCATCAGCAAACTTGCTGAGGGTGCACTCTGTCCCTTCATCCAGGTCATTGATGAATAAATTGAACAAGACTGGGCCCAGTACTGACCCCTGGGGGACACCACTAGCCACAGGCCTCCAACTAGAGTCTGTGCAGCTGATCACCACCCTCTGAGCTCTGCCATTCAGCCAGTTCTCAATCCATCTCACCATCCACTTGTCTAGCCCACACTTCCTGAGCTTACCTATGAGGATATTGTGGGAGACAGTGTCAAACGCCTTGCTGAAGTCAAGGTAGACAACATCCACTGCTCTCCCCTCATCCACCCAGCCAGTCATGCCATCGTAGAAGGCTATCAGATTGGTCAAGCATGATTTCCCCTTGGTGAATCCATGCTGACTACTCCTGATCACCTTCTTTTCTTCTACATGCTTGGAGATGGCCTCCAGAATGAGTTGCTCCATCACCTTTTCAGGGATGGAGGAGAGGCTGACTGGCCTGTAGTTTCCTGGGTCCTCCTTCTTGCCCTTCTTGAAGGCTGGAGTGACATTGGCTTTCCACCAGTCCTCAGGCACCTCTCCCGTTCTCCATGATTTTTCAAAGATGATGGAGAGTGGCTTCGCAATGACCTCTGCCAGCTCCCTCAGCACTCATGGGTGCATCCCATCAGGGCCCATGGATTTGTGGGCGTCCAGTTTGCCTAATTGATCTCTAACCCAATCCTCCTTGACCAAAGGAAGGCCATCTTTTCTCCTGGCTTCCTCTCTTACCTCCAGGGTCTGGGATTCCTGGGGGCCAGCCCTGGCAGTAAAGACCGAAGCAAAGAAGGCATTCAGTAACTCTGCCTTCTCTGTATCCTTCGTGACCAGGGCTCCCACCTCATTCAGCAGAGGGCCCACGTTTTCCCTAGTCTTCCGTTTGTTAGCAACGTACTTGAAAAAGCCATTCTTCTTGCCCTTGATGTCCCTTGCCAGATTTAATTCCGGGTGGACCTTAGCCTTCCTCGTTGCATCCCTGCATACTCTGACAACGTTCCTATATTCCTCCCAAGTGGCCTGTCCCTTTTTCCACATTCCTAAGCTTCCTTCTTCCATTTGAATTTTGCCAATAGTTCCTTGCTCATCCACGCAGGTCTCCTGCCTCCCTTACCCGATTTCTTACTCCTGGGGATGCACCGCTCTTGAGCTTGGAGGAAGTGATGCTTGAATAATGCCCAGCTTTCTTGGGCCCCCCTACCTTCTAGAGCCCTAACCCATGGGATTCCTCCAAGCAGGTCCTTGAAGAGGGCAAAGTTAGCTCTCCTGAAGTCCAGGGTTGTAATCCTGCTTAGCGTCCTGCTTCCTCCACGCAGGATCCTGAACTCCACCATCTTGTGGTCACTGCAGCCAAGGCTATCCCCAACCTTCACATCCCCAACCAGACCTTCCTTGTTAGTTAGTATGAGGTCCAGCAGCACCCCTCTCCTTGTCAGCTCCTCCACCACCTGCGTCAGAACATTGTCATCAATGTGCTGCAGGAACCTCCTGGACTGTGCGTGCCTAGCTGTGTTGTCTTTCCAGCAGATATCGGGGTGGTTGAAGTCCCCCATGAGAACCAGGGCCTGTGATCGTGAGGCTACTTTCAGCTGCCTGTAGAAGGCCTCATCGATTTCCTCTTCCTGATCAGGTGGCCAGTAGTACACACCCACAACAGTGTCCCCCATGTTAGCCTGTCCCTTAATCCTTACCCATAAGCTCTCGACCCGTTCTTCGTCCTCCCCTAGGCAGAGCTTGATACGCTCCAGTTGCTCCCTCACATAGAGAGCAACTCCACCACCTCACCTTGCTGGCCTGTCCTTCCTGAAAAGTACATACATACCCATCCATGACAGCATTCCAGTCATGCGAGCTGTCCCACCATGTCTCTGTAATTGCTATGAGATCATGGTCCTGCGAGTGCACACAGATCTCTAGTTCTTCCTGTTTATTCCCCACGCTGCGTGCGTTGGTGTACAGGCATTTCAGAGAGGAAGTTGAGTTTGCAGGTCTCCCTGGAGGGGTGCAGGAGGATCCATCATAGCCATACACACCCTTAGGGTGGTCAGCCTTCTGGTTCTCTTCTTGGGATGCAGCTAAGGAAGATTTGTTGCTGCTCAGGTTGGCCTGGCTTACTCCCCAGTTGGATGCGCTGGCATGAGCATCGCCACTTTGGACCCCTCCCCCTGAGGGATTTGCTTTGCTTATATATTGTATTTACATATTTAAGATGAAATTACTGTTGCTGGTAGAGGTTATTATTGGACCAATCCTAGTAATTTTGCCCACTAAGCCAAGATCTTGCATTAGTCTGCTGCAGTGGTATATACTAGCAGATCCAGTTGCAAGGGTGAGGCCATAACCTGTTTGAATCAAGTAAACAGAAGTACCAAACTCATGTTCCAAAACCACTAGCTTCTCACTTGCCATCAGTAGATCCTCCAGTTTTGAATAAGGAGATACCAACCCCGCCTAAACTAAACTCAGCACAAGTCAGCTCAGTTTGTCACAGACAAACTAAAAAGGTACAAATGAAAAAACAAAGTGGGAAAACTCACTTTCCCTATAGCTGTTCTTTAAAAAGCTGCTCCCCACCCATATGAGGCTATGTGTCCCCTCAGAATTAATACCATAAGTCTAAGGATGAAACCAAAAGCAACAAAACTTTCTGAAAACATAAATTTATAATAAGGGACATTCCAGAAGACACCCCATAGGTTTGCTCTAAATATGCATTCCTGAGAAATGGCATGGCCTATGTGAACTGAGCACACCTGCTTGCAGTGCATGTTTCAGGGTTGCAAATAAATAAATAAATAAATTCATTTTAGAACAATGAAAAAGTGACCCTCTAGCAAGACTAATTTTAATAGTTAATGGCAGCATTACAGAATTTGGGACAAAACAAAGCAAAAGCCTAGATTAGGGTTCTAAATGCTTTACTCCAAATAACACGAAGGAACTTGAGATTTGGAGCACATGGAGAAGGGACTCAAGAATGAGCTAAAAAAGGAATGGGAAGAAAAACAAGAAAAGCAAATACATTAAAGCTGATGAACAGCATCTAGGAATCAAATGTAGTGGAAAAAAATATCTCTGGTAAATCTGAAACATCATATCATCTCAGTAAAGCATGCCACATTTCTTCTAATATTCAGTAGAAAAACTACATTCCTAAACATATACATTATCATTTACTATATATGGTTTCAAGTTTGTTCTCCTTATTTGTCTCACAAAACAATATATTTTTGATGAAAAATTATAAGTACATAGCAAAGCTTGCATTATTCTGGCTGATACACAGTAAAACTTTAAACTTGAACTAAAACTGTTAAAACATCTAACACATCAAGTAAAAAACCACTTTTAGCTTACTCACAGCATTATATTCCTACTTACAAGTATGTAAGCATTCTGTTACAGTGGTGGCATCAATCAGATATCCGTTGCATAAATGACAGGTTATATGGACATTAATGTCCCAAAGCTTAATCTTTCTAGTCATCATCTTTGGTATCTGTTAAAAAAAAAAAAAAAAAATCCATACATTACATAGCAACTCAGATGTACTGATGAGGTAAAAGTAGTTTTGGAATAAATGAGTATCTATAATTCACCTTAAAGATATGCTTATGTGGATAGCTTCAGGCTCTTGTATACTTATGCATATATTTTGAGTGAGTACTAAACTTTTAAAAGATGATAAAAATGAATGGTGAAATAATTGAAATCTACACTATTTTACACGTCAAGGTTTCAGAGTGGAAGAGTCCTAGTACATTATTAACACTGACCAAGTGTGGTGGATTAATCTTGACTAACTGCCAAACTCCCACCCAGCTACTTGCTCACTCCCCCTCCTCAGCAGAACAGGGAGAGAAAGTAGGAAGAACAGGAACAAGAAAGCTTGTGGTTCGAGATAAAAACAGGGAGATTGCTTACCAATTACAGTCACAGGCAAAACAGACTCAACTTGGGGAAAATTAATTTATTGCCAACTAAAATAAAAATGTAATTACTAAGTCAGGTAGTGGGAAACAAAAAGACAAACATTAAACCAACACCTTTCCTTCCCCCCCCCTTTCCCATGCCCAACTTCACTCCTTCACTCCAGACTCCTCCACTACCCCCTCCCTGAGCTGCACAGGGGGTTACAGTCAGTACATAATGTTTTTTCTCTGCTGCTTCTTCCTTCTCACACTTTTCCTCTGCTCTGTTGTGGGTTCTCCATGGGCAGCAGTTTCTTTAGGAATATCCATCTACTCTGGCATGGATCGTCCACAGGCTGCAGGGAATATCTGCTCCAGCACCATGGAGCACCTCCTCCTCCTTTCTCTGACCTTGGTGTTACTTCTGTTGTTTCTCACTCTTTTTGTTCCCTCCTCCTCTCTCTGTCCAGTGTTTTCTGCCCTTTCTTAAATATGTTTTCACAGACGTGCCACAAACTTTGCTGATGGGCTCAGCTTTGGTCTGTGGTGGGTCCATTGCCAAGCCAGCTATGTCCAGCACAGGGCAGTCCCTGACCTCTTCCCACAGAGGCCCACCCCTGCAGCCCACCTCCCTTGCCACTTACATCCAATACACTAAGGGATGCAGATTTAAGATCAAATCCTATTTTTCTCATCTAAGTAATTTCAGTCAAGCTAGTAATTAAGACATCTGAAAGTGAAGAGAGATGATCCTCCTGTAATTGACAAAGTGCAAAATCAAAAGGAGTAGGTCTGATTTGACAAATTTGGGTTAACCACACTAAGTGTCAGCCTCACATCTCCTTATGGTTAGAGCAAGATTTTGAATCTGTATCTGAAAAAGGGAGCTGAAAAGTAAAATAAACCAGGTTTCTTAAATGTTAAAAATCAAATTAAATAAAGAAAACATGACAAACTAAACTTCTTGTCTCATCAGTAGAGCTACACCCTGTTGTACTAAGAAATGTGAAATAAAGAGCTTTCCCTTCCCCTTCCCAAATTAAAGGATGCTACAACCACCATTAAAAGGAAGGCATTCAGAATTTAAAAAATAAATAGCTTTTTTTTTTTTCAACATTGCCCATCACTGGTAAACAGAAACAGACTGCAAAATGCATGCTTTAAATAATGAATATACTGCTACCTTTTAAATATATATTATCTTTCTGCCTATGGAATCTCAAAAAGAAGAGTAACAAAAATTAAAAAAAAATAAAAAGTCACTTCAAACTGTGCTAGGAAACTAAGTAACCTTTAACTCTCAAACATATAATTCTCATAAATATACAGCCAAGGATTAAGATTCAAGCTTCCTAAACTTTCCCTCCCCCTAATTGCAATTGAATACTTAGATTTATGTCCTGTTTATCCTCAGAATATATGCAACATTTTTCATTCCTTTTGTTTAAAATACAAGAGAGGATAAATAACCCAGGAAGCAGATACATTCTGGTCCCCCAAAAAAACCTTATGTGGGCGGTTTTAAATATGCTAAAGAAACCATCTGCATACACATATAGATCGAAATAAAAATTGCACTGGTAGCATAAGATGACAGCATTAGATTTAATTAAAACAGGAGATTAAACTGGTTTACAATCTGTTACATTTGGTTCCCACACTGCAGATTACCAGATTACACTCTGTTACCAGATAACCTTGCTCTCCAGTAAACTGACTGAGTAGGCATGGCTCACAAATACTTGTTTTAACTGAGTTTGTTTTGGAATACATTTCAGAATTTGAATAGTGGAACATTTTTCACAGTATGCAAAGCTTCAGACAGGAATATGACAAGATGGTAGCCTGAACCCGAAGTTTGTTAAACACAGAAAAGGATTAAGTGTGGTGGGTTGACCCTGACTGGATGCCAGGTGCCCACCAAAGCCACTCTGTCACTCCCCCTCCTCAGCAGGACAGGGGAAAGAAAATATAACGAAAGCCTCGTGGGTCGAGATAAGGACAGGGAGATCACTCACCAATTACTGTCACGGGCAAAAAAGACTCAACTTGGGGAAAAATTAATTTAATTTATTGCCAATCAAATCAGAGTAGGATAATAAGAAATAAAACCGAATCTTAAAAACACCTTCCCCCCCCACCCCTCCCTTCTTTCCGGGCTCATCTTCACTCCCGATTTCTCTACCTCCTCCCCCCGAGTGGCGCAGGGGGATGGGGAATGGCGGTTGCAGTCAGTTCATCACATCATTCCTCACACTCTTCCCCTGCTCCAGCGTGGGGTCCCTCTCACGGGAGACAGTCCTCCACGGACTTCAACAACGCGAGTCCTTCCCACAGGCTACAGTTCTTCATGAACTGCTCCAGTGTGGGTCCCTTCCATGGGGTGCAGTTCTTCAGGAACAGACTGCTCCAGTGTGGATCCCCCCCACAGGGACACAAGTCCTGCCAGCAAACCTGCTCCAGCGTGGGCTCCTCTCTCCACGGGTCCACAGGTCCTGCCACGAGCCTGCTTCAGCACGGGCTTCCCACGGGACCACAGCCTCCTTCGGGCATCCACCTGCTCCAGCATAGAGTCCTCCACAGGCTGCAGGTGGATATCTGCTCCACCGTGGACCTCCATGAGCTGCAGGGGGACAGCCTGCCTCACCATGGTCTTCACCACGGGCTGCAGGGGAATCTCTGGTCTGGCTCCTGGAGTACCTCCTCCCCCTCCTTCTTCACTGACCTTGGTGTCTGCAGAGTTGTTGCTCTCACATCTCCTCTCTCTGCTGCTGTATTCCCCCTGTAGGGTTTTTTTCCCCCTTCTTAAATATGTTATTACAGAGGCGCTACCACTGTTGCTGATTGGCTCGGCCTTGGCCAGCAGTGGGTCTGTCTTGGAGCCGGCTGGAATTGACTCTACTCTATAGGGGAAGCTTCTAGCATCTTCTCACAGAAGCCATCCCTCTAGCCCCCCCGCTACCAAAACCTTGCCACACAAACCCAATACATTAAGGTAAATAGACTAAGTGGTAAACTAAGCATAAAGAACTATCAGAAGCTAAACTTTCAAACTAATATGTGAAAGATATCAGCATGATATACCTCATGAAAAGGGTAATTACATTCCATTATAAACTACTGAAGTGCATTTTCTCTCAAGCACTGTAAAATCTACACTGTGTGATACATAAGAGTAACTGAAGACTTCTAGGTCTTAGGGCCAAGTAGTAAAAGATACAGAATCCATATTTGTTTTATGGTGTTTGAGATTTCATTAACCTAGTAATTAGCTGTCAAAGAAGAATGAAAACATGATTTGTTTGCACAGTATATCAGATAGATCAGAACCTATACCAGGGAACTCGATTACTTGTTTTCTAAACCTTATTTTATAGCTAGGCTTCCATGCAACTGAAGAGCAGCCACATATTTAGTAGTTTCAATATTGCAAATGAGATCTCCAATTTAAAAAACTGAATGAACTACACACATTTCTATAGCACAGGAGAACAGCTATTTATGGCCATTCTTCAGGAATATTTAGGAGATGGCTTAAACTGTTGTTTGAACCACTAGCCAAAAAGGAAGTGAATCCTTCTGAAAGGCAATGGAAAGCATAATTTTTAATAGGCAAAAATAGTTAGGAAGGCTAAAAGTATACCTAAAATGGCAAACACCCAGGCACAAAAATTAAATATAACTCTAGTTATTTGACTAGGCAGGAATTCAGCCAAAACTATGGGTGTGCATGGATTACCAAGGAGTGAATCCAAGCATTAACCAGGATGAGAAGCTAAAGGTATTATGGTAAAAACTGAAATAAAGAAATAATTTCTCCTCTGGAGAACATTGAATATTTTTTCCCCCACTATAGTGTAGTCAAGCAATGCCAAACGAGGCATCAACCAGTAAGAGCTCAGGTAGGACAAAATATAATAAGAAGCAAAATAACTATAGAATAACAAAAAAAAAAATATGCTACAAAATTGGTAGCCTAATTAAAGCCATTTTTGTCAGAGAAACGGAGGATAGTAAAGATAATACACACATCTAGACAAACATCCATTTAATGAATGGGAAATAAAAATCAGATATTTTTTGGTAAAGGGAAAATATACATTTAGTAGAATTCCCTGATTACACTTAAGCAGCAAATAAATCTGATGACAGTTTTATAGAATTTGCAAGAAGCACACCAGAAAACTCAATATTTGTTTAAAGAACACACTGGAATCTATTAGCAGGAAGTAGAGGTACAGAGGCAACTTTTTCCAGGGCATCAGTCACTTCAACTTCAAAATAAGATGCAAGCCACAATAAGAGGTTTCTCCAGAAGGCCTGACCCATACAGCCAACATGCAGCTGTTAAAACAAGAGAACAGATTCACTACACATGCAGAGGTCCTGACATACAAGATCCAGCGCAAGATGAATCTCAGAGAGGCAATGAAATTTTGAAGGTTTATAAGTTCTCAGCATCAGATTTCAGTTTAGCCTGCATCTTGTGGGCTTGAGCCATACACAACTCAAGCTACACATCCTTTGCTCACAGAAGGGTCAAAGAATTAGGATACATCAGCATTTTTAAAGACAGCTAAGCCATAACAGTTAAATGCCTTAAAATGTTATATTAGAAGAAGCAATGCCAGATATACTTGTAACTATTTAGAAACACAAGAAGAAGCTAGCAGCAAAATGGTACATTATGAAGATGTCAGCTTGATTAGACTAGAGATACTGACTGACCTAGACCTTGGAGACAAACTGATGTGCTTCCAAACATGCTTTTTTTAATCTGCAAAGTCAACATTGATCTATCATTCAAAATACTCTTAAGTTATCATTACCCTTTCTCTTTAAAGTAGCATCTGAAATAGGAAGTTCTGAGCCAACCATGAGGCGATTCCCATTTGAGTTGAGATGTTTTGTTTAGAGAGGAAAAGAGAAAATAATTATTAAAAAAACCCACAAACTACTGTGGTGGGTTAACCTTGGCTAGCTGCCAGGTGCCCACGAAGCCACTCTCTCACTCCCCCTCCTCAACAGGACAGGGGGAGAAAATATGATGAAAAAGTGCATGGGTCAAGATAAGGACAGGGAGAACACTCAGCAATTACCATCATGGGCAAAACACTCAACTTGGGGAAATTAATTTAATTTGTTGCCAATTAATAACAGAGTAGGATAGTGAGAAAAAAGAACAAAACTAAACCCACCTTTCTCCCATCCCCCTGTTTTCCCAGGTCTACCTCCTCCCATCTGTCCTGAGCAGCGCAGGGGATGGAGAAAGGGGGTTGCAGTCAGTTCATAACGCTTCATCTCTGCCATTCCTTCCTACTCACTCTCTTCCTCTGCTCCAGCGTGGGTCCCCCATGGGCCACAGTTCCTGCCGGGAGCCTGCTCCAGTGTGGGGTCCTCCACAGGCTGCAGGGTGGATATCTGCTCCAATGTGGTCCTCGATGGGCTGCAGGGGGACAATGTGCTTCACCATGGTCTTCTCCATGGGCTGCAGGGGAATCTCTGCTCTGGCGCCTGGAGCACCTCCTCCCCCTCCTTCTTCACTGACCTTGGTGTCTGCAGGGTTATTTCTCTCACATTTTTCTCACTCCTCTGCCTTGCAGCTGCTGTGCAGCATTTTTTCCCCTTCTTACATATGTTATCACAGAGGTGCCACCAGCTTCGCTGACTGGCTCAGCTTTGGCCAGTGGTAGATCTGTTTTGGAACTGTCTGAAACTGTCTTTGTCCGACATGGGGGCAGTTCCTGATCTCTTCCCACAGAGGCCACCCCTATAGCCCCCCTGCTACCAAAACCTTGCCACGTAAACCCAGTACAACTCCTGAGATACATAAAGAAGAAATGAGAGGACTCAAATTACCACCTTAAATGAGAAATTAAAATTAAGAAGAGCAAACAATTAATAAATCCTTAGGAAAAATGTATTTAGGGATTTCTCAGGTCTGTTCTGTATCACATAAGAGAAAAGTGCATATTACAAACTTAATTAGAGCATCTCCCATTAACTAATTTTTAATCCTAACTAATTGTACTAAGATGGAGTTAACTTTCTTCATAGCAGCCTGCATGGTGCTGTGCTTTGTATCTGTAGCTAAAACAGTGTTGATAACATACCAGTGTTTTGGCTATTGCTAAATGGTGCTTGCACAGCGTCAAAACTTTCTCTCTTCCTCCCCTCACACACATACACAGGGAGTAGGCTGGGGGTGGGCAAGAGGTTGGGAGGGGACATAGCCAAGACAACTGACCCTAACTGAACAAAGGGATATTCCATACCATGTGATATCATACTCAGCAATAAATGCTCAGGGAAAGGAAGAAGAACTGGGGACATTCATGGTTATGGCATTTGTCTTCCCAAGCAACCATTACGTGCGCTGAGGCCCTGCTTCCTGGGAAGTGGCTAAACATCTGCCTGCTGATGGGAAGTAGTGAATTAATTCCTCTTTTTGCTTTGCTTGTGCACACAGTTTTGGCTTTCCTTATTAAACTGTCATTATCTTGAACCCTTTATTTTCTCCCCGTCGCGTGGGAGAGGGGAGTGAGCAAGAGGATGTGGGTGTTGACCAGGGTCAACCCACCACACTAATGTATTTATGAAAGTTAAATACTGATGATTCAAGACACAAAGCTACAATACGTAGGAAGAAACTCCCCATGTGAGTAGATGTTTAACACAGGATTTCTTGCACATTCCTGTATGGCATCTGTTAACATCTATCACCTCAGACGGGATACTGGGTTAGTTGAACCACGGGTCTGTTCTGGTGAGAAAGTACCAGCACTCTATGACCTACTACCCAACAAATGTTCAAGTCATTTACATCATATAAAATAAACCAGATTTTATAAAATCACCACAAATGTATTTTTCCTGTAACCACTCAGAAGTACAATGTTATAGGGGAAAAGCTTTTGAATTATGTCTAATTAAAAGATTAGAAGCAAACAGAGCAAATACAAGAATTACAAAGCTATTAATGTTGGAAGTATTTTGACACATCATCATAAAGGCATACCAAAAATAACCCCCAAAACTCTAGTGTTAAAAAATCTTAATTTCACTTACACAATTATGAATACACTCCCAGACTTATGTTGATGTTTGCTGAAAGTTATTTTGATGTTACCAATAGTGAATTCAACATTTATTGAAGTCTAAGATTTTACATTTGTCTAAATAGTTTACAAATTCCATGTGAAATATTATTAGTTTTGTGATTATCAGTCAACTAAACAAAATAGTTAATCCTTCTTCTACTGATGGGTTCCTATAAAAGCATCAAGACAGATTTATGTTCAGACAGTTTCAATAGTCTTTAAAAAGTTTCAGCATCTGTCTTTAGTGCCTAGCTAACAGTCTCAAAAGCCTAAATTAACCCAGTATTCACATCTATCACAAACAGTGGAATAAAAGCAGACTTGAAGCACTTCAGAGATCTGCTTGGAAGAATCCCATGGGATACGGCCCTGGAGAGGAGGGGTCCAGGAGAGCTGGTTTATATTGAAGGATCACATTCTCCAAACTCAAGAAAGGTCCATTCTAACAAGTAGGAAAGCAAGGAAAGGTGGCAGGAGGCCTGCATGGATGAGCAAGGAGCTACTGACTGAACTCAGACATAAAAAGGAAGTGTACAAGAGGTAGAAGCAGGGGCGGGGTACTCAGGATGAGTATAGAGACTGTAGGGCGCAAGAAGACTTTGTTACGGTAACCCATGATAGTTCGCCTCCCCCATCTGAGTATGTAGAGTCCCAAGCACATCTTATCTCATTGTTACGGCAACCTGGGATAGTTTGCTTCCCCCTTATCTGCACATACCCTTGCACAGGTGCCAACATGAAGGCCAGCTGTGGATGTCAGAATTCGGACAATGGCACCTGCATTACATCAGTGAGTTTGCTAATGAGCAAAACAGAACATTGCATATGTATCATGTTAATCAGCACAAGTCTTATTATCCACCCCTGCGGTGCTTTCCCTTGAGCTTCACTCCCGAGCAGGGTTCCACTGCGTCGAGTCCCCATTTGATTAGCATCAGTGTGCCAGGGCTCCCACCGTGGTAACACTATGCTTTCATTAAACAAAAAGCTTTCACTTGCTGAGTGTTGTGCATCATCCCTGAGGGATCTGCACCTGCTTTTCGCTTGTAACACTTGGCGCAGTTGGCAGGATCTGTCAGGTACAATGCCACTTTGGTCGAAAGCGGGTGAGGCAGGGAAGCTTGAGCTATCCCTGAGGCACATACCAGGATGGCCCCTGACAGAGCAATGGGGTTCAGTTGTGTGAATGGTGACAGGCTGGTCAGCTCCGGCAGACTGGCTGGAGTTGCAAAAAGCAGCCGAAGTAACACCGCAGCAAGTTGAGGCAATGTTAACTTGGCTGCACCTGGGCTGCTGGCCAGGGGCAGAGAGGAAAGTGGTGGGTGAAGCATCATGGTTGTTCCTCACTGCGATCCGTGCCCTGGATGAGATCTTACATCTACATAGGATGCTCTCAGGTAGTCACTTGAGCATGTTTACAATCCTCCTCGCCAATCTTCCATTATTTTCCCACAGGTGCTGACCTATGGCAGCAGCTACTTGAGTTTGCGAGATGCTTTCCCTTGTCAGTCTGACATGTAGATGCACACATGAGAAATAATACATTGGAAACTCAGTTAAACGCAGTGGCTGATACCATGGTGAGTACCCATATAAGTGTACCGGCGGCTGTTTTACATGAGGCCGCAGGCCATTGTGGTGCCTGTGCTACGTGGCTTCACGGCTTAAGCAAAGGTATAGACATTCCTTTGATGGCCTATCGCGCTGCACGAGCTAATTGTGCCATTTGTACTCAGCTTACTCTGGTTGTGTTATCAGCCACAGACGGTGCCATACGATGTGGATCAGCCCCAGATCAAGATTGGCAAATTGACTACATTGGTCCTCTCCTGCCTTTCAGAACATATTTTTATCTCTTGACTGCAGTAGACACATATAGGGGAATATTGGTAGCTTTTCCTAGTACAAGGGCAGATGCAGCTGCCACCGCTGCTGCCCTCACCCAATTATGTATGCACTATGGCATACCAGTGAGTATCCAGAGTGATCAAGGAACCCATTTTACTGCACAGTGAGTCCAAGAGTGGGCCAATAATGTGAGTATATGATGGTTATATCACCTACCATATACCCCAACAGCAAATGGACTGATAGAGTGTATGAATGGCCTCTTAAAGGACCAAATACGAAAACTGACAGCTACCCACACACTGAAGGGATAGGGGGAGGTGCTGTAGTGTTCTACTTGAATAATCATCATGTTGGTAGAACAACACCCTATGAGCGTTTGTGAGATGCACCTGATGATTGCACCATAACTATTCGTATACAGCAAGAAGACCTGACAGGACAACTGCAGATGGAAGGCACATCACTTCAGCTGTTCACGGGGCAAGCAGGAAATCTCATCCCAGCCGCTACTGCTATCCCATAGGCAGCAGGTGGGAAGCTACATAGCACTCCAAATACCATTTCTGCACTGACATCACTGATCGCGGACCTGCAGTGGAGTCCAACTTCATGGCAACTGGAAGAGCTACTGTTAGCGGCCTGCCATTGCTGCAATTGTGGTGATCATGAAATATCTTGGGCAGCAGGTCAACATTTATTAACCATTTCTGCTTTTTTACCCAAAACAGATAGAGTTATCCTTACTGAACCACAATCTGCTGATGTACCACTCGTCAGCACTTGGTATCACAAGGGGCCTGGAACACAAGTAGTCCCTGTAGCTATCCTCGGGGATGGGCAAGGGATTACTGCTATTCTCCCCGATAAAGGAGAAAATGTGTTGTGTGTGTCTAGAATCACAGAATCATAGAATAGTTTGGGTTGGAAGGGACCTTTAAAGGTCATCTAGTCCAACCCCCCTGCAATAAGCAGAGACATCTTCAACTAGATCAGGTTGCCCAGAGCCCCATCCAGCCTGACCTTGAATGTTTCCAGGGATGGGGCATCTACCACCTCTCTGGGCAGCCTGTTCCAGTGCTTCACCACCCTCATTGTGAAAAACTGCTTCCTTATATCTAGTCTAAATCTCCCCTCCTTTAGTTTAAAACCATTACCCCTTGTCCTATCACTACAGGCCCTGCTGAAAAGTTTTTCCCCATCTTTCTTATAAGCCCCCTTCAAGTACTGAAAGGCTGCAATAAGATCTCCCCAGAGCCTTCTCTTCTCCAGGCTGAAGAAGCCCAACTCTCTCAGCCTTTCTTCATAGGAGAGGTGCTCCATCCCTCTGATCATTTTTGTAGCCCTCCTCTGGACTCGCTCCAAGAGATCCATGACATTCTTGTGCTGAGGACTCCAGAGCTGGACGCAGTACTCCAGGTGGGGTCTCACCAGAGCAGAGTAGAGGGGCAAAATCACCTCCCTCGACCTGCTGGCCATGCTTCTTTTGATGCAGCCCAGGATACAGTTGGCTTTCTGGGCTGTGAGCACACATTGCTGGCTCATGTCCAGCTTTTCATCCACCAGCACCCCCAAGTCCTTCTCTGCAGGGCTGCTCTCAATCCCTTCATTCCCCCAGCCTTTATTGATACTGGGGGTTGCTCCAACCCAGGTGCAGGACCTTGCATTTGTCCTTGTTGAATCTCACGAGAGAAGGATGTTGTGGGGGACTGTGTCAAAGGCCTTACAGAAGTCCAGATAGATGACATCCGTAGCTCTTCCCTTGTCCACTATGTAGTCACTCCATCATAGAAGGTCACTAGGTTGGTCAGGCAGGACTTGCCCTTGGTGAAGCCATGCTGGCTGTCTCCAATCACCTCCCTGTCCTCCATGTGCCTTAGCATAGCTTCTAGGAGGATCTGTTCCATGATCTTCCCAGGCACAGAGGTGAGGCTGGCAGGTCGGTCGTTCCCAGGGTCCTCCTTCCTACCCTTTTTAAAAATGGGTGCAATGTTTCCCTTTTTCCAGTCCCCAGGGACTTCACCTGACCGCCATGAATTTTCAAATATCACGGAGAGTGGCTTGGCAACTACATCGGCCAATTCCTTCAGGACTCTGGGATGCATCTCATGAGGTCCCATGGACTTGTGTATGTTCAGGTTCCTCAGGTGGTCACGAACCTGATCTTCTCTTACAGTGGGAGGGACTTTGCTCCCCCAGTCCCTGTCTTGCAGACCATCCACTCAAGAGGTGTGGGAAGAGAGGTTGCCGGTGAAGACTGAGGCCACTCCTGCTCATCACGGGGGTACACTTCCCTTGATCTTCCTTTTCTGGCTGACATACCTGTAGAAGCCATTCTTGTTATTCTTTGCCAAGTTCAGCTCTAGCCGCACCTTGGCCTTCCTGACCCCGTCCCTACATAACCGGACAGCGTCCCTATACTCTTCCCAGGATACCTGTCCCTGCTTCCACTGCCTGTGTATTTCCTTCTTGCCCTTTAGTTTGACCAGCAGGTCTCGACTCAGCCATGCCAGTCTCTTGCCTTCCTTGCCCTATTTTTTACACCTGGGAACCGAGAGCTCTTGCGCTCTGTGGAAAGCCTCCTTAAAGATCTGCCAGCTCTGTTCCGCTCCCTTGTCCCTGAGGGCAGTTTCCCAGAGGGGGTCCTATTGACTAACTCCTTGAAGAGCTGGAAGTTTGCTTTCCTAAAATTCAGGGTCCTGACCTTACTCTTTGCCTGACCCATATCCCTCAGGACTGTGAACTCCACAAGTGTGTGATCACTGCAGCCCAGGCTGCCTCCAATCTTGACGTCACCGTTTATCTCACTTGCGTTGGTGACCATCAGGTCCAGTATCGCATCCCCTCTGGTGGGGCTGTCTATTACCTGGCTTAGGAAGTTCTCCTCCATGCACTCCAGGAGTCTCCTGGATTGCCTACAGCTCGCCATGCTGCTATTCCAGCAGATGTCAGGGTGGTTGAAGTCCCCCAGCAGGATGAGAGCCTGCGAGCACGATGCCTCCTGTAGCTGGAGCAAGAAGGCTTCGTCAATAGGCTCCCCTTGGTCAGGTGGCCTGTAGTAGACACCAACCACAAGGTTCCCTTTGTTGCCTCGGTCTCTGATTCTTACCCATAAGCTTTCAGCCTGCTCATGGCTATTATTCAGAGACAGCTCCTCACACTCTATCCATTTCTTGATGTAGAGGGCAATGCTTCCACCCCTCCTTCCTCTCCTGTCCCTTCTGAACAGCCTGTAGCCATCAATAGCTGCACTCCAGTCATGGGATTCGTCCCACCAAGTTTCAGTAATGGCAACTAGGTCATAGCTTTCTAGCAGCATGGTGGCTTCCAGCTCCTCCTGTTTGTTGCTCATGCTGTGGGCATTAGTGTAGAGGCCCTTCAGCTGGGCTGTTGGCCATGTCACCTTCATGGAGGAACACCCCTTAATTCCTTTGAGGTCTTTCACTGGTGTTTCCCTGTTGGCTCTGATTACCTCAGGAGCACCTGGCTTGTCTCCATATGTCTTCAAGTGCACTGCAGTATAGCCAGCACATCTTGGAGCAACAGGCTGAGGGCCCTCGCTAGCACCCCGTCCCTCTAACCTTGGCATGTCATCCCACAGCTTGTCACAGGCAACCCTGATATTATCCCCCTCCCCCTTCAAGTCTAGTTTAAAGCTCTGTCAATGATGAGCCCTGCTAGTTCGTGGGCAAAGACCCTCTTCCCCCTTTGAGAAAGGTGAACCCCATCTGACGCCAGCAGACCTGGTGCCGTGTAGGCCATCCAATTGTCGAAAAACCCAAAATTGTGGCGGTGACACCAGCCATGGAGCCACATATTAATAGACTGGACCCTTCTGTTTCTGCCAATGTCGCTGCCTGCAACTGGAAGGAGGGAGGAAAAAATAACCTGTGCTCCAGATTCCCTTACTGACCATCCCAAGGCCCTGGTCTCTGTCGTGGTTTAGCCCCAGCCGGAAGCTGAGCCACGCGGTCGCTCGCTCACCTCCACCCTCCTGGTGGGACGGGGAGAGAATTGGGACGAAGAAAAGCAAAAAAACTCGTGGGTTAACAACAACAGTTTAACCAAACAACAAAGGGAAAGAGAACAAACAAGCGAGAAACCCCAACAATGACAACAACAGAGTGTACTTAGCGGTGCTTTCCGGACAGGTCGCTCCCACCCGGAGCCCAACGCCCAGCCCGCTCCTGAGCAGCGATCCCCGCCCCTCCAGACAACCCCCCTCATGTGAGGGTCACATGGTATAGAATAGACCCCGGCCAGCTTCTGGTGAAAATTAACCCTATCCCAGCCGCAACCAGGACAGTCTCTTTTGATTGTCCTCGGACTATGCGTTGCGGCTTCATCGCCACCCACATGGAACAGCAGTAGTGGGTAATAGTCCGAGGGCCATACCAGGCTAGGAAGTTTCCTAGTGATGTCCTTAACCCAGGCCCCAGGGAGGCAGCAGACCTCCCTAAGAGGAGGATCTGTCCAGCATATAGGACCCTCTGTTCCCCTCAGAAGGGAGTCACCTACAACTATAACCCTTCTTTTCTTCCTTGTGGAGGTGATCGTGATATGAGGGGTAGGCTTTTCTGGCCTTGGCAACGCCTCTGGTGGAGATGGACCATCATCCACATCCTCCGTTGAGTGCCCTTCCACATCCAGAGCCTCATACCTGTTGTACAGAGGCACCTGGGAAAGCGAGGTGGGCAAGGGGAGTACGCCTGCCACCCTGAGTGTGGACTTGCCTCCACTCACTCCTTTCCTTTAAGCTACTGCCTTTATCCTGGCAGGGGGAGGATACAGGACCACAGGCTGTGGATTATCTATTACTTAGACATGGCCACCGCTGTAGTGAGCTTGATGGTATGTGCTGTTTCAACATTAGCGAAGAAAGTGATAGTATTGAAAAAGAACTTAAACAATTGCAGTGGCTGGCTCAGGGTATTCGTCAAATGCAGGGAGATCAGTGGTTGTGGTCATGGCTGGGATCCCTCCGAGACCGGGCTGCAGGGTGGTTTGCTTTCATTCTGGGATGTGTTGCACTGTACTTTGGTATTACCTGTGGAATTAAGTTGTGTTTTTTAGGACTCCATCGAACTCAGCAAGAGCTACACTGTGGACTCAGAAGACACCTCATAACTCATCATGGAGGAGGTGCAGGGAGGAGTGTAGAGCACAAGAAGACTTTGTTACAGTAACCCAGGATAGTTTGCCTCCCCCATCTGAGTATGTAGAGTCCCAAGCACATCTTATCTTGTTGTTATGGTAACCTGGGATAATTTGCTTCCCCCCCATCTGCACATATACTTGCACAAGTGCCAACATGAAGGTCAGCTGTGGATCTCGGAATTCGGACAAGGGCACCTGCATTACATCAGTGAGTTTGCTAATGGGCAAAACAGAACATTGCATATGTATGATATGTTAATCAGCACAAGTTTTATTATCCACCCCTGCGGTGCTTTCCCTTGAGCTTCACTCCCGAGCAGGGTTCCACTGCGTTGAGTACCCATTTGATCAGCATCAGTGTCCGGGAGCTCCCACCGTGGTAACACCATGCTTTCATTAAACAAAAAGCTTTCACTTGCTGAGTGTTGTGCATCATCCCTGAGGGATTCACACCTGCTTTTCGCTAGTAACAGAGATGCTATCTGATCTTGCAGGAATGGGGTTAGAAAAGCCAAGGTCAACTTGGAGCTGAATCTGGCAAGGTGTGTGAAGGGCGACAAGAAAGGATTCTACAAGTATATAAACAGCAAAAGGAAAACTAGGGAAAACATGGACCAGCTGTTGAATGGAGCAGGGGAACTGGTGACAAGGGACATGGAAAAGGCCAAGGTACTCAAGGTGTTCTTTGCCTCAGTCTTTACTGACAAGACTGGCCTTCAGGAATCCCAAGCCCCTGAGACCAGAGGGAAAGTGTGGAGTAAGGAAGATTTACCCTCAGTGGAGGAGGACCAGTTTAGGGAGCACTTTTACTTAAATAAATTGGACATACATAAATCCATGGGGCTTGATGGGTTGCACCCACAAGTGCTGGGGGAGCTGACTGATGTCATGGTGAGGCCACTCTCGATTATCTTTGAATGGTCATGGTAATTGGGAGAGGTTCCTGAACACTGGAAGAAAGTAAATGTCACTCCTATCTTCAAAAAGGGCAAGAAGGAAGATCTGGGGAACTGCAAGCCAGTCAGCCTCACCTCAGTCCCTGTGAAGATGATGGAGAAAATCTGCCTGGAAACTGTTTACAGACACATGAAGGCCAAGAAGGTGATCAGGAGTAGTCAGCATGGATTTACAAAGGAGAAATCATGCTTAACCAACCTGATAGCCTTCTACAATGAGGTGACTAGCTTGGTGGATGAGGGGAGAGCAGTGGATGTTGTTCACCTTGACTTTAGTAAGGCTTCTGACACTGTCTCACATATCATCATCATAGACAAGCTGACAAAGTACAGATTAGATAAGTGGACAGTGAGGTGGACTGAAAACTGGCTGAATGGCCAGGGTTGTGAATGGCAAGGGTTGTGAGCAGTGGCACAAAGTTCAGTTGGAGGCAAGTCAGAAGTGATGTATGTCAGGGGTCAATACTGGAGTAAATACTGTTTAACATCTTCATTAATGACCTAGATGCTGGGATACCCTCAGTAAGTTCACAGACAATACAAAACTGGGAGGAGTGGCTGATATGCCAGAGGGTTGTGCTGCCTTTCAGAGGGACCTTGACAGGCTGGAGAATTGGGCAGAGAGGAACCTCATGAAGTTCAGCAAGGGGAAATGTCAAGTCCTGCCCCTGGGGAAGAATAACCCCAGGCACCAGTACATGCTGGGAGCCAACTGGCTAGAAAGTAGCTCTGCAGAGAAGGACCCTGGGGTTCTGGTGGACAAGTTGACCATGAGCCAACAATGCGCTCTTGTGGGAAAGAAGGCCAACAGTATACTGGGCTGCATAAGGAGGAGTGTTGCCAGCATGTTGAGGGAGGTGATCTTTCCTCTCTATTCAGCACTGGTGAGGTCACATCTGGAGTACTGTGTCCAGTTCTGGGCTCCTCGGTACGAGAAAGATATGGACTTACTGGAGCAAGTCCAGTGCAGGGCTACTAAGATGATTAAGGGACTGGAGCATCTTTCATATGAGGACAGGCCAAGAGAGCAGGGACTGTTCAGCCTGGAGAAGAGAAGGCTCAAAGGGGATCTTATCAATGTGTGTTAATACCTTATGGGAGAGAATGAAGGTGAGGGAGCCAGACTCTTCTCAGTAGTACCCAGTGACAAGACAAGAAGCAATTGGCACAAATTTAAACACGTGAAATTCTGACTGAACAGAAGAAAAGACTTTTTTTTTTACTGTGAGGGTAGTCAAACAGTGGCACAGGTTGCCCAGAGAGGTTGTGGAGTCTCCATCCTTGAAGATATTCAAAACCTGACTGGACACAGTCCTGGGCAATCTTCTCTAGTTGATCCTCCTTGAGGACTAGATGATTTCATGAGGTCCCTTACCTAAATGATACTGTGAAAAGCATGTTTACCAGCAGCTAAATTTCTCTGGACAATTCCACTTGAAGTAACATTCTTCTGCTAAGTCTACTGACATTTTCTGCACAGGTAATTATCCCGATATGTGGCAGATAAGGACCAGCATTATATAGCAAGCTAATACAAGGTCCAAAAAAAGATTAGATTAGGAAGACTGAGATTAGTCATCTTGCTTTAACTAACCCTATTCTCTAGGCAAATCCAAGCTTTCCACTTAATTCCTTCTACAATATTATCTTTCAAAAAAAGGTATGAGAGAGAAGGTAATACACTCCCCACTCCCATTTTGGAATGCAGGCAACAGGCTCTGTAAAAATCCTATCTTCCTATCTCTTAATCAGCAAGCATCTTGTCCAAAAGGAAGCCAAAAGTGAATTTGAAAACTTTTCCACAGCAAGTAATCCAATCTAATTTTGAATTTAAAAAGGAAAAAGAAATAACTCTGAATAGTAAATACATATTTCCAGTATACATAAGTTTTAAGGTGGCTTGTAACATTCAAACACAACTTATTATGCCTTCCAATAGTTCAAACAATAATTGTAACTGAGGGAAGTCCTATGGCCATTGTTAAACAAGAGATGGATTTGGAACAAATTATCCCATCCCTCCTGACTCTATAATCCACTAACCTAGTGCCCAGATTCTTACCTACATTCAAGTTTAAATGCATTTTGTTCCAAATAAATAGGAAGTGCCCATGTAAAGCTCAGTGTATTTAAAATTGCAAAACAGATGAAATCATGTTGTTCACCCCTATTAAGTAGGGAATCAAATATTAATACCGCATGCATTGATCTATTCAAGTGATATGAAAGACAAATTTCTTATCCTTTGAACTGTTTTCAAGCTGCACTGAGTACTTGAGGAAAACAATATCTAGCCATAATTACATAGAAATCAAATCTACTTAATTAAGATAGCATGATCACAGCATTTAAACCTTGTTGCTTTTACAACTAGCAGAAAAAGATTAGAGGTGAAAGTAGCTGTAGCTTTAAGTTACAAGAAGAGAGTATAAGTTTACCTTTGCAAAGCATCACCTAGACTAAAGTCTTCTTGCATCAAATTCTTATTCTTAATTAAAAAAAAAAAAAATCACATCTCCAAATTCAGCCTTCTGGATTAGAGACTGATTTATAAACTTACTAGAGTGCACTGGTGTTAATATGGGAAATACACACCTATATATTAACTGAAGATGTTTTTAGCTTGGCTTCCTTCAGTAACAATGCTTATGTGACTAGTCAGTACATACAAGATGCATGCCCAAGAACTTCTGAATCTTTCATATGATTGCAGTCAAGTTCACAGGCAGAAATCTCATAGATATTTATGTTCTTAAATAAAAGCAAACAGGCAAGGAGGAGGGATCAGGACTTGAACATTTGCAATTTTACCCTCAGCTTTTAAATGTCTGTTTTCCACAACTGAACACAGCAAACCTTCAGCTGCCACCAAACCTCTATCCAAAATATTGTTTTTTTAGAGATTAGTGGAGAGTTACAGAAAAATCTTAGCATAAATTGTTTAAAAAGTCAGTCACAGCCAATCAAGACAAATCTGTAGGATACAAAGCTTTGTTAGCTCTGCTACTCAGTTACTTGTTTAAACAATCTGCTACAGCAGAAAGTCTTAAACAGAGGAGTACTGTAAATAACTGTCTGAAATTCTTTGTCTAATGCATAATGGCATTTGATCAGAAACATCTTACTCTTAACCCAGCCAGTAAGTGAGAACCAGCGTCATAACATGATCCCCTACCCTCAAATCCATTATTGGAAGGGAGGAAGCTACTCTCCACTCTAATTTCACGGTTTTTAAATGATAAAACTCTTCTCACATAGAGGATTAATTTGTGTCCCAGTTACTGAAAAAGAAAGCAGGAAACATGATATGTGAGAAATTGGCCCTTTGCAGGTTAGATCACTCCTTAAGACCCTTGCAAACAGAGCTTAGAAGCCAGTGAAACAAGCAGTTCTGTGATGAGCTGAAGAGCTATTTTTAATCTGAAAAAGAAGTACTTTTCACTAGGAACCATTCTTTAGACAGAACCAAAAAATCCACATTGTGACTACTTAAAGAAATAGGAGACCTTCTAAAGTTTCAGAGACCTGACTCAATCCTGAAGAGAAGGAAAAGTTTTCTTTTGAAAAATTAGAAAAACAAGAGTACTAAAAAGATTGAATGAGACCTAGCTTTTTGTGAGAACGAGAAAAAGGCTATTTTTCTAAAATCTGTTCCAAATTGTAAGATTTCAGCTAGGATAGAGTTAATTTTCTTCCTAGTAGCTGGTATAGTGCTGTGTTTTGGATTTAGTATGGGAATAATGTTGATAACACACTGATGTTTTCAGTTGTTCCTAAGTAGTGCTCATACTAAGTCAAGGACTTTTCAGTTTCCCATGCTCTGCCAGCAAGGAGGTGCACAAGAAGCTGGGAGGGGGCATAACCAGGACAGCTGACCCAAACTGGCCAAAAGGATATTCCCTACCATATAACATCGTGCTCAGTATATAAAACTGGAGTTGGCCAGGGGGCGGGAATTGCTGCTCGGGGATGGGCTATCGATCACCAGGTGGTGAGCAATTGTTGCATTATGCATCACTTATTTTTTTATATTCCTTTACCATTATTATTATTATTATTTCCTCTTCCTTTGCTGTCCTATTAAACTGTTTTTATCTCAACCCACGAGGTTTTTTTTTCCAATTCTCTCCCCCATTCCACCTGGGGGAGGGAGGGGAGTGAGCAGCTGTGTGGTGCTTAGTTGCCAGCTGGGGCTAAACCACAACAAAAGGGAACAGATTCCCTACAATTTCTTGAATGAATCCTGAAATTGGTAAGGGAAGAACTTGCAAATTTAATTTCTAGGAGAGTGCTTTTTTTTTTTTCCCCCTAAGAGAGAGCTGTAAAGCACTGAATTATTCAGACAAAGCATATCAACACTGGAGAGGAGTAAAAGAGGCAGACCTCTGAATAGATGGAACATGAAAACCAAAACAAAAAACAATTAGATCCAAATATCCAGCCAATATGTCAAAATGATTGTTTGTGAACAGAGACTAGTATTTCTTCTTTTTGGTTCTAAATAATGTTATGTTATACCACACTGAGGCTAGGAACAGTATCAGTGCCTGATAGACCAAGTATTCAACCAAGGGATGGAGTAGAGGAAACTACAAAAGTATTTGGAGTACACTCCCAATTTAAAGAAAATCCACAACAGGAGAGGGTAAATGGGGGGTAGACATGTGTCAGCCAAGTATCCTCATTCACGCTATACTTTCTCTACTAAGGTAATGTCTTGTTAAAATTATCAACCAGAAGGGTAAGCAGTATATTACAGACCTCTTTGGTAAAGTTATGCCACTAACAAAACAGGTTTGAAGAAGCAGCTTTCAGAGATTCCAGCAAAGAAAATTATTAGAGTAGACTCACAGAAACAGAGGACAAGCAAAGAGACCCCTCCTCAAAGGAGTGGCTTTATCATTAGTGTATATGCTAGTCAGGAATATTTTGGGCTATATGAGGCATACCTCTTAAAACTGCATTTCTTTTCAGTCTGCCATCCAGAGACCTGAAAAGATAGAAAAATAATCTGAAAGTTAGCATCCAAAACTCCTTAAAATCCAGCCACCACATAGAAATCTTAACCTACTAAGCTCACCTAACACTACCTACATGTATTAATTCAAAACAACTCAAAGGAAAAAGAAACATTCATTTTTGATAAAGAAAAAAAAGGAAAGTTTACCAGAATTAGAAGAAAAAGGAACTTCAGGAAACATCCATGTAACATCCTCTATGAAAGGACAAGCTTACCACAGAAAAGTAAAAACAGCCCAAAATTCAGGCAGTCCTGATACCATGTGGTGACAAAAATACCAAAAAAATCAATTATCTGCTGTACTGGGTCTGGCTGGGATGGAGTTAATTTTCTTCATAGCAGCCTGTATGGTGCTAACCACCAGCACAAATGGGATTGCCCAGGACTTCAGCTGGCTGGCACCTGCAATCCCTCCAAAGCCGCCTCTGACAATCACAACACGAACAATGTCATCCACAGACAGCTTGGAGCCCATCATGGGTAGCAGAGCTTATTCAGGAGGAAGAGCTGTGGTAGTGCAGTGCTGTTTCGGATTTGTGACCAAAACAGTGTTGATGATAACACACCAATGTTTTAGCTATCGCTGAACAGTGCTTACACAGTACCAAGGCCTTCTCTATTTCTCACTCTGCCCCACAGCGCATAGGTTGGGAACAGCTGACCTGAACTGACCAAAAGGATATTCCATGCCATATAACATCATGCAGCAGCAATAAAATAGGAGGGGAATAGGGTTTTGGGTAAGTAGCTGTCCTGGTTTCGGCCAGGATGGAGCTAGTTTTGTCTTCAGCAGCTACTGTGTTTTGGATTTAGTGTGGGAAGAATGGTGATAGTACACTGATGTTGTTGGTTGCTGCTAAACCATCAAGGACATTTTGCAGTTTCCCAGGTTTTGCTAATGTGCAGGTACAAAAACTTGGGAGGGGTAGAGCCAGAATAGTTGATCCAAACTGGCCAAAGAGAGTATTCCATACCATAGACGTCATGCCCGGTATGAGGGTCAGCCGGTGGGCCACTAGCTTTTAGACCCTTAACTTGCCTTAATCCTTAAGCTTCCCTTCGGGTTGCTTTTTGTTTCCCTGTTTTTTTCCTTTTTGTTTTTCATTTTTTCATTCGGCTGTTTGTTCCCTTGCCTGCTTTCTCTGGAACTTGCTGTTCTGGGACAGCTGTGGGGGGAATACCCCTGCTCCCTGACTGCTGCTCGGGACAGGCTGTATCGGTCATTGGGTGGTGAGAAATTGTGCATCATTTGTTTTATATATTCTATTATCCTTATATATATTATCATTATTATCATTATTAACATATTTTTATATTTTTCCTTTGCTGTCCTGGTGAGCTGCTTTTATCTCAACCCGCGAGTTTTCCTTTCTCTCCAATTCTCCTCCCCACCCCACCGGGGAGGGAGGGAGTGAGCGAGTGGCTGCATGGTATTGGGTTACAATTTGGGGTTAAACCACGACAGTAGCCATTACTCAGGGACTGTCTGGGCATTGGTCTACTTGTAGGAGGTGGTGAGTGATTGCCTTTGCATCGTCTTTTTTTTTTCATTTTTTCTTTCCTCTTCATCTTTCCTTAGCTTATTATATTATCTTTATCTCAATGCATGAGTTTTCTTGCTTTTGCTCGTCTATTCTCTCCCCTGTTCCTGCTGAAAGTGAGCAAGGGGCTGTGTGGTGCTTAGCTGCTAGCTTGGGTCAACCCACCACATCTGCACAAATGAGAATGACAGAAGAAAATGATTAGTCTGTTAAAAAGCAGATTTGGGTTTGAAGATCCACAGCAAGCAGTATTATTCTCAAAATCTAAAAGTATCTGCTCTCCGTTTCACTGAATTTTCAAAAAATTTTCAGATGGAAATCTGTTGTATCTCCAAAATCTTCATATATTTTCCAACATAAAAGGAAAAAATATTTTTCCATCACTTTCCAAACAGAGGATAATCACATGAACATTTTAGCTTGACAAAAGAAGGCAATTTTTTTAAAGTTAATTCACACAGGAAATATACAGATGTTATAAAGACAAACAATGAATACTGCTTCTTTATCTTCCTCCATCAAAATCAAAGACATAGCCTGCACTTATTAATTTTGCTTTTATATTGCTTAAGGAAATGATAAACACCATGGTACAATGAAACTTCATGACAGCAATAGGCAAAAAACAGAATGCAATGCAACTGAACAATCTCTCAGCACCTCCTTCGGTTACTTTTTTTTTACCGCATTCAGAGAAAATTCAAAATGTTAAACACTGACACGCTGAAAGCAAAGTAGAGTGGCATTAAATGCCTTTCTGTAGGTACTAACAACAAAAAACTTCACACAGAGAATAGAAAATCCCTTGGCTGTAGAGGAGAACGGACTTGAGGATGCATCTGCTGCAAAAGAATCCATTCCTTCAGAAAAAAAATATCCTAATTCATATAGTGGTTGAAGAAACTGAATTACAGTCTTATCACCAGAGCATTCTGAAAACACATCACAACACAAGCTTATGATCAATAAAAATATTTTCTAAAAGGGATTATCAACTATCTCCCCTTACTTGGAGAGAACACAGCAATGTTGTAATTCAGATGGAAGGAAAGAGTGGTGCTTATCTTCCTGTCGTGGTTTAGCGCCAGCCAGAGGCTGAGCCACGTGGTCACTCGCTCGCCCACCACTCCCGGTGGGACAGGGGAGAGAATCAGGACAAAGAAAGGCAAAACTCGTGGGTTAACAACAACAACAGTTTAACCGGACAACAAAGGGAAAGAAAACAAACAAACAAGAAACCCCAACAATAACAACAACAGAGTGTACTTAGCCATGCTTCCCCATACAGGTCGCTCCCTGCCCAGAGCCCGACACCCAGCCGGCTCCTGAGCAGCCATCCCCACCCCTCCAGTCGTCCCCCTCTATATAGTATATATGGAGTTCGCTCAGTCAGCAAAACAGGGCTGGGTCTCAGTGTGGTGGCGCAGGTGACACTGGATGCAGTGGGAGGATGGTGTGTACTGTTGGATTGTTGCATGTTGCATCTGGAGCTTGCAGTTGTGGTATCTGGCTCGGCTGGTGTATCATGTCCACAGTCTGTAGGTTGAAGATGTCGATCTCTTGAGGAAGTTGATGGGCGCCAGTTGCTAAAGCCAGTTCTGCTTCCGTTACCGCTGCACTTGGCTCAGTTTTATCAATAGTTCATTCTTTATTAATTTCGGTAATTCTTGCTATAATATCATTGATTTGGCATATAGCAACTATGACAGAGATGACATACAGTGACAGGGTTATATAGCAATTAACATCATACAGTTCAGGCTATTGGCTATTTTCACCTAAAATCAGATCTCCTTGAGGTATCACCCTACTGGCCTTTGGTGTTGGGGTGGGGGTTGGAGAGACAGCCTTGATGCTGTGCGAGCACTGCTCAGCAGTAGCCAAAACATTGGTGTGTTATCAACACTGTTCTAGCTACAAATACAAAGCACAGCACTATGAGGGCTGCTATGGGGAAAGTTAACTCCATCCCAGCCAGACCCAATTCTTTTTGCAAGTCAAAAATCCTCTCCTGATTAGCTGTGTGCCATGCAAGAATGGCTTTTTCTCTTCAAGCATCATGCTGTCCACCTCCTAACTTTCTGGCTGGGGAAGAGGGTCTACATAACTTTGTTTTATGTGCTAGGAAAGTGTAGCCCCAAAACTCTGTGTCCATAAACAACTGAATAAAGTCCATGAGACGTGTCCCCCTTAAACTCCCATTCTCCTTCAGTTTTCCTTTCCACCCCTTCTTCTTCTTCATCCCAAAGGACATCTGGAGCTGACTCCATGGCAAAAATGTAGTTCGGGATATGTGTCCCGGTTTCTTGCATACATTCCATGCCATAGATAATATAGTCCTGCCCTGCTTCTGGAGTTTTGGTCACGGGCATGAAGCACTGGTGCATTATAGATCTGTTCATAGCACATTCCACCCTTCCAGCCTTTACATTCATCATGCTTTTCTACGTAGGCCTTGCACTTCTCTCAGAAAATCATAGCCAAACAATCGATTTGTTCTTTAATAGTCAGGGCTGTGAATAGATAGTGCTCCATGAAAGGATAGCTGTGTTGTATCCAAAGCAGCAGCATTGCTAGTTTCTTAGGTTTTAGTTTTTAGGATGTCACCTACATACTGCTGTGGCATGTGCCCTCAGATGTCTTTGCCTTCAGCAATACCAATCATGCAGTTTGTTAGTAAATTATCTTCTTGTCAGCTAATTTCACTCAGCAACATTTAAGCACTGCTTGTGCCATTATCTCTATGGGTATTGCATGGTCTAATTGTTAAAATCTATCTTGGTTAGCATATTCATAGTGAGTTGAGCATCTATATTTTTGTTTTGTGAGTTAACAACCATTTGGATTTTCCAAGGTAGGTTCATGCACTTGCTTGACATATTTGCACTCATCTAAAAACATCTAGCATTGTATTTTCAGGCTTCCTATTGATATGAGTATACATGATGTGTGGTTTTTGACATCTTAAATGCACAATTGTGGTATATCCTCCGCTTTGGTCATAAGCTTTAAACTTATATTCAAACACGTCCAAAGTCTCAATTAAATCTGAATCTTAGGGAGAGTGCTTTACTTTGTTAATCTTAAATATTTGTCAAAAGTCTCAAGTCATAGAATTAAATTTTATGCTGAGAGTTGGCACAGAAGGAGGGAATGTCATTAAAGCACCATTGTGCTACAACATGGACCTTAGTTTTGGCAATTTTATTTGCAAATTGAAATGTTTATTAATGGACCTTTCTCTCTAGTTAACAGCATTCACTGTTAAACTGGAGACTGCTGCCCTCTTCCTTTCTGATCAGTGATAGCAACACTTTGACTGTATTAATAAACCTTGTGTATGTTCAGTTGTCTTAAGTACTCTCTAACTCCATCTTCCTCTACTGTGGGTAATGCTTTATTCCCCCTAGACTCTGCCAGTAGACTCAGAGACCTGAGGGAAAACTTTACCAATGAAAACTGAGGCAAGGAAATTATTGAGTACCTCAGCCTTTTCCATGTCCTCATTCACTAGGTCCCCTGCCCCATTGAGTTGGAGCCCACATTTTTTCTTAGCCTTTCTTTTACTGCCAATATACTTAGAGAAGCCCTTCTTGTTGCACTTCACATCCCTCACTAAGTCCCAACTCCAACTAAGCTTTGGCTATCCTATCTCCATCCCAACTCCATCTAAGCTTTGGCTATCCTATATCTCCATCCCTGTATACCTGGCTAATGTCTCTATATTCCTCTTGGGTAGCCCGTTCTCCACATCCAGTTTCTGTGTACCTCCTTTTTTGCATTTGAGTTCAGTCATGCTGGCCCTCTGCCACACCTGCTAGACTTCCTGCATGTCAGAATAGACTGTTCTTGTGCTTTGAGGAGGTTCTCCTCTGAGATCAACCAGCCCCTTTGCTCTCCAGGGCAGTCTCCCATGGGAGCCTGTCAAGCAGATCCCTAAATAAGCTGAAATTTGCTCTCCTGAAGTCCAAGAATGTGATTCTACTGTTTGCCTTGTTTCCTCATCTCAGGATCTTAAACTCCACCATCTCATGGTTGCTGCAGCCAAGGCTGCCTTTGATCTTCACATCCCCATCCAGCTCTTCCTTGTTTGTGAGTAACAGATCCAGCAGAGCATCTCCCCTAGTTGGCTCATTGATCATCTTGTCATGGTTTAGCCCCAGCTGGAGGCTGAGCCACGTGGTCGCTCGCTCACCCCGCCCTCCCGGTGGGATGGGGGAGAGAATTGGGACAAAGAAAGGCAAAACTCCTGGGTTAACAACAACAACAACAGTTTAACCGGACAACAAAAGGAAAGAAAAACAAAGAAACAAGACACCCCACCAATACCAACAACAGAGTGTACTTAGCGGTGCTTCCCCGCGTGGAGCCCGATGGCCACCCAGCCTGCTCCCAAGCAGAGATTCCTGCCCCTCCAGTCGTGAGGGTCACATGGTATAGAATAGACCCCGGCCAGCTTATGGTGAAAATTAACCCTATCCCAGCCGCAACCAGGACACATCTACATAAAGAAATTCTTTGGCATACTCAGGAAGTCTCCTGGATTGCTTGCACCCAGCCATATTGCCTTTCCAGCAGATATCAGGGTGTTTACAGTCCCCCATGACTACCAGAGCCTGCACACATGAAGACTCCTTTAAACAACTGGAGGAAGCCTCATCTACTTCTTGATCAGGTGGTGTGTTGGAGGAGCCTTGGCTAAGGGCCAAACTCTCACCCAGCTGCTCACTCACTCCATCTCCTCAGTGGGACAGGGGGAGAAAATAGGATGAGAAAGCTCATGGGTCGAGATAAAGACAGGGAGATTGCTTTCCAGGTACTGCTGCGGGCAAAACAGCCTCAAATTGGGGAAAATTCAATTAATTTATTGCCAATCAAAATAGATTAGGGTAGTGAGTTCTCTACAGGCCGCAGTTCGTGTCAGGAAAATCTGCTCTGGTGTGAGGTCTTCCACAGGCTGCAGGGAATATCTGCTGTGGTGCCACGGAGCACCTCTTTCCCCTCCTTCTCTGACCTTGGTGTTCCCTTTGCTGTTTCTCACTCTTTTTGTTCCCTCTTTCTCTCTCTCTGTCTGGTGTTTTGTTTTGCCTTTTCTTAAATATGTTTTCACAGAGGTGCCACAAACTTCACTGATGGACTAAGCTTTGGGCTGTGATGGGTCTGTTGCCGAGCCAGCTGGAACTGGCTGTGTCTGGCATGGGGCAGCCCCTTACCTCTTCCCACAGAAGCCATCCCTGGTACCAAAACCTTGCCATGTATACACAGTACAGGTGGTCTGTAGCAGACACCCACCATCACAGAATCATAGAATCATTTGGGTTGGAAAAGACCTTTAAGATCATCAAGTCCAACTGTTAACCTAGCACTGCCAAGTCCACCACTAAACCATGTCCCTAAGTGCCACATCTACACATCTTTTAAATACCTCCAAGGATGATGACTCCACCACTTACCTGGGCATCCTGTTCCAATGTTTGACAACCCTTTTGGTGAAGAAATTTTTCCTATTATCTAATCGAAACATCCCCTGGCGCAACTTGAGGCCGTTTCTTCTTGTCCTATTGCTTGTTACTTGGGAGAAGAGATTGATACCCACCTCGCTACAACCTCCTTTCAGGTAGTTGTAGAGAGCAATAAGGTCTCCCCTCAGCCTCCTTTTCTCCAGGCTAAACAACCCCAGCTCCCTCAGCCGCTCCTCATAAGACTTGTGTTCTAGACCCTTCACCAGATTTGTTTCTCTTCTTTGGACATGCTCCAGCACCTCAATGTCTTTCTTGTAGTGAGGGGCCCAGAACTGAACACAGTATTCGAGCTGCGGCCTCACCAGGGCTGAGTACTGGGGGACGATCACTTCCCTAGTCCAGCTGGCTACACTATTTCTGATACAAGCCAGGATTCTTGGCCACCTGGGCACACTGCTGGCTCATATTCAGCTGGCTGTCAACCAACACCTCCAGGTCCTGACAGGCCTATAGTTCCCCGGATCCTCCTTCCAGCCCTTCTTGTAGGTGGGCGTCACATTTGCTAACCTCCAGTCAACTGGGACCTCCCCAGTTAGCCAGGACTGCTGATAGATGATGGAAATGGGCTTGGTGAGCACTTCCACCAGCTCCCTCAGCACCCTTGGGTGGATCCCATCCGGCCCCATAGACTTATGTGTGTCTAAGTGGTGTAGCAGGTTGCTAACCGTTTCCCCTTGGATTATGGGGGCTTCATTCTGCTCCCCGTCCCCGTCTTCCAGCTCAGGGGGCTGGGTGCCCAGAGAACAACTTCCCTTGCTGTTAAAGACTGAGGCAAAGAAGGCATTAAGTACCTCAGCCTTTTCCTCATCCTTTGTCACTATGTTTCCCCCCGCATCCAATAAAGGAGGGAGATTCTCCTTTGCCCTCCTTTTGTTGCTAACGTATTTATAGAAACATTTTTTGTTGTCTTTCATGGCAGTAGCCAGACTAAGTTCAAGTTGGGCTTTGGCCCTTCTCATTTTCTCCCTGCATGACCTCACAACATCCTTGTAGTCCTCCTGAGTTGCCTGCCCCTCCTTCCAAAGGTCACAAACTCTCTTTTTTCCCCTGAATTCAAGCCAAAGCTCTCTGTTCAGCCAGGCCAGTCTTCTTCCCCGCTGGCTTGTCTTTTGGCACATGGGGACAGCCTGCTCCTGCGCCTTTAAGATTTCCCTTTTGAAGAATGTCCAGTCTTCCTGGACTCCTTTGCCCTTCAGGACTGCCTCCCAAGGGACTCTGTCAACCAGGCCCCTAAACAGGCCAAAGTCTGCCCTCCGGAAGTCCAAGGTAGCAGTTCTGCTAAACCTCCTCCTTACTTCTCCGAGAATCGAAAACTATCATTTCATGATCACTGCGTCCAAGACGGCCTCCAACCATCACATTGCCCACAAGTCCTTCTCTGTTTGTAAACAACAGGTCCAGCGGGGCGCCTTCCCTAGTTGGCTCACTCGCCAGCTGTGTCAGGAAGTTATCATCTTCCACACACTCCAGGAACCTCCTGGACTGTTTCCTCTCTGCTGCACTGTATTTCCAGCAGACATCTGGCAAGTTGAAATCCCCCACGAGAACAAGGGCTAGCGATCATGAGACTTCTCCCAGCTGCTTGTAGAATATTTTGTCTGCCTCCTCATCCTGGTTGGGTGGTCTATAACAGACTCCCACCATGATATCTGCCTTGTTGGCCTTCCCCCTGATTCCTACCCATAAACACTCAACCCTATCGTCACCATCATCAAGCTTTTAAACACGTTATCTGTGTTGAGAGCTTCTGAATAAGGATTGGCAGACAGGTCAACTGGCTCATCCCCTGCTCCAAGGCAAAGCTCCATGAATTCAAGCCCTGTGTTTGCGTAGAGCACAACCCCTATTCTTCAGCTTTTTGGCCTTACCTTCCTAAAGAACCTGTATCCATCTGTTGCAACGCTCCACTCCCTATGCAGTCCCTGAACACTGGCATCAAGAAACTGTCTTCAGCACTGTTCAGAAGTCTCCTGGCTTTTTTGTGCCCAGACATATTTCCATTCCAGCAGATATCAGGGTTGTTGAAGTCTCCTATGAGTACTAAGGCCTGTGATCAAGAGGCTTGTTTCAGCTATTTAAAAAGCTATTGTCACGTCCCATCTTCCTGCCCGCAACAATGCTGAGTCCCAGTTCTGGGTCCTAAACACACAGTGACAGAGAAGAGGAAGGAGTGACTCAGGTTCGTGGATCTACTTTGCTGGAATTGAGCACAAACGGTGCTAAGGTTCACAATTCAGGCATACAATTTATTCATTCAATATCTGAGCATACAAACTGTCATTCAATATCTGAGCATACAAATTGTCATTCAATAACAGAAAGTTCGCTAATTGCTAATCATAGAATCATAGAATCATAGAATCATAGAATAGTTTGGGTTGGAAGGGACCTTTTAAAGGTCATCTAGTCCAACCCCCCTGCAATAAGCAGGGACATCCTCAACTAGATCAGGTTGCCCAGAGCCCCATCCAGCCTGACCTTGAATGTTTCCAGAGATGGGGCATCTACCACCTCTCTGGGCAGCCTGTTCCAGTGCTTCACCACCCTCATTGTGAAAAACTTCTTCCTTATATCTAGTCTAAATCTTCCCTCCTTCAGTTTAAAACCATTACCCCTTGTTCTATCACAACTGGCCCTGCTAAAAAGTTTTCCCCATCTTTCCTATAAGCCCCCTTCAAGTACTGAAAGGCTGCAATAAGGTCTTCCCGGAGCCTTCTCTTCTCCAGGCTGAAGAAGCCCAACTCTCTCAGCCTTTCTTCATAGGAGAGGTGCTCCAGCCCTCTCATAATCCCGCTTTGCAGTAAAAAGAAAGAGAGAAGGAGAGAAAGAGAGAAAATAAAAGAGAGGAGAAGAGAGAGAGAGAGAGAGAGGTATCACGGGTCCAGGGTCCAGCGTTGGTCCAGCCAACGGGGGTCTCTGGTCCGTAGGAGCGCTCATCCAAAGGGTCCCCCCGAATGTCACTTGCCTTCCTCTTTTATGTCAATCCTTTCTCCTAGTCCATCCTCCTTATCTGCATAAGTCTTGCTTCCCATGTATATTAGTTGAAAAAGGGGAAGTTTCGAGTCCGTGGTCTCGATCTCCCCCTGCTGCCTTTATCTTTTACCCAGTTTCGGTGGGTTTTGCTGACTTCATGCTTGAGCAATCCCCTTATCGTTTAGTCTGCGGATGTTTAAGGCATACTTAGCACATTTCTGGGACCTCTGCCTGGTTACCCTTATCTTTCCACAGCCTCCTTATCTCCCAGCCCTGGGATGCTCCAGTAATTAGTCCATTGTTGCAGGGGGGGGGGACAGGTTGATCTTCGCATTAGATTGTGTGTTCCTTCAGTTGGTCTTCTACAGCTATCTATCTTCCTCTTCTTCATTTGCAAGTGAGCTAATCGGTGATGTCAAGATTGGAGGCAGCCTGGGCTGCAGTGATCACACACTTGTGGAGTTCACAGTCCTGAGGGATATGGGTCAGGTGAAGAGTAAGGTCAGGACCCTGAATTTTAGGAAAGCAAACTTCCAGCTCTTCAAGGAGTTAGTCAATAGGACCCCCTGGGAAACTGCCCTCAGGGACAAGGGAGCAGAACAGAGCTGGCAGATCTTTAAGGAGGCTTTCCATAGAGCGCAAGGGCTCTCGATCCCCAGGTGTAAAAAATAGGGCAAGGAAGGCAAGAGACTGGCATGGCTGAGCCGAGACCTGCTGGTCAAACTAAAGGGCAAGAAGGAAATGCACAGGCAGTGGAAGCAGGGACGGGTGTCCTGGGAAGTGTATAGGGAACGCTGCCTGGTTGGGTAGGGATGGGGTCAGGAAGGCCAAGGTGCAGCTGGAGCTGATCTTGGCAAGGGATGCGAAGAATAACAAGAATGGCTTCTACAGGTATGTCAGCCAGAAAAGGAAGATCAAGGGAAGTGTACCCCCCGTGATGAGCAGGAGTGGCAAACTGGTAACAATGGACGAGGAGAAGGCTGAGGTACTCAATGACTTTTTTGCCTCAGTCTTCACTGGCAACCTCTCTTCCCAAACCTCTGTCGTGGTTTAGCCCCAGCCGGAGGCTGAGCCACGCGGTCGCTCGCTCACCCCCCCACTCCCGGTGGGACGGGGAGAGAATTGGGACGAAGAAAAGCAAAAACTCGTGGGTTAACAACAACAACAGTTTAACCAAACAACAAAGGGAAAGAGAACAAACAAGGGAGAAACCCCAACAATAACAACAACAGCGTGTACTTAGCGGTGCTTCCCGGACAGGTCGCTCCCGCCCGCAGCCCGCCGCCCAGACGCCCAGCCCGCTCCGAGCAGCGATCCCCGCCCCGCCAGTCACCCCCCTCTAAATAGTGAGCGTGACGGTCACATGGTATAGAATAGACCCCGGCCAGCTTCTGGTGAAAATTAACCCTATCCCAGCCGCAACCAGGACACCTCTCAAGTGGATGGTCTGCAAGACAGGGACTGGGGGAGCAAAGTCCCTCCCACTGTAAGAGAAGATCAGGTTCGTGACCACCTGAGGAACCTGAACATACATAAGTCCATGGGACCTCATGAGATGCATCCCAGAGTCTTGAGGGTGTTGGCCAATGTAGTTGCCAAGCCACTCTCCGTGATATTTGAAAATTCATGGCGGTCAGGTGAAGTCCCTGGGGACTGGAAAAAGGGAAACATTGCACCCATTTTTAAAAAGGGTAGGAAGGAGGACCCTGGGAACGACCGACCTGCCAACCTCACCTCTGTGCCTGGGAAGATCATGGAGCAGATCCTCCTAGAAGCTATGCTGAGGCACATGGAGGACAGGGAGGTGACCAGCATGGCTTCACCAAGGGCAAGTCCTGCCTGACCAACGTAGTGGCCTTCTACGATGGAGTGACTACATCAGTGGACAAGGGAAGAGCTACGGATGTCATCTATCTGGACTTCTGTAAGGCCTTTGACACAGTCCCCTACAACATCCTTCTCTCTAAATTGGAGAGATATGGATTTGATGGGTGGACTGTTCGGTGGATGAGAAATTGGTTGGATGGTTGCATCCAGAGGGTAGTGGTCAATGGCTCAACATCCAGATGGAGATCGGTGACAAGTGGTGTCCCTCAGGGGTCCGTATTGGGACCAGTACTCTTTAATATCTTCATCAATGACATAGTGGGATGGAGTGCACCCTCAGCAAGTTTTCTGACGACACCAAGCTGAGTGGTGTGGTGGACATGCCTGAGGGATGGGATGCCTTCCAGAGACACCTGGACAAGCTCGAGAAGTGGGCCTGGGTGAACCTCATGAGGTTCAACAAGAACAAGTGCAAGGTCCTGCACCTGGGTCGAGGCAACCCCCGGTATCAGTACAGGCTGGGGGATGAAGGGATTGAGAGCAGCCCTGCCGAGAAGGATTTGGGGGTGCTGGTGGATGAGAAGCTGGACATGAGCCAGCAATGTGCACTCGCAGCCCGGAAAGCCAACTGTATCCTGGGCTGCATCAACAGAAGCGTAGCCAGCAGGTCGAGGGAGGTGATTTTGCCCCTCTACTCTGCTCTGGTGAGACCCCACCTGGAGTACTGCGTCCAGCTCTGGAGTCCTCAGCACAAGACAGACATGGATGTGTTGGAGCAGGTCCAGAGGAGGGCCACAAAAATGATCAGAGGGATGGAACACCTCTCCTATGAAGACAGGCTGAGAGAGTTGGGGTTGTTCAGTCTGGAGAAGAGAAAGCTCTGGGGAGATCTTATTGCAGCTTTTCAATACTTAAAGGGGGCTTATAGGAAAGATGGGGACAGACTTTTTAGCAGGGCCTGTAGTGATAGGACAAGGGGTAATGGTTTTAAACTAAAAGAGGGGAGATTTAGACTAGATATAAGGAAGAAGTTTTTCACAATGAGGGTGGTGAAGCACTGGAACAGGTTGCCCAGAGAGGTGGTAGATGCCCCATCCCTGGAAACATTCAAGGTCAGGCTGGACTGGGCTGTGGGCAACCTGATCTAGTTGAAGATGTCTCTGCTCATTGCAGGGGGTTGGACTAGATGACCTTTAAAAGGTCCCTTCCAACCCAAATTATTCTGTGATTCTGTGATTCTATGATTCTGTGATTCTATGATTCTTGGTTAGGGAATCTGTAGTAGATGCCTTCCACAACATCATCCATGCTGGTCTATCCTCTGATCATTAACCATAAGATCTTCAGTCAAGGATGATCCAGGGAACTATAAACAGGTCAGCCTCACTTTGGTTCTTGGGAAAATCATGGGGTAAGTCTTCTTGGAATACATTTCTGGATTTATTAAAGATATCCAAGTTAGGATGTTATGGGCAGGATGGATGGACAACTTGATGGGTAAAAATGTGGTTGGTCAGGTTCAAAGGGTAGCGGTACTCTGTCTGGAGGTTGGTAACAAGCAGAATACCACGGGGGTCTATCCTGGGGTCTGCCCTGGTTAACATCGTTATCAACGATCTAGAAGAAGTGACAGAGCGTACTGTCATCAAGTTTGGAGATGACATGAAATTGAGGCATGTGGGGGCAGTTGATATTCTTGAGGGCAGGGCTGCCATTCAGAGGATCTAAGCAGGCTGGAGGAATGGGCCAACAGGAACCTGATGAAATCAACAAGGACAAATGCCAAGTCTTGCATCTGGTGCATTATAGATCTGTTTATAGCACATTCCACCCTTCCAGCCTTTACATTCGTGATACTTTTCTACAATCGGTTTGTTCTTTAATAGCCAGGGCCTTGTGCCTCTCTAAACATTCCCCAGACCTGCACAGCAGTCTGCATCTAGGGCACCTTATTCTCATACCCATGCTAAATGCACAGTCACGCAACTAGCAGAGCCGACAATAATATTTACAGTTATGGATGTGATTATACAGCATATGTCAAAGCTCACAAAAGTTTCTCTCCCACTCTGGATACCTTCCTGATGTCCCTAACACCATAATAATGTTCATCATGTCAAAGAAGGAAAGAGGTCTTGGAATATTCAAGCCCATCATTTGACTTCAAAAATCCCCCAGCCTTTTTTACCCTCAGATAGGAGGGATGACATGTATATTAACATGTAGCAAGTTGTCAAACAAGGTGATCTCACTCAGCATAACCTTCCTGTGCACAGACCACCCCAGTTTGTCATGTAGCTCTTTTTTTCTGCATCTGCCAGATCCCTCGCTGCTGTAAGCACTGTGAACTCCCAGCAAAACAGAGATTATTGTCGTTGTTACTTAGATGAATTAAATAGGGCCGCTTTTTGTCTATAATTTTGGAATGGGGGATAGATTGCAGGGTTCTGCATACCCCAAACCCCAACGACTTTTACAATAATGATAGTCAGGCGGAAAGTCACTTCTTATCCTGGATAAAAGAATTCTTTATACTGCTCTCCCCTTTGTCTTCTCTTCTAATGGCTGAACAAACTCAATTCTCTCAGCCTCTCCATATAGATCATGTGTTCCAGCTCCCTAATCATCTCGGTGGACCTACAGTAGACTCGTTCCAGTATGTCAACTGGTGTCTTTCTTGTATTGGGGAGCCCCAAAACAACATAGTATTCCAGATATGGTCTCGCAAGTGCCAGATACATGGGAGTAGTCACTTTCCTTGACCTGTTGGCTACACTCTTGCTAATACAGTCTGGTATGTGGTTGGCCTCCTTTGCCACAAGGTCACACTGCTACCTTGTGGTTGTCTTCTCCACCATACCCACAGGTCCTTTTCTGCAAAAGCTTCTGGACAGTTGGCCCCCAGTCTGTACTTTTGCATGGGGTTATCCCATCTCAGCTGCAAGACTTTGCATTTGCCTTTGTTGAGCTTCATGAGGTTTCTGTAAGCCCATTTCTCCAGGGCTGGAGAAATGGGCTTACAGTCTGCTTCTGTCATTGTGAAATAGTTACACACTACTTGCAAAGTTCAAGAAAGATGAGGAACTACTGGAGAGAGTCCCACGGAGGGCTACAAAGATGATTAGGGGACTGGAGCATCTCTCCTACGGGGAAAGGCTGAGGGAGCTGGGGCTGTTCAGCCTGAGGAAGAGAAGACTGAGAGGGGACCTCATCAATGCTTATAAATATCTTAAGGGCGGGTGTCAAGAGGATGGGGCCAGACTCTTTCCAGTGGTGCCCAGCGACAGGACAAGGGGCAACGGGCACAAATTGGAACACAGGAAGTTCCGTCTAAATATGAGGAAAAACTTCTTCACTGTGAGGGTGACAGAGCACTGGAACACAGGCTGCCCAGGGAGGTTGTGGAGTCTCCTTCTCTGGAGATATTCAAAACCCACCTGGAGGCAGTCCTGTGCAACCTGCTCCAGGTGAACCTGCTCTGGCAGGGGAGTTGGACTAGATGATCTCCAGAGGTCCCTTCTGTCGCGAACCGAGTGGTGCACTTCACTCAGAGTTCAGGGAGACCTTCCCTTTGAGTCATGAGGTTCGGAAAGGACCCCCTTGCTTTCTAAACTCCTTCTCAGAGAGGAGTCTAGGTGCGGCTGGATCCAATCCTAGTCCCAGACTTGGTCAATGGTTTATGTCTAAAGGAGTATATCATGTCCTGAGAGGGCCGTCCTGGATGACTCACTCTGAGATAACCGATGTTCGGGATACCCTTGGGCTAAATTAAGGTGACTTAACACCAAACAATTGATAGAAAAGTTTTATTTATGGCAGAAGCTATGTAAACCTTGAATCATATAAAGGGGTAAGCTATTTAAACCTTGAATCATATAAAAGGCTGAGCGGCCCGTAGCATACGAAAAAAAAAGAGAGAGAGAAAGATAGAAAGATAGAGGTAAAGGAAAGATAGAAATAAAGGAAAGATCCGGATCACCACCCTGGGTTCCAGCAATGTCTCTGGTCCGGTTCCGTCAGATGGTGGGTGCACACTCAGCCCCTCTGAGTTGCGCTGCTTATAGACTAGTCCCACTGCATATGCTAATTACTTTGCATGCGTAGTCTATTGTTCTTGAACCTTCTCAAAATGGGTCAGGGGGTTTGAGGGGTTGGGGGTTTTGAGGCTAGTGATTTCGGTGCTGCCCCCCCACCCCTCCTGTCAGGGATGCAGGGGCGATGCTGTCTCAGGCTTGTTTGGTTTTTAAGCAGTTACTCAAGATAAGGCCCAGAAAAGCACTATCCTGCCTCCCCAAGATCCTCCCTTCCAGCTGCACCTTATCTCGTTAGTGTGGTAACATCCTTCACACCAGGTCCTCCTTTGTCCAGCATTTGAGACAATAACTCTTTCAGCTTCTCAGTTTCTTACACCATCCACAAGGTCATTCCTTGCCGAGTGTTTGAGACATTAACTCTTTCACTTCTCTTACACCTTCCAACCCCTACCTTTCTGAGATTCTGTGATTCTGTGGTTCTGTGAAATGTAATGCATTGCCGTATTCCCGTTTGTGCTTTTGTGGATGCTTTAGTCACAACTACATAACAACAGTGTAGCAATTACTTGTTTACTTCCTTATTACTTTCCCACGTAGTTTCTTATCAAAAATTGGTCTCATGATTCACTTCTCTAATGATTTCATTTCTGCCACCCCAGTATATTATTTTGTCTTCAGTTCACTGTTAATGCAGTGTTAGCTCTCTTTGTATACTTTCAAGGTAGAAACCTCTAGCTGTTTTCTCCATCAACTTTTTCCTCAGACTTATCTAGCACTATTTCCCTTGTGCGTAAAACTTGACATCCATGCCTTGTTTTAAGGGATTTTGGGGAGTTTTGTAGAATAATTTAGATATACAGAACATAGTTTCACCAAGTAATTGAAAATAAACTATTCAGAGGCTGGAGAGGCCCTTTTCCGAAGAATTTCCTCTTGCCCTTTTTGCCATCTTCAGGCTATATTAGCAGAACCTGCCTTCATCAATGGTTTGTGCTAATATGACATACTGTTGAGCATCTGAGGTGCAAATATATGTTTTTGCTTCAAGGTGGTCGTGTCTAGCAAGGGGTGGACAGTTGCAGGCAATAATTGCTTAAACCACAGGAATGAGTTTGTCAGCTCTTACATAAATGAAACACTCCTGTGATGATCACTGAGATTTTTCTGTGGCTGTGATAATCTAGACCTTTCAGGTTTTGTTCAAGATTAGCTTCGTGGAGAAGCAGTCTTTCTCCGTGTTTTGACAGAACAACCCAGAACACTGTTGTCATTTTCCACATTTTTCTCTTGTCTCTGAGGCCATGTCCCTTAGACCAGCGTAATGTTGTAGTGTTACTGTTGTGATGATACTACTTTCATTTCTATTAGTTGAGGTTTCATTCTAGCTTAAGATTTTGTCTGCCATAGTTTGGGAAATGTAGCTGGTGCTAATGGCCTTGACTTAGAATACAGACAAAAGACTGCACTGGAACAATCAAAGTATGTTCCATATGTTCCTTAAGGTATGTTTGAACACTGATTCATTATTAGATTATGTAATGAAGAAATGCCTTAATTGTTGACTTTTTTTACCTCATTTTTTTCCTGTAAGTTACTGAGTGAAACATTTAAATGTTGAGAATATAGTGGCCCTTTCTGAACCCACACTGTGAAAGTTGGAGAATTCTTCACAGTTGATGTTATGGCTTGGAAAAGGATGAATGTTCCAGTTCTTATAAATAAATAAAATAAATAAATAAACCCTGTTCAGTTATCCAGCTACTACAGAATACTGGAATTTTCACTTTGTGAAGGAGTGTACCAACAAAGTGTAGTATTCATTTTACATGAGGCACATGCAACAACTGAAAGAGATTTCAAAGGGATGTGTTCCTGTAATGACTTCATTAAGCCTCGCAAAAGTGAGAGATGGAATCTTTCCTTTAGCCAGTGTGACTGATCTCAAATATAGATTTCATAAGATGAGTTCAGAACATACGACCTGCAAGAAGCACGGCTAATGAAATGTAATGGGAAAAGAAACCCCAACTTTCTTACCTTTGTGCTGTTTGCTAAATGTAGTTGATATAGAATTTATTGCACTGAAATAGAGAGAAGTCCACGCTAAGGTAGCTGGATTTAGAATATCAGTAATTCAAGAATCTTCTTTTTGCATATTTGGTTTAACATAGTTATTTTGGGTTTGGTCAACATGTCAATATAAGCCACCAGCTGAAAAAGCTACAATTGTCCTAGCTAGGGCATTATTAGTTACTGTACTGGAGGACTTGATTTTCAGCCTAGAAAAGAGAAGGCTTTAGGGGGGATCTAATCACAGTCTTCCAGTACCTAAAAAGTTGTTAGAGAAGGTGGAGATACTCTTTTCACAAGAAAACACGTTGATGGGACAAGAGGCAACAGGCACAAGTTGTTTCAGAGGAAATTCTGTCCAGATATAACAGAACAATTCTTCACTGTGAGAACAATTAAACACTGGAACAAGTTGCCCAGAGAAGTGGTAGACTCTCCCTCGCTGGAAATATTCAAGACTTAGTTTGATGGGGCTCTGAATAACCTAGTCTAAGGCCTTGCTTTCAACATAAGGTTGGACCAGATGATCTCAAGAGGTCACTTCCAACCTAGAGTCTTCTGCGATTCTAAAATGGAGAGCAGAGTACATCTTAAAACTACTCTAGGATTTCAAGAACAAAAGAGGAAAGAAGTTTTTACAAGGCTCATTTTTTGTGTTGTATAACTTGTCAAACAGCCGATTTTATAAAAGTTATGAGGGTACATCGGACTCCAGAAAGACTACATGGTAGCTGTTATGCATTTACAAGATTTCGGGGCAATTCTAGTAACTTCATTCACTCATCTTCTGTTGGAGCAGCTGGGGCAGGATTGTCAGAAAAATTAAATTGAAACCGTTGTTGGTTGCTGAAATCTTAACTAGAGGCATAAATATACATATTTTTTTCAATTAAGGCTTCAAGTTTGGCTAGAGTTGGCTGACTGTAATCTTGGCTTTGTTAAATTTTACTGGAATGTTTAAAAAAATTGCAGATGTCCAATCAGTTAAATTTTAGCACCTTCCTAACTTTTTGGCAGCTGGTGGCTCCTGGCTTCTCATGACAGACTTGCTTTTTAGCAGTCAATGCTTTACTCATCTATCATTGTGCCTGTTCTAATAGGTGGAGTCAGATGGCTGAGCATGTGAATTTTTGAAGGCTTCCTAGTAAATATCCAGCAGTATTGTCTTTGATTGCTATTTAGAGATTATTCTTCTTCATCCCATTATTAGAATTACAGCAATATCTGTATGAGAATGGGAACCAATTCTCTTTCCTGATTAATAGAGGTCAGTAACTGCTTCATAAGTAGGTACAAAAATCCCTATACTCTACTACATAATATTACAACATTATTCACTAGAGAGACAATATTTCCTAGTCTCTTTGAATAAGTGGTTGGCTTCTGTAGATACAGACATATGTATAACATCCTATGTAACTGGATTTTTTCATTGTACGTAGAAGTGATACATTTGTTCCGTGAAGGAAGTTGACTGATACATGTATATGATGGAAGGGAGGAAGGGGAAGATCTCTTCAAACATAACCACTAAAACTTAAGTTCTGTAGGAGTTGATGACAGCCTCACTTAGCTTCTGGCTTCTTTGGAGTGGTCTTTTTGAGCCTTGATTATCTTGCATAAAATCATAGAAAGCCATTAATACAAATGTGCACCCTTATTTAGCTGACAGCTTTTAAAGCCAGAAGTCAGTTGGTATCTAGAGTCCCTCATGTGTACTACAAAAGGATGTTTTAATGAAGTATATTGGGTTTGCATGGCAAGGTTTTGGTAGCGGGGGAGGCTACAGGGGTGGCTTCTGTGAGAAGCTGCTAGAAGGTTCCCCTATGTCCGATGATAGAGCCAATGCCAGCCAACTCCAAGATGGACCTGCCGCTGGCCAAGGCCAAGCCAATCAGCGACAGTGGTAGCACCTCTGGGATAACATATTTAAGAAGGGGAAAAAGTTGCTGCGCAACAGCAACTGCAGCCGGGGAGAGGAGTGAGAATACGTGACAGAAACAACTCTGCAGACACCAAGGTCAGTGGAGAAGGAGGGGGAGGAGGTGCTTCAGGCGCAGAGATTCCCCTGCAGCCCCTGGTGAAGACCATGGTGAGGCAGGCTGTCCCCCTGCAGCCCATGGAGGTTAACGGTGGAACAGATATCCACCTGCAGCCTGTGGAGGTCCCCACGCTGGAGGAGATGGATGTGCCTGAAGGAGGCTGTGACCTCGTGGGAAGCCTGCGCTGGAGAGCAGGCTCCTGGCAGGACCTGTGACCCCGCAGGGGGACCCACGCTGGAGCAGTCTGTTCCTGAAGGACTGCACCCCGTGGAAGGGACCCATACTGGAGCAGTTCGTGAAGAACTGTAGCCCGTGGGAAGGACTCACATTGGAGAAGTTCATGGAGAACTGTCTCCCGTGGGAGGGACCTCACACTGGAGCAGGGGAAGAGTGTGAGGAGTCCTCCCCCTGTGGAGGAAGGAACAACAGAGACAACGTGTGATGAACTGACCCCAACCCCCATTCCCCATCTCTGACCGCAACCCCCATTCCCCATCCCCCTGCGCCGCTTGGGGGGAGGAGGTAGAGAAATTGGGAGTGAAGTTGAGCCCAGGAAGAAGGGAGGGGTGGGGGGAAGGTGTTTTTAAGATTTGGTTTTATTTCTCATTATTATACTCTGGTTTTGATTGGCAATAAATTAAATTAATTTTCCCCAAGACAAGTCTGTTTTGCCTGTGACAATATTTGGTGAATGATCTCTCCCTGTCCTAATCTTGACCCACGAACCTTTCGTTGTATTTTCTCTCCCCTGTCCGTTTGAGGAGGGGGAGTGATAGAGCGGCTTTGGTGGGCACCTGGCATCCAGCCAGGGTCAACTCACCACATGAAGGTTAAGATAAGACTTGGGTGAAGGTTGTCCTGTGTCTGTTACTTTAGTAGCTCAGCTACTTTGTAGCAGAATCTCACTGTAGACTTGATTTTGAAGGGACTTTGTTCTTCAAGAGACTGAGGGCTCTCTTTAGCCAACCTTTAATTACTGGAAGTCAAAGGTCTTTCCATCTCTTCATGATACATGTGATTTGAATTGAATTGAAACAAAGTGCCTTTGTAATGACTTTTACTTTCTGACTCTAAATCCTGAACAAAGAATGCATTGTAACGTTCTCCTCCTAGTATATTACAAATTCTTTCTGTAATATTTTGTAAAGACTGCATTTTAGAATAGTGCACAAAAATTAATATTTTTTTCCTTCAAAAGCCTGCTGCCTCTATAAATAATTTTGTTTAGTGATAATGAACTAGATTTTATTTAGAGAAAGTTGAAGTGGTATTAATGAAAAGGTTACCCTTGAGGCCATGCTGTATTTATATAGTATTTCTAAAGATTTAGAAAGCTCTGACCCTTCAAGGCCCCTTCAGATTTTTTAGCAGATGTATTACATCTTGATGCAGGTATGAACTTGTTTTCTCAGTTCTAAATAGAGGAAATATAGAAGAACACAGAGAGTAATTTGGGTTTAGATAAGCTAGTGATCGTTTGTCAAAAATGGAAAACTGATTTAGTAGGGCCAAATCTCATTGGTCAGAGATTGTTTTTCTCCAACTATAATCTTGTAGAAAAGTTTTCCCCTTCTCTTGTGTGGTAGGGATTATTCAGCACCCAAAAAAAGTGTTAGACTGTTCTTCAGACATGAGCCAAGACCCCATCCCAAGTAATTAATGGTTTGAACAGTCTAATACATTTTAATTGAAAAGAGGCAGCTGGAATGCACCTTGTTTAACTGTGTTGTAGACTGGCTTCACAAACAGTGGAGCAAAGCTAATGTCTTGCTGCTGCCAAAGGGAATTTACAGCTGTCCTGGTTCCAGCTGGGATAGGGTTAATTTTCACCAGAAGCTGGCCGGGGTCTATTTTATACCATGTGACCATCATGCTCACTATATAGTGGGGGACAGCGCCAGGGGCAGGATCGCTGCTTGGGAGCTGGCTGGGCTTGAAGCACTGCTAAGTACACTCTGTTGTTGGTATTGTTGGGGTTTCTTGTTTGTTTGTTTTCTTTTCCTTTGTTGTCCTGTTAAACTGTTGTTGTTAACCCATGAATTTTGTCTTTCTTTTTCCCCCGATTCTCTCCCCCATCCCACTGGATTTCTCTCCCCTGTCCGTTTGAGGAGGGGTGTGATAGAGCGGCTTTGGGGGGCACCTGATGTCCAGCCAGGGTCAACCCACCACACCATGTTAGTGTCCTCTGTGAGAGTGTGTGTGTTCGCGCGCGCGCATGCATCTCTGGGATACACACTCAGACTTGTGACTGGTTGAACCCGCAAACAGGAAAGCAGCAGCCACATCCATTGGCTTGGGACAGAGAGACCCCTGGGCTTGTCTCCAGCGGCCAGGAGGAATCCTGGAGTATGCCAGAGGTAGCAGCCTTATAACGTCCCTTAACAGTGTTCACCCCTCTTCTGGACTCTCATGAGAGAAGGCTAACTTCTTGTCTTGCATAAAAAAAACATTTGGTACAGATGAGAACTACATTTTGCCACTCTATCAAGTTACTAAGAGCAGTTTGGGTACTCCTGTAAATAAAATAAAATACATGTTAAAATGCTAGCACTCACTTGGCCCTGAACTTGTTTGTATTAAGGGTTAGTAAGTATCCTTGCCCAGTCACCAATAGCTGGTCTAGAAACAAAAATGAAGTGTACTTCATTCTTAGCTTTTCATAATGCATCATTGTCTTCCTGCATTCAGATCACGTAGCATATGTTGATATAGGACCAGTTTGGCTTTTTGATTTTCCCCTCTCAGGAAGTGTCCTGGTTGCGGCTGGGATAGGGTTAATTTTCACCAGAAGCTGGCCGGGGTCTATTCTATACCATGTGACCATCACGCTTGTTTGTTTTTCTTTCCCTTTGTTGTCCGGTTAAACTGTTGTTGTTGTTAATCCACGAGTTTTGCCTTTCTTTGTCCCGATTCTCTCCCCCCTCCCGCCGGGGGGGGGCGGTGAGCGAGCGACCGCGTGGCTCAGCCTCCAGCTGGGGCTAAACCACAACACTCCTTTTTGGTGCCCAAAGTGAGGGAACAACAACAGCACTTCTGTATTAAGCATGCTATAGCTGTAGTAGTTATTAAGAGACAAGCTCCTGAATGGGTCATAAAGTTCATTGGCTGCACTGTTTGTCTCTTTACTTTTGGCAACATGTTAATACAAACAACGGTTATGTGCTTTGTCCTGGCATTGACGGCCTTACTGTGCTGGGGGAGCTATCTGATGGAGAGGATGAGGGAATACATCATCTCCCTCTCCCTACCCAGGATTGATGTGGATAGGTTTATTACACAGGCTCCTGAGGTCCTTGCTCACCCTTATGTGAGCTGTTTAGTACTACTAATTAATGCTGTTGGCATATTACGGGGTTTGTGGAATGTGGTCTCATCCTGGTGGAAGAGAAGACAACTTTTGGGTGTAGCGATATTGAAAAGTGACCTGAGGTGGCCGGTCCCAGGGTGGCAGGGTGTGTGGAAGGACTTGGGCAGGGGGATGCCAAGAATTATCGGTATTGGAGGCTGAGGTGAGCTTAACAGGGGACAAGTGGGAAAAGCACCCCATTGTGACCGGCCCAGAGGCCCCTTGTATCCTTGGCATAGACTACCTCAGGAGAGGGTACTTCAAGGACCCAAAGGGATACCGATGGGCTTTTGGTGTAGCCACGGTGAATGCAGAGAAGACCAAACAGCTATTTACCCTGCCTGGCCTCTCAGAAGATCCCTTCGTTGTGAGATTGCTGCGAGCTGAAGAACAGCAGGTGCCAATTGCTACCAGGACAGGGCACCGGTGGCAATATTGCACCAACCGAGACTCCCTGGCTCCCATCCATGAGCTGATCCATCAACTGGAGAGCCAAGGCGTCATCAGTAAGAATGACTCACCTTTTAATAGTCCTATATGGCCAGTACGGAAATCTAACGGAGAATGGAGATTAACAGTGGACTATCATGGCCTGAATGAAGTCACGCCACCACTGAGTGCTGCCATGCCAGACATGCTAGAACTTCAGTACGAACTGGAGTACAAGGCAGCCAAGCGGTATGCCACCATTGATATTGCCAATGCATTCTTCTCCATCCCTTTGGCAGCAGAGTGCAGGCCACAGTTTGCTTTCACCTGGAGGGGCATCCAGTACACCTGGAATCGACTGCCCCAGGGGTGGAAACACAGCCCCACCCTTTGCCATGGACTGATCCAGACTGCACTGGAAAAGGGTGGAGCTCCAGAACACCTGCAATACATGGATGACATCATTGTGTGGGGCAACACAGCAGCAGAAGTTTTTGAGAAAGGAGAGAAAATAATCCAAATTCTTCTGAAAGGTGGATTTGCCATAAAACGAGGTAAGGTCAAAGGACCTGCACAGGAGATCCAGTTCCTAGGAATAAAATGGCAAGATGGACTTTGTCAGATCCCGACAGATGTGATCAACAAAATAGCAGCTATGTCTCCACCAACTAACAAAAAGGAAACCCAAGCTTTCTTTGGCGTTGTGGGTTTCTGGAGAATGCATATTCCAAATTACAGTTCTCTTGTAAGCCCTCTCTATCAAGTGACCTGCAAGAAGAATGATTTCACATGGGGCCCTGAGCAACGACAAGCCTTTGAACAAATTAAACAGGAGATAGTTCATGCAGTAGCCCTTGGGCCAGTCCGGGCAGGGCAAGATGTTAAAAATGTGCTCTACACCGCAGCCAGGGAGAACGGCCCTACCTGGAGCCTCTGGCAGAGAGCACTAGGGGAGACTCGAGGTCGACCCCTGGGGTTTTGGAGCCGGGGATACAGAGGATCTGAGGCCCACTATACTCCAACTGAAAAAGAGATATTGGCAGCATATGAAGGGGTTCGAGCTGCTTCGGAGGTGGTTGGTACTGAAGCACAGCTCCTCCTGGCACCCCGACTGCCGGTGCTGGGCTGGATGTTCAAAGGGAGAGTCCCCTATACACATCATGCCACCAATGCCACATGGAGTAAGTGGGTCGCACTGATCACACAGCAAGCTCGAATAGGAAACCCCAGTTGCCCAGGAATCTTGGAAGTGATCACGGACTGGCCAGAAGGCAAAGATTTTGGAATGTCGACAGAGGAAGAGGTGACACGTGCTGAAGAGGCCCCACCGTATAATAAACTGCCAGAAGATGAGAAGGAATATGCCCTGTTCACTGATGGGTCCTGTCGTATTGTGGGAAAGCATCGAAGGTGGAAAGCTGCTGTGTGGAGTCCTACATGACGAGTTGCAGAAGCCACTGAAGGACAAGGAGAATCGAGTCAGTTTGCAGAGGTGAAAGCCATCCAGCTGGCTTTAGGTATTGCTGGATGAGAAAAGTGGCCAGTGCTCTGTCTCTATACCGACTCCTGGATGGTGGCAAATGCCCTGTGGGGGTGGTTACGGCAATGGAAGCAGAGCAACTGGCAGCGCAGAGGCAAACCCATCTGGGCTGCCAAATGGTGGCAAGATATTGCTGCCTGGCTAGAGAAGCTTGTTGTAAAAGTACGCCACGTAGATGCTCATGTACCCAAGACTTGGACCACTGAGGAACATCAAAACAACCAGCAGGTGGATCAGGCTGCTAGGATTGAAGTGGCACAGGTGGATCTGGACTGGCAACATAAAGGTGAATTATTCCTAGCTTGGTGGGCCTCACTGACACCTCAGGCCATCAGGGAAGAGATGCGACATATAGATGGGCTCGTGATCGAGGGGTGGACTTAACTATGGACACTATCGCACAGGTTATCCATGAGTGTGAAACATGCGCTGCAATCAAGCAAGCCAAGCAGTCAAAGCCTCTCTGGTATGGAGCACAATGGCTGAAATATCAATATGGGGAGGCCTGGCAGATTGATTATATCACACTCCCACAGACCCGCCAAGGCAAGCACCATGTGCTTACAATGGTGGAAGCAACCACCGGATGGCTGGAAACATATCCTGGGCCTTGCGAAGCAAGTCTTATGGCGACATGGCACCCCAGAAAGAATTGAGTCAGACAACATGTCTCAGTTCCGAAACAACCTCATAGACACCTGGGCCAAAGAGCACGGCATTGAGTGGGTGTATCACATCCCCTATCACGCACCAGCCTCTGGGAAAATCGAACGATACAATGGACTACTGAAAACTACACTGAGAGCAATGGGTGGTGGGACCTTCAAACATTGGGATACACATTTAGCAAAAGCCACCTGGTTAGTTAACACTAGAGGATCTACCAATCGAGCTGGCCCTGCCCAATCAAAACCTTTACATACTGTAGAAGGGGATAAAGTTCCTGTGGTGCACATGAAGAATATGTTAGGGAAGACAGTCTGGGCTACTCCTGCCTCAGGCAAAGGCAAACCCATCCGCGGGATTGTTTTCGCTCAAGGACCTGGGTGCACTTGGTGGGTGATGCGAAAGGATGGGGAAGTCCGATGTGTACCTCGAGGGGATTTGATTTTGGGTGAGAATAGCCAATGAATGAAACTGTATGATGTTAATTGCTATATAACCCTGTCACTGTATGTCATCTCTATCACAGTTGCTATATGCCAAATCGATGATATTATAGCAAGAATTACCCAAATTAATAAAGAATGAACTATTGATAAACTGAGCAAAGTGCAGCAGTAATGGAAGCAGAACTGGCTTTAGCAACTGGCGCCCATCAACTTCCTCAAGAGATCGACATCTTCAACCTACAGACTGTGGACATGATACACCAGCCAAGCCAGATACCACAAGTGCAAGCTCCAGATGCAACAATCCAACACTACCCACCATCCTCCCACTGCGTCCAGTGTCACCTGCTGCACCACACCAAGACCCAGCCCTGTTTCGCCGACTGAGCCAACTCCACATCATCTCCCCTGCCCCAGGAGACTATCATGACAGATGTAGCCCAAAGTCATGGACTAAATGAACTCAACAGACACTTCAAAGGGATGGTCCCGTAGACTAAGGGAATGATGTCTGTGTATGTGTACATATATATATATATAAAAAACAGGAAAAGTGGTGGTAATTAATTGGAAAGTGTAGGATCTGAGCGTGACGTATATGGTTTAGAGTAAGGGGTGGATAATGTCCTGGTTGCAGCTGGGATAGGGTTAATTTTTGCCAGAAGCTGGCCGGGGTCTATTCTATACCATGTGACTGTCACGCTCTACTATATAGAGGGGGACGATGGAGGGGCAGGAATCTGGGCGTTGGGCTCCACGGCCTGTAAGGGGAAGCACCGCTAAATACGCTCTGTTGTTGTTATTGTTGGGGTTTCCCTTTGTTGTCCGGTTAAACTGTTGTTAACCCAGGAGTTTTGCCTTTCTTTGTCCCAATTCTCTCCCCCATCCCACCGGGAGGGCGGGGTGAGCGAGCGACCACGTGGCTCAGCCTCCAGCTGGGGCTAAACCATGACAAGATGATCAATGAGCCAACTAGGGGAGATGCTCTGCTGGATCTGTTACTCACAAACAAGGAAGAGCTGGATGGGGATGTGACGATCAAAGGCAGCCTTGGCTGCAGCAACCATGAGATGGTGGAGTTTAAGATCCTGAGATGAGGAAACAAGGCAAACAGTAGAATCACATTCTTGGACTTCAGGAGAGCAAATTTCAGCTTATTTAGGGATCTGCTTGACAGGCTCCCATGGGAGACTGCCCTGGAGAGCAAAGGGGCTGGTTGATCTCAGAGGAGAACCTCCTCAAAGCACAAGAACAGTCTATTCTGACATGCAGGAAGTCTAGCAGGTGTGGCAGAGGGCCAGCATGACTGAACTCAAATGCAAAAAAGGAGGTACACAGAAACTGGATGTGGAGAACGGGCTACCCAAGAGGAATATAGAGACATTAGCCAGGTATACAGGGATGGAGATATAGGATAGCCAAAGCTTAGATGGAGTTGGGATGGAGATAGGATAGCCAAAGCTTAGTTGGAGTTGGGACTTAGTGAGGGATGTGAAGTGCAACAAGAAGGGCTTCTCTAAGTATATTGGCAGTAAAAGAAAGGCTAAGAAAAAATGTGGGCTCCAACTCAATGGGGCAGGGGACCTAGTGAATGAGGACATGGAAAAGGCTGAGGTACTCAATAATTTCCTTGCCTCAGTTTTCATTGGTAAAGTTTTCCCTCAGGTCTCTGAGTCTACTGGCAGAGTCTAGGGGGAATAAAGCATTACCCACAGTAGAGGAAGATGGAGTTAGAGAGTACTTAAGACAACTGAACATACACAAGGTTTATTAATACAGTCAAAGTGTTGCTATCACTGATCAGAAAGGAAGAGGGCAGCAGTCTCCAGTTTAACAGTGAATGCTGTTAACTAGAGAGAAAGGTCCATTAATAAACATTTCAATTTGCAAATAAAATTGCCAAAACTAAGGTCCATGTTGTAGCACAATGGTGCTTTAATGACATTCCCTCCTTCTGTGCCAACTCTCAGCATAAAATTTAATTCTATGACTTGAGACTTTTGACAAATATTTAAGATTAACAAAGTAAAGCACTCTCCCTAAGATTCAGATTTAATTGAGACTTTGGACGTGTTTGAATATAAGTTTAAAGCTTATGACCAAAGCGGAGGATATACCACAATTGTGCATTTAAGATGTCAAAAACCACACATCATGTATACTCATATCAATAGGAAGCCTGAAAATACAATGCTAGATGTTTTTAGATGAGTGCAAATATGTCAAGCAAGTGCATGAACCTACCTTGGAAAATCCAAATGGTTGTTAACTCACAAAACAAAAATATAGATGCTCAACTCACTATGAATATGCTAACCAAGATAGATTTTAACAATTAGACCATGCAATACCCATAGAGATAATGGCACAAGCAGTGCTTAAATGTTGCTGAGTGAAATTAGCTGACAAGAAGATAATTTACTAACAAACTGCATGATTGGTATTGCTGAAGGCAAAGACATCTGAGGGCACATGCCACAGCAGTATGTAGGTGACATCCTAAAAACTAAAACCTAAGAAACTAGCAATGCTGCTGCTTTGGATACAACACAGCTATCCTTTCATGGAGCACTATCTATTCACAGCCCTGACTATTAAAGAACAAATCGATTGTTTGGCTATGATTTTCTGAGAGAAGTGCAAGGCCTACGTAGAAAAGCATGATGAATGTAAAGGCTGGAAGGGTGGAATGTGCTATGAACAGATCTATAATGCACCAGTGCTTCATGCCCGTGACCAAAACTCCAGAAGCAGGGCAGGACTATATTATCTATGGCATGGAATGTATGCAAGAAACCGGGACACATATCCCGAACTACATTTTTGCCATGGAGTCAGCTCCAGATGTCCTTTGGGATGAAGAAGAAGAAGGGGTGGAAAGGAAAACTGAAGGAGAATGGGAGTTTAAGGGGGACACGTCTCATGGACTTTATTCAGTTGTTTATGGACACAGAGTTTTGGGGCTACACTTTCCTAGCACATAAAACAAAGTTATGTAGACCCTCTTCCCCAGCCAGAAAGTTAGGAGGTGGACAGCATGATGCTTGAAGAGAAAAAGCCATTCTTGCATGGCACACAGCTAATCAGGAGAGGATTTTTGACTTGCAAAAAGAATTGGGTCTGGCTGGGATGGAGTTAACTTTCCCCATAGCAGCCCTCATAGTGCTGTGCTTTGTATTTGTAGCTAGAACAGTGTTGATAACACACCAATGTTTTGGCTACTGCTGAGCAGTGCTCGCACAGCATCAAGGCTGTCTCTCCAACCCCCACCCCAACACCAAAGGCCAGTAGGGTGATTCACCTGACCAAGTGGGGCAAGAGGGTCTTCACCAACAAGCTGGTCAGACTTATAAGGAGGGCTTTAAACTAGACTTAGCGGGAGAAGGGGATGGCGTCCTGAGCACCAGACAAGAGCCAGGGGCTGCTGAGGTATTAGGAACCAACGGGGAGGAGGAGCTGGAAGCCACTGTGCAGCTAGAAAGCTATGATCTAATCGCTATTGCTGAAACGTGGTGGGACGAATCACATGACTGGAGTGCTGCAATCGATGGCTATAAGCTGTTCAGAAGGGACAGGCAAAGAAGGAGGAGCGGGGGGGTTGACCTCTATGTAAAAGAATGGACTGACTGCACAGAGCTGTCTTTGAAAAACAACGATGAACAGGTTGAGAGCTTATGGATAAAAATTAGGGGCCAAGCCAACAAAGGAAACCTCGTGGCTGGTGTTTACTACAGATCGTCCAACCAAGGGGAGCCTGTGGACGAAGCGTTCTTACTTCAACTACAGGAAGCATCACAATTGCAGGCCCTGATCCTGCTGGGGGACTACAAGCACCCTGACATCTGCTGGAAAAGCAGCACAGCAAGCTGTAAGTGGTCCAGGAGACTCTTGGTGAGCATCGAGGATAATTTCTTAATCCAGGTGACAGACAGCCCGACCAGAGGAGAAGAGTTACTGGACCTCTTGCTCACCAACACAGATGAAATAATTAGAGAGGTCAAGACTGGTGGCAGCCTGGGATGCAGTGATCATGCCCTGGGTGGGATTCACAATCTTGAGAGCTATGGGCCAGGTGAAGAGTAGAGTCAGGACCCTTAATTTCAGGAGAGCAAACTTTCAGTTGGTTAAGGAACTACTGGATGTGACCTCCTGGGAAACTGCCCTCAGGGACAAACGAGCTGAACAGAGCTGGCAACTCTTTAAGGACATTTTTCTTAGAGCACAAGAACTATCGACTCCCATGTGGAAGAAATCAGGCAAGGAAGGCAGGAAACTGGCATAGCTGAGTAAGGACCTTCTGGTCAAACTAAAGTGTAAGAAGGAAATGCATAGGCAGTGGAACCAGGGACATGTATCCTGGGAAGAATATATGGACGCTGCCCAAATACATAGGGATGGAAAGCTAAGGTGCAGTTGGAGCTGAATTTGGCAAGGGATGCGAAGAATAATAAGGGATTCTACAGGTACGTTGGCCAGAAAAGAAAGGTTAAAGAAAATGTACCCCCTCACCAATAAATAAGGCAGGAGAATTGGTGACAACTGATGTGAAGAAGGCTGAGGTACTCAACAATATTTTAGAATCATAGAATCATAGAATTGTTCTGGTTGGAAGAGACTTGCAAGATCATCGGGTCCAACCATTAACCTAGCACTACCAAGTCCCCCACTAAATCATATCCCTTAGGGCCTCATCTAAACATCTCTTGAATACCTCCAGGGATGGTGACTCCACCACCTCCCTGGGCAGCCTGTTCCAATGCTTGACAACCCTTTCGGTGAAGAAATTTTTCTGAATATCCAATCTAAACCTCCCCTGGTGCAACTTGAGGCCATTTCCTCTTGTTCTGTCGTCTGTTACTAGGGAGAAGAGACCGACCCCCATCTCTCTACAACCTCCTTTCAGGTAGTTGTAGAGAGCCGTAAGGTCTCCCTGGAGCCTCCTTTTCTCCAGGCTAAACATCCCCAGCTCCCTCAGCCGCTCCTCATAGGACTTGTGCTCTAGACCCTTCACCAGCCTCGTTGCCCTTCTTTGGACACGCTCCAGCCCCTCAATATCTTTCTTGTAGTGAGGGGCCCAGAACTGAACACAGTACTCGAGCTGCGGCCTCACCAGGGCCGAGTACGGGGGACGATCACTTCCCTACTCCTGCTGGCCACGCTATTTCTGATACAAGCCAGGATGCCGTTGGCCTTCTTGGCCACCTGGGCACACTGCTGGCTCATATTCAGCCGGCCGTCAATCAACACCCCCAGGTCCTTTTCCGCCGGGCAGCTTTCCAGCCACTCCTCCCCAAGCCTGTAGCGTTGCCTGGGGTTGTTGTTGTGACCCAGGTGCAGGACCCGGCACTTGGCCTTGTTGAATCTCATGCCATTGGCCTCGGCCCATCGATCCAACCTGTCCAGATCCCGCTGTAGCGCCTGCCTGCCCTCCAGCAGATCAACACTCCCTCCCAACTTGGTGTCGTCTGCAAACTTACTGAGGGTGCACTCGATCCCCTCATCCAGATCATTGATAAAGATATTGAACAGGACTGGCCCCAGTACTGAGCCCTGGGGAACACCACTTGTGACTGGCCGCCAACCGGATTGAACTCCATTCACCACAACTCTTTGGGCCCGGCCATCCAGCCAGTTTCCTATCCAGCGCAGAATATGCCCGTCCAAGCCATGAGTAGCCAGTTTCTCCAGGAGGATGCTGTGGGAGACGGTGTCAAAGGCTTTACTGAAGCCTAGGTACACAATGTCCACAGCCTTTCCCTCATCCACTAAGCGGGTCACCATGTCGTAGAAGGAGATCAGGTTGGTCAGGCAGGACCTGCCTTTCATAAACCCATGCTGACTGGGCCCGATCGCCCGGTTGTCCCGTACGTGCCGCGTGATGGCACTCAAGATGATCTGCTCCATAACCTTCCCGGGCACCGAGGTCAGGCTGACAGGCCTGTAGTTCCCCGGATCCTCCTTCCGGCCCTTCTTGTAGATGGGCGTCACATTTGCCAGCCTCCAGTCAACTGGGACCTCCCCAGTTAGCCAGGACTGCTGGTAAATGATGGAGAGTGGCTTGGTGAGCACTTCTGCCAGCTCTTTCAGCACCCTTGGGTGGATCCCATCCAGCCCCATAGACTTGTGCGTGTCTAGGTGGCGTAGCAGGTCACTGACCATTTCCCCTTGGACTACGGGGTCTTCATTCTGCTTCCCCATCCCCATCTTCCTGCTCAGGGGGCTGGGTGCCCAGAGAACAACTTCCCTTGCTGTTAAAGACTGAGGCAAAGAAGGCATTTAGCACCTCAGCCTTTTCCTCGTCCCTTGACGCTATGTTTCCCCCCGCATCCAATAAAGGAGGGAGATTTTCCTTAGCCCCCTTTTTATTGTTAATGTATTTGTAGAAAGACTTTTTGTTGTCTTTTACGGCAGTAGCCAGACTAAGTTCTAGTCGGGCTTTGGCCCTTCTCATTTTCTCCCTGCATGACCTCACAACATCCTTGTAGTCCTCCTGAGTTGCCTGCCCCTTCCTCCAAAGGTTGTAGACTCTCCTTTTTTTCCTAAGTTCCGGCCGGAGCTCTCTGCTCAGCCAGGCCAGTCTTCTTCCCCGCCGGCTCGTCTTTCGGCTCATGGGGACGGCCTGCTCCTGCGCCTTTAAGATTTCCCTTTTGAAGAATGTCCAGCCTTCCGGGACTCCTTTGCCCTTCAGGACTGCCTCCCAAGGGACTCTGTCAACCAGGCCCCTAAACAGGCCAAAGTCTGCCCTCCGGAAGTCCAAGGTGGCAGTTCTGGTGACTCTCCTCTTTACTTCTCTGAGAATCGAGAACTCTATCATTTCGTGGTCGCTGTGCCCAAGACGGCCTCCGACCGTCACATCACCCACAAGACCTTCTCTGTTCACAAACAACAGGTCCAGCGGGGCGCCTTCTCTCATTGGCTCCCTCACCAGCTGTGTGAGGAAGTTATCTTCCACACACTCCAGGAACCTCCTGGACTGTTTCCTCTCTGCTGCGTTGTATTTCCAGCAGACATCTGGCAAGTTGAAGTCCCCCACGAGAACAAGGGCTAGCGATCGTGAGGCTTCTCCCAGCTGCCTGTAGAATACTTCATCTGCCTCCTCATCCTGGTTGGGTGGTCTATAACAGACTCCCACCATGATATCTGCCCTGTTGGCCTTCCCCCTGATTCTTACCCATAGGCACTCAACCCTCTCATCACCATCCTTGAGCTCAAGGCAGTCAAGACTCTCCCTAACATACAGGGCTACCCCACCGCCTCTCCTTCCTTGCCTATCCCTTCTAAAGAGTTAGAATAGAATAGAAGTTAGTTTAGAATAGAACAGAACAGAACAGAACAGAATAGAATAGAATAGAATATTACAGTTGGAAGGAATCTACAATGATCATCTAGTCCAACTGCCTGACCAATTCAGGGCTGCCCCAAAGTTAAAGCATGTTATTAAGGGCATTGTCCAAATGCCTCTCAAACACTGACAGGCATGGGGCATCAACCACCTCTCTAGGAAGCCTGTTCCAGTGTTTTGACCACCCTCTCGGTAAAGAAATGCTTCCTGATGTCAACTCTGAACCTCCTCTGAAGTAGCTTTGAGCCATTCCTACGTGTCCTGTCTCTGGATAGCAGGGAGAAGAGATCAGCAACTCCTTCTCCACTTCCCCTCCTCAGGAAGCTGTAGAGAGCAATGAGGTCGCCCCTCAGCCTCCTTTTCTCCAAACTAGATAAATCCAGTGTTCTTGGCCGCTCCTTCACAGGACACGCCTTCCAGCCCTTTCACCAGCTTTGTTGCCCTCCTATGGACGCATTCAAGGACCTTAACACCCTGACCGCACACAATACCCAAGGTGAGGCCGTACCAATGCTAAACGTAGCAGGATAATCACCTCTTTTGATCGGCTGGTTATACTGTGTTTAACACGCCCCAGAATGCAGTTTGCCCTCTTGGCTGCCAGGGCACACTGCTGACTCGTATTGAGCCTACTGTCAACCAGCACCCCCAGATCCCTTTCTGCAGGGCTGCGCTCCAGACACTCCTCTCCCAATCTATATTTGTGCCTGGCATTACTCCGTCCCAAGTGCAGAAACCAGCATTTGCTCTTGTTAAATTTCATGCCATTGATCATTGCCCAATGCTCCAATCTATCCAGATCCTTCTGCAAGTCCCCCTGTCTCTCGAGCGAGTCAACAGCACCTCCCCGTTTAGTATCATCAGCAAACTTACTAAGGGTGCATTCAACGCCTGCATCCAGATCATTGATAAATATATTGAACAGAACTGGCCCTAGAATTGAGCCCTGAGGAACACCACTGGTGACTGGTCACCAGCCAGATGTGGCCCCATTCACTACAACCCTTTGAGCCCTGCCCTTCAGCCAGTTCTTCACCCAGCTCACCGTGAACCTGCTCATCCCACAGTTGGACAACTTGTCCAGAAGGATACTGTGAGGGACAGTACCAAAAGCCTTACTGAAATCCAGAAAAACTACATCCACCACCTTCCCTTCATCCACTAGGTGGGTGACCTTATCATAGAAGGATATCAAATTAGTTAAACAGGACTTTCCCTTTGTGAACCCAAGTTGACTCTGCCTGATGATTGCACTGTTCTTTAAATGCCTTTCAATAGCACCCAGTATGATCTTCTTCATAATTTTTCCAGGAACTAAGGTTAGACTAACAGGTCTGTTAAAAAAGCCTTTCTTGTTGTCTGACACAACACTGGCCAGTTTCAACCCTAGTTGAGCTTTGGCCTTTCGCGTCTTCTCCCTGCATATGCAAACCACGGCTCTAATCTTCCTGCGAAGCCTGACCTTGCTTCCAGAGATCATGCAATTTCTTTTTCCTCTTGAGTTCCACAAGGAGTTCCCTGTTCAGCCAAGCTGGTCTTCTGCCCTGCTTGCTTGACTTCCAACACAATGGGATTGCTTGCTCCTGTGCTTTTAAAAGGTGATTCTTAAAAACTGACCAGCACTCGTAGACTCCTAAGCCCTCAAAGGCAGATTCCCAAGGGACTCTCCTAAGTAGCTCCCTGAGTAGCTTAAAGTTTGCTCTCCTGAAATCCAGGGTAGCAACTCTGATGACCTTTTTTCTCATTATACCAAAAATTTTAAACTCAACTATTTTGCGATCACTGTGGCCAAGGCAGCCACCTACCATCACATCCCCCACGAGTCCTTCTCTATTCACAAATAATAAGTCTAGGAGAGCATCTTTCCTAGTTGGTCACTGAGTACTTGTGACAAGAAGTTATCTCCCACAAACTTCAAGAATTTCCCAGACTTGCTTGTCACAGCAGTATGGTATTCCCAGTTGATGCCTGGGAAGTTGAAATCTCCCATAAGGACAAGGGCCGATCCAGAGATTTCTCCTGATTGCCTACAGAGTAACTCATCAGTGCTATCATCCTGGCTGGGCAGTAGACACCCACTACAACATCTGCTTTGTTTTCCATCCCCCTAATTCTCACCCAGAGACTCTCAACCACATCATCACTAACTGTAAGGGCTGTACAATAAACCTTTTCCTTACGTACAGTGCAACTCCTCTGCCTTGCCTGACTCACCTATCCTTCCTGAACAGCCTGTAGCCCTCCATCCCAGCACTCCAGTCGCGGGACTCATTCCACCAAGTCTCACTAATACCAATGACATCATAGTTCTGGGAACTAACCAATGCCTTCCAGTTCATCCTGCTTGTTTCTCATACCATGCATGTTGGTGTACAAGCATTTCAGATGTGCTCCTAAGCCCTCAGGGCTCCCTGGAGCAGCGTAAATGCTCCTATTAGCATTGCCACCCTCAGGCAATGCCATGCCAACCCTTGGCTTACCTTCAGCTCTCCTGTTGGTATCCCCTTCCCCCATTGATTCTAGTTTAAAGCCCTCTCAATCAGTCCCACCAGCTTACAAGCAAAGAAGCTTTTCCCCATCGAGACAGGTGGATCCCGTCAGGCCCCAGCATACCTTGTGCCTCAAAGACTCACTCTTCCATGGTTATAAAAAACAAAGTTCTGGCAGAGGCACCAGTCCTGGAGCCAGGTATTGATGTCTTGGGCACGCTTGCTTCTTCCAAAGTCTCTCCCCATTACTGGGAGGATTGAGGAAAACACTGCCTGTGCTCCCAAACCTTTTAGTATTCTTCCCAGGGCCGTGAAATCTCTTTTGATCAACCTTGGACTTCTTGTTGCAACATCATTAGTACCCACATGAAAGAGCAGGAGTGGATAATAGTCCGAAGGCTGTACTAAGCTCATCAGTCAACTGGTGACATCCCTGATTTGGGCCCCAGGGAGGCAACAAACTTCCCTGAAAAGAGGGTCCGGTCTGCAAATGGATGCCTCCATTCCGCTCAGGAGGGAGTCACCTATGACCATAACTCATTGTTGTTTCTTCTCGGCGCTGGTCTTAATGCAGGTCTTGTTGCGAGGGGTTGGTTGATCTGACCTTGGTGACGGTGCTCACACAGGTTCCTCCTATCTCATTATGCGCTTCATCTACCATACCCAGAGCCTCGTACCTATTCTGTAAAGGTAGCTGAGAGGGTAAGGAGGAGTTCCTCTTACAGCTCCATGCAGCAACCTGCTTCCACTCCTCCCTGTCCCTCGTAACGTTGCCTTCCTCCTGGCACAAAACAGATCCTGGACCTACCTCCGTAGTGGCCATGCTGAGTTGGCATGTGTGTACCAGATATGGCAGAGCACAGCTCCATTGGTTGATCTCCTTCTCAGACTCTCGGGTGCTCCTCAGTCCGCCCACCTCCTCCTGAAGCTCGCCCACCAGGCAGAGCAGTTCATCTACCTGGTCACATCTCCCACAGGCTTGCTTGCTATCACCCTCCATCTCCAGGAATACCCTCGCACACACCCCCTGCAGTCTGAAGCCTGGGTGGTCGCATGCTCTGACAGGAGCTCTGTCTGTGTGGCTGCATTGGTTCTACCAGGTGCTAGAAGCTCAGGAGAATCAGAGGACACCGTTTTTTGCCGGGTGGTTGCCATGCTACCACATACCTGCCCGCTGCCACGTGCCTGCCCGCTGTGCTAGGTCCCCTGTGGTAGGACACAGTGTAAGGCTTTTCATCCATTTTGAGCTGTGTTGAGCACCTCCAGCTGGTCTCCCTTTCTGAGCAGAGATGCAGATTCTCTCATTTTAAATACACCCCCATATACATTTTTCCAAACCCTCGCAGGGTTTAAAGCGTTCACATCCACAGGCCTGGTTCTGACACTTCTGTGAAAGCTATGGCTATAGCTCTTTATAAACTCCAACAACACATCAATGTAGTCAAGAGTGTCACGTGCTGTAAAATATCTTTGTTTTGAGTGTCCTCTTTAAACCCTCTATAAACAGAGGCTTTTACTTCATCATTAGTAACAAAGCGGTAAACATCATACTGCTTTAAATGCTTGTTTAAAGGCTCGCTTAGAAATTTCTTTCTTCAGTCTGTCTGTAACTTCTGAGGCATGGGCCCCCTACTAAAAATGGTTTTAAAATCCCCAGCTTTAACACCATCGTTGTGTTTGGAAAACTGTTGCCTATCCACCAAGTCTGCCTGCCATGGAGCATCCACCTCTGCCACACTCACCTTGTTTCTTCTAAAGCCTCCAGAGCACTATAAATGTCTTTTAATAAAATTAGTGTGTCAGTAGACGTGTCTATGCCACATCTACCAACACACCACTACTACGCACACGTACAAAATAAAACACTGAACAATGAATTTAACCCATGCACAGAGAAACTTTATTAACAGGGTATGAGGGGTGTCGATCACCAGTCAGGCTTCTCCAGCCTCTTTCTTTTTTTCCCTTGAACACTGCTCTCCTTTCTATACCTCTTCTCCTTTCTTTGATTGCTGCAGGCCCGGGCAGGAATGCAAGCAGTTCACAGTACATTTCTGTCTTCTCCCTCCTCACTCAGTTGGAGCTTTTCCCAATGTCCTATAATGTTATCAACGACCAAAGGAGAAGAAAACACATATAGCACAAGCCTGCATCCCATAACAGTCTTACAGGTAGCTGTAAACTCTCTCTTGGCGGGTTGACCTTGACTATTTGCCAGGTGCCCACCAAGCTGCTCTATCACTCCCCTCCATCAATAGGGCAGGGGGAGAAAATATGACAAAAGGCTCGTGGGTCGAGATAAGGACAGGGAGATCACTTGCCAATTACCGTCATGGGCAAAACACACACCACTTGGGGAAATTAATTTAATTTATTGCCAATTTATTGTAACAAAGTAGGACAGTGAGAAATAAGAACAAATCTAAAAACACCTTCCTCCCACCCCTCCCTTCTTCCCAGGCTCACCTTCACCCCTGACTCTTCTACCTCCTCCTCCCAAGCAGCACAGGGGGATGGGGATTGCGGTCAGTTCATAACGCTTCATCTCTGCCGCTCCTTCCTTTTCATGCTCTTCCCCTGCTCTAGTGTGGGGTCCCTCCCACACAATACAGTCCTTCCTATGGGCTGCAGTCCTTCAGGAACTCACTACTCCAGCATGGGTCCCCCACAGGGTCACAGGTCCCGCCAGAAAAACCTGCTCCTGCATGGGCTTCTCTCCACCAGCCACAGTTCCTGCCAGGAGCTTGCTCTGGCATGGGCTCTCCACAGGCTGCAGCTTCCTTCATGGCATATCCATCTGCTCCACCATTAACCTCCACGGGCTGCAGGGGGACAACCTGCCTCACCATGGTCTTCACCACAGGCTGCAGGGGAATCTCTGCTCCAGCGCCTGGAGCACCTCCTCCCCTTCCTTCTTCACTGACCTTGGTGTCTGCGGAGTTGTTTGTCTATGTCTACATAGACATTGTTGTTTGTATGTCTACATCAGACCTGGAAGCTCCACTCCTACTACATAGGCTAAGGCCACTGTTTTGGACAATGTCATGAATCCAAGTGTTTTCGTATTGCCCTGCAATTGGCTAGTTGCCATTTTTGACACTGGTGATCTCAGAGCATCCTCTGACTGACTGCCCATTTCTTTTGGACCCTGAAGTGCTCACATATAAACACATATACATTTCCATGTGTCTATACATCTTATATATTTGCACCTTATATATATATTATAAAAAAATGTTATACATCTATGTATAAATATCTATATACACACACAGGTAGATAGATACTCTATATACAGGTATATATCTCCATAAAGATTATTAAAAATTAAAGTTTAAATGTGAATAGAAAGTAATTAAACATAAGTTAACATAAAAGTTGAGAGACACACACACCCCACACCCCCCCCCTTTTAAAAGTCTGCTGAACAAGCTTTAACCAGTCTGCTGAACAAGCGCCAACATGTTGCTCCACATGTTGCTCCACAGGTTGCTCCTGTGGCCAGCAGGTCGAGAGAGGTGATTCTGCCCCTCTGCTCTGCCCTGGTGAGGCCCCACCTGGAGTACCGCGTCCAGCTCTGGGCCCCTCAACATAAGAAGGACATGGACCTGCTGGAGCGGGTCCAGGGGAGGGCCACAAGGATGATCAAAGGAATGGGGCACCTCTCCTACGAAGACAGGCTGAGGGAGTTGGGCCTGTTCAGCCTGGAGAAGAGAAGGCTCCGGGGAGACCTTATTGCAGCCTTTCAGTACTTGAAGGGGGCCTATAGGAAAAATGGGGAGAACCTCTTTAGCAGGGCCTGTTGTGATAGGACAAGGGGTAATGGTTTTAAACTAAAGGAGGGGAGATATAGGCTAGACATAAGGAAGAAGTTTTTCACAATGAGGGTGGTGAAACACTGGAACAGGTTGCCCAGAGAGGTAGTAGAAGCCCCATCCCTGGAAACATTCAAGGTCAGGCTGGACGGGGCTCTGAGCAACCTGATCTAGTGAGGTTGTCCCTGCTCATTGCAGGAGGGTTGGACTAGATGGCCTTTAAAGGTCCCTTCCAACCCAAACTATTCTATGATTCTATGTTTGGAATTGAGGGGGAATGCCAAAAGGGGGGATAGGGGGTGGGGCACAAACAAGTCAGAACATGCCTGAGGGCTATGGACCCCTCCTAGGAGGCCCACCAAGGGGCCCCTTCACAATCCCCACCCCATGCAAAGAAGAGACCAATCCTGTGAGCCAGACTGAGAGGCCTCCTACATCCAGCCCCAGCCCAACAGGATGATCATGCAGTATTATTGGGGCAGCTTCTGGACTTTGTACTGTGCTTCAAGATGCAGGCAAAACTGTTAACAAAGGGAAACCAGGACAAAACACCAACTTCAGAACAACATGAGCATGGGGACAATAAGGAAAAGCCCCCAAGGGATTTCCCCCCCCAAAGGCCACGTGAACCAGAAGAACTAGCCGATACGCCCATGCATGGGAAACTGTTTTGAGGTAAGCCTCACACAGAGAGGGCAGGTGGTGGCGGGACCTCCCTTTGCCCATGGCTGTGGGAAAGAGTATTGGGGTTACGTGGCAAGGTTTTAGTAGTGGGAGGGGGGGGCTACAGGGGTGGCTTCTGTGAGAAAAGATCAGGGGCTGCCCCCATGTCAGACAGAACCAGTTCCAGACGGCTCCAAGACAGACCTACCACTGGCCAAAGCTGAGCCAGTCAGCAAAGCTAGTGGTGCCTCTGTGACAACGTTTTTTAAAAAGGTAAAAAAACCTATACAGCAGCTGTGAGGGAGAGGAGTGAGAAAAATGTGAGGGAAACAACCCTGCAGACACCAAGGTCAGTGAAGAAGGAAGGGGAGGAGGTGCTCCAGATGCTGGAGCAGAGATTCCCCTGCAGCCCGTGGAAAAGACCATGGTGATGCAGGTTGTCCCCCTGCAGCCCACCGAGCACCACATTGGAGCAAATACCTACACTGCAGCCCATGGAACCCCAAGCTGGAGCAGGCTCCTGGCAGGAACTGCGGCCCGTGGAGAGGAGCCCGTGCAGGAGCAGGCTTTCTGCCAGAAACTGCATGCAGCCTATGGGGGACTGTGCCACTCGTGGGAAGAGGAGGTAGAAGAATCAGGAGTGAAGGTAAGCCTGGGAAGAAGGGGGTGTGGAGGGGGATGGTGGTTTTAGTTTTGTTTCTCACTATCCTACTCTGTTATTAATTAGCAATAAGTTAATCTTTCTCAAGTCGAGTCTGGTTTGCCCGTGATGGTAATTGGCGAGTGATCTCCCTGTCCTTATCCTGACCAATGAGCTTTTCATCTTATTTTCTCCCCCTCTCCCGCTGAAGAGGAACGAGAGCACGGTTTGGTAGGCACCTGGCAGCCAGCCAAGGTTAACCTACCACAGTTATATATCTCATTCAACAAAGAAAACATCCCCGCTTATTGCTTCCAAAACAATTTAAATATTTTAGCTTTACACCAGACAGGTATTATATGCAATGTATACTTTAACCACCCAGTTCCCTCATGGATGCAGTAAAACTATTCCCCTCAAGTGAGGATCTGGGGGGGTGGGGCGGCACACACACAGCAGCGGGCACCTGCATTTGGGAACAATATGTTCTAGGATTGGTGAGCACTTAACATGTTTAACAAGTGGCAAGGTTATATTTGCCTGCCCCCCCCCCAAAAAAAGAGGGTTCAATTAAGCTTTAAAAACCATGTATGCAAAAAAATATCTAGAAGTCAGAGATTAACCAGCCAGCATGACGCTGAAGCAAGAAGGGCTATTGTAATTATTGGCTGTATAAGTCAGGGGAATAACAAGTCAAGAGAGAGATATCTCATTGGTGCAGAGGGAATCAGTCAGATACCATATACAGCTCTGGAATCCATACTTAAAAAAATAAACAAAAACACAGAAGGGAAAAAGTTCAAAATAAAATTCAGGGACTCAAAATGCCTTACAGAGAGAACCATCTGTTTAGTTATTAAAAAAAGACGACTGAGAGGTCAACTGTGGTGTGTCAGCACCTTCACAAAGTGAAAACAAAGTATTAAAAGGCTCTAGCTAGCAGATGAAGGCATAACAGGAGTTAGGGTTTGGAATCAGATGCCAATTTGCATTAGGAAATAGGTATATGTTTTCAGAAGTTAGCATGATTAACCATTGGAACAAGCAAACAAAAACCCCGTAGATCCTGCATCCTTAAAATCCTCAAATCAGGACTGGATTCCTTGTGTCTAGGACAGTTCACATTTTAGTCAAAAGCAGTTATGTTCAATGCAAGGGTAACTGCGTGGAAGTTAATGGTTTGATACGCAGGCAGTCAGACAAAAATCTCAGTCCATTCTGGCCCTAAACTCCGAGAATACAATCCTGACTTCAAACAGTCTCTATGCCTTAATGTTTTGGGGGTGAAGTCATTCCAAATGAACAAAACATGCCATAAGATTTCAAAGTTTCCATTCCACAAGTCAAGCCTACAGATAACTACTGTTAAGTACAACAAATAAACTTTGTGTAATAAAAATTATATGCTACAAAAAATTCTCCTGTCTAATAAGTTAGCTGAAGAGCACGGTATTGCCAAAACTATTCCAAGTAATCAATTGACTCACAGCTTCCATTATATCAGTCTGTATATTTAAACTAGTAAATGGCTCCCACTCACCACAAAATGCTATTGGCACATAATACATTACACCCTAAGTGATGAACATTTGTAGTTAGCCAGTTGGCTCATACTTTTTACCTTGTTCTTTCAGGTGCCAAATTGGGGGGTGGAGAGGGATTGTATAAGGACACCACCTTACAAAAAAAAACCCCAAAAAACCCCAAAAAAACAAATGGTAACCCTGGTCATTGTAGTGTTTGTAGGCTGTAGGGGGATGGTTGGTTGGTTGGTTGGTTTTAATGAAAAAAACAAATAGGAACCATTTATACTTTTAGATTAATATTTGCATGCACATGATACGAGAAGACAGCCAAGATAATCTATAGGGCTAGTGCCTTTTTTTTAAACATTAAATCGAAATCTCAGTCATGAGATTCTTAGTGTATTCAGCAACATTACAATAGATAAATGATCCACTGAAGACATGATATATCGTACACTGTCTCGTTATACATGTACTGGTTTTGGCTGTGTACTGGGTTTGCGTGGCAAGGTTTCGGTAGCAGGGGGGCTACAGGGGTGGCTTCTGTGAGAAGCTGCTAGAAGCTTCCCCTATGTCTGATAGAGCCAATGCCAGCCAACTCCAAGACGGACCCGCCGCTGGCCAAGGTCGAGCCAATCGGCAACGGTGGTAGTGCCTCTGTGATAACATATTTAAGAAGGGGAAAAAAGCTACTGTGGAAACAGCAGTGGAGAGAGGAGTGAGAATACGTGAGAGAAACAATTTGGCAGACACCAAGGTCAGTGAAGAAGGAGAGGGAGGAGGTGCTCCAGGAGCCAGAGCAGAGATTCCCCTGCAGCTCGTGGTGAAGACCATGGTGAGGCAGGCTGTCCCCATGCAGCTCATGGAGGTGCACGGTGGAGCAGATATCCACCTGCAGCCTGTGGAGGACCCCACGCCGGAGCAGGTGGATGCACTGGAAGGAGGCTGTGACCCTGTGGGAAGCCCACGCTGGAGCAGGCTCCTGGCAGGACCTGTGGACCCATGGAGAGAGCTGGAGTAGTCCATTCCTGAAGGACTGCATCCCGTGGAAGAGATCCACGCTGGAGCAGTTTGTGAAAAACTGCAGCCCGTGCAAAGGACTCACGTTGGAGAAGTTCATGGAGAACTGTCTCCCGTGGGAGGGTCCCCACGCTGGAGCAGGGGAAGAGTGTGAGGAGTCCTCCCCCTGAGGAGGAAGGAATGACAGAGACGTGTGATGAACTGACTGCAACCCTCGTTCCCCATCCTCCTGTGTCGCTGGGGTGAAGGAGGTAGAGAACTCGGGATTGAAGTTAAGCCCGGGAAGAAGGGAGGGGTGGGGGGAAGGTGTTTTTAAGATTTGGTTTTATTTCTCATTGTCCTATTCTGATTTGATTGGTAATAAATTAAACTAATTTCCCTAAGTGAAGTCTGTTTTTCCTGTGGCAGTAATTGGTGAATGATCTCTCCCTGTCCTTATCTCGACTGACGAGCTTTTCATTATATTTTCTCTCCCCTGTCCATTTGAGGAGGGGGAGTGATAGAGTGGCTTTGGTGGGCACCTGGCGTCCAGCCAGGGTCAACCCACCACATGAATGAATTCCTCTTTTCACTTTGCTTGCTCGTGCAGATTTTGCTTTCCCTATTAAACAGTCATTATCTCAATCCTTGATTCTTTTTGCCTTCCTTCTATTTTCTCCCCCTTCCCAGGAGAGGGGACTGAGCAACAGGCAGGGTGGCTGCTGGCTGGGGTCAACCCACAACACTCACAAAAGTTTCTTGCCCCAAATATCTTCCTGACATCCCTAACACCATAATAATGTTCATCATGTAAAAGGAGGAAACAGGTCTTGGGATATCTAAGATTGTTGCTTGTTTTCCCTGTGAAAATAATTGGTAAGTGACCTCCCTGTCCTTACTTCAACCCATGAGCTTATTTTCTTATTTTCTCCCCCTGCCCTGCTGAGGAAGGGGAGTGAGAGAGCATCTTGGTGGGCATCTGGCAGCCAGCCAAGGTTAAACCACCACCGTTTTCTGGTACAGTATTATGCTTGTTATTCTCTATATCCCTGAATAAAGAAATCTGAATGAATCCAGGACTGAATTCAGACTTGTGCCGGGGGAAAAAGGACATTTAGAAACACTCAGCAGTTGTCCTGGTTCCATCTGGGATAGGGTTAATTTTCACCAGAAGCTGCCCAGGGAGCTATTCTATACCATGTGAACGTCATGCTGACTATATAGAGGGGGACGGCGCCAGGGGCGGGATCACTGCTTGGGAGCAGGATGGGTGTGAGGGTCTGGGCGGTGAGCGACCTGCGCTGTGAAGCACGCGCTAAGTACACTATATTATTGTTATTGTTGGGTTTTTGTTTGTTTGTTTGTTTTCTTTTCCTTTGCTGTCCTGTTAAACTGTTGTTATCCCAACCCACGAGTTTTTTCTTTCTTTTTCCAGGTTCTCTCCCCCATCCCACTGGGAGGGGAGGAGCAAGCGAGCGAGCAGCCGCGTGGTGCTTAGCTGCTGGTTGGGGCTAAACCACGACAGCAGTCTGTTACAACTAATTGATGAGGCGGGCTGTAAACTGAAGGACTCGAGGAGCGGGGTCCAAAGTGGCAATGCGCATGTCATCACATCCAACTGGGGAATAAGCCAGGCCAACCAGAGCAGTGACAAATGTTCCTTAGCTGCCTCCCAAGAAGAGAACCAGAAGGCCGACCACCCTAAGGGTGTGTATGGCTGTGGTGCATCCTCTTGCACCCCTCCAGGGAAACCTGCATGCTCGATTACCTCTCTGAAATGCCTGTACACCAACGCACGCAGCGTGGGGAATAAACAGGAAGAACTAGAGATCTGTGTGCGCTCGCAGGGCCGTGATTTCATTGCAATTACAGAGACATGGTGGGATAGCTCGCATGACTGGAATGCTGTCATGGATGGGTATGTACTTTTTAGGAAAGACAGGCCAGCAAGGTGAGGTAGTGGAGTTGCTCTTTATGTGAGAGAGCAACTGGAGTGTATGGAGCTCTGCCTAGGGGAGGATGAAGAATGGGTCGAGAGCTTACGGGTGAGGATTAAGGGACAGGCTAACATGGGTGACACCGCTGTGGATGTTTACTACAGGCCACCTGATCAGGAAGAGTTGACTGGAGGTTAGCAAATGTAACGCCCATCTACAAGAAGGGCCGGAAGGAAGAACCAGGGAACTACAGGCCTGTCAGTCTGACCTCGGTGCCCGGGAAGGTTATGGAGCAGGTCATCTTGAGTGCCATCACGCAGCACGTACGGGAAAACTGGGCAATCAGGCCCAGTCAGCATGGGTTTATGAAAGGCAGGTCCTGCTTCACCGACCTGATCACCTTCTACGACATGGTGACCCACTTAGTGGATGAGGGAAAGGCTGTGGACATTGTTACTGAGTTGCACCCTCAGTAAGTTTGCAGATGACACCAAGTTGGGAGGGAGTGTTGATCTGCTGGAGGGCAGGCAGGCGCTACAGAGGGATCTGGGCAGGCTGGATCGATGGGCCGAGGCCAATGGCATGAGATTCAACAAGGCCAAGTGCCGGGTCCTGCACTTGGGTCACAACAACAACCCCAGGCAACGCTACAGGCTTGGGGAGGAGTGGCTGGAAAGCTGCCCGGCGGAAAAGGACCTGGGGGTGCTGGTCGACAGCCGGCTGAATATGAGCCAGCAGTGTGCCCAGGTGGCCAAGAAGGCCAACGGCATCCTGGCTTGTATCAGAAATAGTGTGGCCAGCAGGAGTAGGGAAGTGATCGTCCCCCCTGTACTCGGCCCTGGTGAGGCTGCACCTCGAGTACTGTGTTCAGTTCTGGGCCCCTCACTGCAAGAAAGACATTGAGGGGCTGGAGCGTGTCCAAAGAAGGGCAACGAGGCTGGTGAGGGGCCTGGAACACAAGTCCTATGAGGAGCAGCTGAGGGAGCTGGGGATGTTTAGTGTGGAGAAAAGGAGGCTGAGGGGAGACCTTATCGCTCTCTACAACTACCTGAAAGGAGGGTGTAGCGAGGTGGGTGTCGGTCTCTTCTCCCTAGTAACAGGCGACAGGACGAGAGGAAATGGCCTCAAGTTGCACCAGGGGAGGTTTAGATTGGATACTCGGAAAAATTTCTTCACTGAAAGGGTTATCAGGCACTGAAACAGGCTGCCCAGGGAGGTGGTGGAGTCACCATCCCTGGAGGTATTTAAAAGACATGTAGATGTGGCACTTAGGGACATGTTTTAGTGGGGGACTTGGTAGTGATAGGTTAATGGTTGGACTCGATGATCTTGGAGGTCTCTTCCAACCAAAACAATTCTATGATTCTAAGAGGAAGTTGATGAGGCCTACTACAGACAGCTGAAAGTAGCCTCACGATCACAGGCCCTGGTTCTCATGGGAGACTTCAACCACCCCGATATCTGCTGGAAAGACAACACAGCTAGGCACACACAGTCCAGGAGGTTCCTGCAGAGCATTGATGATAACTTTTTGACACAGGTGGTGGAGAAGCTGACGAGGAGAGGGGTGCTGCTGGACCTTGTACTAACAAAGAAGATCTGGTTGGGGATGTGAAGGCTGGGGGCAGCCTTGGCTGCAGTGACCATGAGATGGTGGAGTTCAGGATCCTGCATGGAGGAAGCAGGGCAGTAAGTAGGATTACAACCCTGGACTTCAGGAGAGCTAACTTTGGCCTCTTCAAGGACGTACTTGGAGGAATCCCATGGGTTAGGGCTCTAGAAGGTAGGGGGGCCCAAGAGAGCTGGGCATTATTCAAGCATCGCTTCCTCCAAGCTCAAGAGCGGTGCATCCCCAGGAGTAAGAAATCAAGTAAAGGAGGCAGGAGACCTGCATGGATGAGCAAGGAGCTTCTGGCAAAACTCAAATGGAAGAAGGAAGTCTACGGAATGTGGAAAAAGGGACAGGCCACTTGGGAGGAATATAGGAACGTTGTCAGAGTATGCAGGGATGCAACGAGGAAGGCTAAGGTCCACCTGGAATTAAATCTGGCAAGGGACGTCAAGGACAACAAGAAGGGCTTCTTCAAGTACATCAGTAGCAAACGGAAGACTAGGGAAAATGTGGGCCCGCTGATGAATGAGGTGGGAGCCCTGGTCACGAAGGATACAGAGAAGGCAGAGTTACTGAATGCCTTCTTTGCTTCGGTCTTCACTGCCAGGGCTGGCCCCCAGGAATCCCAGACCCTGGAGGTAAGAGAGAAAGTCTGGAGAAAGGAAGACCTTCCCTTGGTCAAGGAGGATCGGGTTAGAGATCAGTTGGGCAAACTGGACGCCCACAAATCCATGGGCCCCAATGGGATGCACCCATGAGTGCTGAGGGAGCTGGCAGAGGTCATTGCTAAGCCACTCTCCATCATCTTTGAAAGGTCATGGAGAACAGGAGAGGTGCCTGAGGGCTGGAGGAAAGCCAATGTCACTCCAGCCTTCAAGAAGGGCAAGAAGGAGGACCCAGGAAACTACAGGCCATTCAACCTCACCTCCATCCCTGGAAAGGTGATGGAACAGCTCATTCTGGAGGTCATCTCTAAGCATGTAGATGAAAAGAAGGTGATCAGGAGTAGTCAGCATGGATTCACCAAGGGGAAATCATGCTTGACCAATCTGATAGCCTTCTACGATGGCATGACTGGCTGGGTGGATGAGGGGAGAGCAGTGGATGTTGTCTACCTTGACTTCAGCAAGGCGTTTGACACTGTCTCCCATAACATCCTCATAGGTAAGCTCAGGAAGTGTGGGTTAGATGAGTGGATGGTGAGGTGGATTGAGAACTGGCTGAATGGCAGAGCTCAGAGGGTGGCGATCAGCTGCACAGACTCTAGTTGGAGGCCTGTGGCTAGTGGTGTCCCCCAGGGGTCAGTACTGGGCCCAGTCTTGTTCAATGTATTCATCAATGACCTGGATGAAGGGACAGAGTGCACCCTCAGCAAGTTTGCCGATGATACGAAACTGGGAGGGGTGGCTGATACACCAGAAGGCTGTGCTGCCATTCAGCGAGACCTGGACAGGCAAGTGAGTTGGGTGGAGAGGAACCTCATGAGGTTCAGCAAAGGCAAGTGTAGGGTCCTGCACCTGGGGAGGAATAACCCCATGCACCGGTACAGGTTAAGGGTTGACCTCCTGGAAAGCATCTCTGCGGAGAAGGACCTGGGAGTCCTGGTGGACGACAAATTCACCATGAGCCAGCAATGTGCCCTTGTTGCCAAGAAGGCCAATGGCATCCTGGGGTGCATTAAGAAGAGTGTGGCCAGCAGGTCGAGGGAGGTTATCCTCCCCCTCTACTCTGCCCTAGTGAGGCCCCATCTGGAGTCCTGCGTCCAGTTCTGGGCTCCCCAGTTCAAGAAAGATGAGGAACTACTGGAGAGAGTCCAGCGGAGGGCTACAAAGATGATTAGGGGACTGGAGCATCTCTCCTACGGGGAAAGGCTGAGGGAGCTGGGGCTGTTCAGCCTGAGCAAGAGAAGACTGAGAGGGGACCTCATCAACGCTTATAAATATCTCAAGGGCGGGTGTCAAGAGGATGGGGCCAGACTCTTCTCAGTGGTGCCCAACGACAGGACAAAGGGCAATGGGCACAAACTGGAACACAGGAAGTTCCATCTGAACATGAGGAAAAACTTCTTTACTTTGAGGGTAAGCGAGTGCTCACTGGAACAGACTGCCCACAGAGGCTGTGGAGTCTCCTTCTCTGGAGATATTCAAAACCCACCTGGATGCAGTCCTGTGCAGCCTGCTCTGGGTGACCCTGCTCTGGCAGGGGGGATTGGACTAGATGATCTCCAGAGGTCCCTTCCAACCCCTACCATTCTGTGATTCTGTGATAGGTGAGTTGCACTCATAGCACTAGCAGTTGGTGTAGGTCTGTGGAGCACTGATAGCATCTAGGGAGAAAGATGAGCCCTGGGAAGAAAACCAACAGTTGTTTGCTAAGGTTTACTTGTCTAGAACAAGTTCACATCTCAGAATCATAGAATATCTCGAGTTGGAAGGGACCTATAAGGATCATAGAGTCCAAATTCCTGCTATTCACAGGACTACCTAAAACTAAACCATGTGACTAAGAGCATCGTCCAGACGCTCCTTGAACTCTGACAGTCTTGGTGCCGTGACCACTTCCTTGTGGAGCCTGTTCCAGTGACCGACTACTGTCTCAGTTCTCAGTAAAGAACCTTTTCCTAATGTCCAATCTGAACTTCCCCTGACGCAGCTTCATTCCATTTCCTCGTGTCCTATCTACTGGTCACCAGAGAGAGGAGATCAGCACCTCCCCATCTGCTGCCTTCCTTGAGGAAGTTGTAGACTGTGATGAGGTCACCCCTCAGCCTTCTCTTCCCCAAGCTGAACAAACCAAGTGACCTCAGCCGCTCCTCATAAGTCTTGCCCTCGAGACCTTTCACCATCCAAGCCTGCCTTCTGCCCTACTTGCTTGACTTCCGACACTTTGGAATTGCCTGCTCCTGCGCTCTTAAGAGATGGCTCTTAAAAAGTGACCAGCATTCATGGACCTCAATACCTTCAAAAGCAGATTCCCAGGGGACCTTACCAACTAGCTCCTTCAGCAGCCCAAAGTCTGCTCTCCCTATATCCAGGGTTGAAGTTTTGCTGGCAGTTTTTCTTCTGTCACCAACGATTTGAAACTCAACTACTTCGTGGTCACTGTGACCAAAACAGTCATCAATCACCACTTCGCCCACAAGACCCTCTCTGTTTACAAACAACAGATCTAGGAGGGCACCTTTCCTAGTTGGCTCCCTTAGTACCTGCACCAAGAAGTTTTCTTCAACGTGCTTCAGGAATTTCCTGGACCTGTTTATGTCCACTGTACGATATTCCCAGTTGACGTCCAGGAAGTTAAAATCACCCATAAGGACAAGGGCAGCTCATCTAGAGATATCCCTTAATTCCTTATGGAATAACTCATTGGTGTCATCATCCTGGCTGGGTGGTCAATAGTAGACTCCCACAACAACACCCGCTTTATTTGCATGGGTTTGCGTGGCAAGGTTTCGGTAGCAGGGGGGCTACAGGGGTGGCTTCTGTGAGAAGCTGCTAGAAGCTTCCCCTATGTCTGATAGAGCCAATGCCAGCCAACTCCAAGACAGACCTGCCGCTGGCCAAGGAAAAAAAAAGAAGTGTGGGGCTTTTCAGTTTTTTAGCAGGTCAAACAAATCAGCGATGGTGGTAGCGCCTCTGTGATAACGTATTTAAGAAGGGGGAAAAAAACCTGCTGCGGGAATATAGCAGCGGAGAGAGAGGAGTGAGAATATGTGAGAGAAACAACTCCACAGACGCCAAGGTCAGTGGAGAAGGAGGGGGAAGAGGTGCTCCAGGCGCTGGAGCAGAGATTCCCCTGCAGCCCCTGGTGAAGAACATGGTGAGGCAGGCTGTCCCCCTGCAGCCCATGGAGGTCCACGGTGGAGCAGATATCCACCTGCAGCCCGTGGAGGACCCCACGCCGGGGCAGGTGGATGCCCAAAGGAGGCTGTGACCTCGTGGGAAGCCCACGCTGGAGCAGGCTTGTGGCAGGACCTGTGGACCCGTGGAGAGAGGAGCCCACGCTGGAGCAGGTTTGCTGGCAGGACTTGTGACCCCATGGGGGGGCCCACCCTGGAGCAATCTGTTCCTGAAGGACTGCACCCCGTGGAAAGGACCCACGCTGGAACAGTTCGTGAAGAACTGTAGCCCGCGGAAAGGACTCACGTTGGAGAAGTTCGTGGAGGACTGTCTCCCGCGAGAGGGACCCCACGCTGGAGCAGGTGAAGAGTGTGAGGAGGCCTCCCCCTGAGGAGGAAGGAGCACCCCCATTCCCTGTCCCCCTGCGCCACTCGGGGGGAGGAGGTAGAGAAATCATGAGTGAAGTTGAGCCTGAGAAGAAGGGAGGGGTGGGGGGAAGGTGTTTTTAAGATTTGGTTTTATTTCTCATTGTCCTACTCTGATTTGCTTGGCAATAAATTAAATTTAATTTAATTAATTTTTCCCCAAGTTGAGTCTGTTTTTCTTGTGACAGCAATTGCTGAGTGATCTCCCTGTTCTTATCTCGACCCATGAGCCTTTCGTTATATTTTCTCTCCCCTGTCCAGCTGAGGAGGGGGAGTGATAGAGCGGCTTTGGTGGGCACCTGGCATCTAGCCAGGGTCAAACCACAACAGGCTGGGATAGAGTTAAATTTCTCCATAGTAGCTTGTATGTGGCTATGTTTTGGATTCGTGCTGAAAACAGTGTTGATAGACGCTGATGTTTTCATTATTGCTGAGCAGTGCTTACCTAGAGTCAAGGTGTTTTCTGCTCCTCACACTGCCCCGCCAGTGAGGAGGCTGGGGGTGCACAAGAAGTTGTGAGGGGACATAGCCAGGACAACTGACCCCAACTGACCAAAGGAATATTCCATACCGTATGATGTCATGCTCAGCAATAAAACTGGGCGGGGGGGGGGCACACTGCTCAGGAACTGGCTGGGCATCAGTCGGTGGTGAGCAATTGTTTTCATTTGCATCACTTGCCTTTCTTGGGTTTTATTTTCCTCTCTCTCTTTTGGGTGTTGTTGGGGTTTTTTTCCTCTTTTCCTTACAATTTATTATTATTTCTTTTTGATTATTAAACTGTTTTTAATCTCAACCCACAAGTTTCTTTCTCACTTTTACCCTTCCGATTCTCCCCCCATCCCACTGGCGGGTGAGCGGGGGGGAGTGAGCGAGTGGCTGTGTGATGCTTAGTTGCTGGCTGGGGTTAAACCATGGCAATACATAAGGGTGAAAAAAAAATTCTCAGTTAAATTTATGAACTAAATAATCGTTCGCAAGTCAGCGGTTAAATCTTTGTTCAAGTAACCTGAAAAAAAAAAATTGCTCTTAAGCACATACTGCACAGCACACATTCCCCACACATGCAGTGTTTCCCACCATACTATGCTATTCACAAAGCAAATACATACTCAGTTTCACCTAATAATGGTAGTTACTGCCACTAAAATAAGTGTTTTTACATATTGTCAGTTTTAATGTTAGTGTCAGTCACAAGGTTAAAACATAAAGTGGTTAACAGCGACCCAAACATACAAGGATATCATGAATACCCTTCCCATCACTTTAAACAACCACCACCATTTTTCATCTGTGCAAACAAGTTGTTCCATGAGCAATAGAACTAACAGAGCCTGGTTTCCTTTGCATTTTTGCCTTTACTTTCCTCAATCATAATAACACCAACTTACCCACCCTTGATATCTCCACTTCTCACCCAAATCTCCTCATGTGGCAGTGTGCTTCCCCCCCCGCCCCCCTGCTTAAGCCATAAACACCAGTGGGGGTTGTGATGGCTGTATCCAGCTTATGCTGAATACTGGGGGATGGATGGCAACCCAGTAGCCAAGGCCTGTCTGGAGCAGAGACCCAAACGTCTTGCTGGTATGCAAATATGGCTATAGGTCAATCACCTTACTCTATAAATAGCAGACAGCCCAGGGCCCATTGAGCAGGAGACCACAGCAGCAGGCTGCATGCCAGGATCTCCCCTTGAGTAGGGATGCCTCTCAAGGTTACTCCTTGAGGCTGAGAGATTCCTTGCCACAACAGATCCTTGGTAAGTGACTAAAAGCATGCTAAACTTTGAAATCTTAGCTAAGTGATATAAAGGATTGATTGCGCACATATATAATCCTTTAGACATAAACTGTTGACCAAGTCTGGGACTAGGATTGGATCCAGCTGCCCCTAGACTCCTCTCTGAGGGGGAGTTTAGAAAGCAAGGGGGTCCTTTCTGAACCTCATGACTCAATGGGAGTGTCTCCCTGACAGTTTTGTCTGACCCTGTCCTCTATGCAGTAAATAATCCAGTGTACCTTGCCATTGAAACTTGTTGAACACTGTTGCATTTACCATTGAACCTTGTTAACTCACTGTTTTATGTTAATAAAGTGTATTGTTGCTTCTCTCTTACGAGTGAAGTGCATCACTCCATCCATGACACCTCAACACTTTCCCCAGCTGACTCCACATTGCCTAACTACAAGCTAGGCAAGAGGCAGTCATTGCTACGTGACTGGTTGCCAAAAGCTAACCAGAACAGGCAAGTCATGAGCTCATGATACTGTCTCATACGCTTATTTAGGTACTTTCTCTACCTTTATTCAGCCATCAATTTATTTTTATTATTATTTTAAAGAAAACACGTAAGAACTCCGTTTCTTTATCCCTCTGAAACATAGCACAAATCATTCACAAGTATAAGGAATGACAGGTTGACTATGAATAGCTGAGGAGGGGTGAGGGATTGGTGGGGTTTTTGTGTGTTGTTTGTTGTTGTTGTGGTGTGGGTTTTTTGGTTTTGTTTTTTAAAAGAAGCCCCCAATGATAACATATTGTTATTTAACTATGCACTTTCTAAATGAAGTAAACTGCTCATAGCAAATTCACTTTTTTCAACTAGCCTGTACCTAGAGACAACATTTGAGAATTACATCTGCCACTATAAAGAATAATCTCTAAAAAGAATTTGTCTCAAGTGCAATTTGATGAGCTCTTACTATACAAGATAGGTTTTAAAAAAAAAAAAAAAAATCAAGTTCTCTGAAGTAGACATATCTATTCCTACAGACTCTTGAACTCTATGAAAAAGAGACATTTTAGAGTCTGCATGCTAACAAAGCTAAGAACAAGCTTTTTTTTAAGTAACAGGTCTTTCAGACGGAATTCACCCCGCAGAACCAACTCAACTCAACTTTCACTTTAAATGAAGTTTTCTTTCTGGTAGAAAAAGGAAAATGGCATTACCTAGCAAGTCATTGCTCTTTTATTCTGTCTTGCAACATGCCTGTAAGAATTTCAGACCTTTTTAATGACAAGTTTCATTCAAGTCTTCAATAGCAAATAAACTTTTTCCATCTCCTAAATTCTCACCACAGGGAACATTTTATATGCTAGCAATTTAAATACATAAGTATTTATTCAGAAGATTAACTTAACAGAAACCTGATTTGAAGAAGAGCAGCAAGTTTTTCCTCAACTCTTCAAAATAGACTACAGTAAGAACTGCTGCATAAACTATCTGTTTCAATCAACAATAAAACACAGTAGTACATATCACAATAGCAAGGGCTTGTTTTAATGCAATGCAACCCCACCTTCTCCACCCTTTGATTGCATTAACTACTTCAGCATAGCAAGTAACATTTAGAACAAAGTCTGTGAGCCTTGACTTTCATCTTCCCAAAATCTGTCTTTTATTAAAATTATTAATTTACCCTAGAGACAGGACTCCAATGCCAGTCCTGTACCAAGTAATAGATTCTGGAATTGGGCAGTGTCTTTCTAGCTGTTAACTTATTTCAAATCAGACATTCTAATCTGACATTCCTAAATCAGTTTTCTCTGGCCTCCCTTCAAACCTGATGGAGTACTTATCGAAGCACAAGGGGGTAGTTTGAACTGTTACTCAACACTTTTTACTAGTAATATCAAAAATGAATCAGTTTAAACCACAGGACATTCAAGAATATCAACATTCTGAAATCTGTTGCATCACCAAATACTGCTGATAAAGGCTTCCATTTAGTATCTCTGTCTCAAACTATGTACCAGTCAGACCACTATCCCAATATAAAAGGATGAAGAGTTATATATACACATATAAACAAACAGGAATATTCTACACTCGCATTCTTTCAAGATCTCATTATATTTGCAGTGTTTTTCAAGATGTACATCCACTTTACAGATCATATCTAGCTTAAAGTTTCCATGCAAATATTTTTAATATATTCCTGAAGTAGCTTCCTGGAAAGTCCAACATTTTGGTCTAATATTACCTTAGTCCAGAAGGATTGTTATGCACATGAGATTTCAAAGTTAGAATGAATGTTGTGTTTAAATAGCATCTGATTTTTTTTTTTTTTTTATTTTAACCTCCTCATCCACAACTTTAATTCTAAGAAACATAGGCAGACAATTATGTAGGACTCCTGAAAAATACCAAAGCAAAACACTTCTAAAGGAACATTCTAGAGCACACATGGGCAATCAAACAGAACTTCTAGATCTAGGTTTCTCAGTCACCCATATTTCACATCCAGAGGGGAAAGAAAAAAAAAAAAAAAAAGACTGAACTGATTTGAGACTATGCATACACAGCTATGGAGTATACAACATTTCCTGAAACAAAAATATATGTGAACTAGCAAAGAGCATCCAAGTATTATACAATCATAATATTAAAGTATTAAGTCTCTTGCAATTTCTTCATAGGATATTCTGAAGCAAAATCAATTACTTTTCAACAAGACACCAACTGCCACATTATTTCATAGCACCACAACTCACTGACAAATTCAGCATTTGTAGAAAACAAACAGAACTTGGTAGTAGAAGACCACACCGTTCAACAAGTACTTGGGGGGGGGCGCAATACAAACCACAAACATTCCTTTTTTAATTTACCAGTGCTACTTCAATTCCTACTTCTCACAGGACTTGAAAACCTAAGCCATACAGAGCATCAAAACCCCACATCTGTGTAACTGAGGTAATTTAGCAAGGAATACGCCCACTCCGTTCTGACTAAAGACAGATTCCCTCCCCCTCCCAACAGTGGGGGTTTAATCAATGCAAAACCATTAATAGGGGTGAAAGGAGCTCTCTGAACGCGACTCAGACAGCCCTCATCCAAACCCCACCACCTCTCCACAAACGTTCCTTATCGCCCTGCTGAGGTACACACCTAAGCCAACCCACAGTAATGCGAGATCTCTATGCAAACCTGAAGACAAGAGTCTGTTGGCAGGATGCAGGGGCACACTGACCAGGCACCCGGAAAGAAAGAAGCGTTACCACTCCTCCAGAAGCCAGGAAGCTTAATAGTTGGAATAGGAAAGGGAGGGGTGAAAACATAAGGGAGGAAAAAAGGTGAGGGGAGAAGTTTGTGGGTTGTTTTTTTTTTTAAAGGAAAAAGACACCTTTCCCCTTGGTGGGCAAAAGCTACCCTTAAGCACGAAAAAGGAAGGGGGTTTAAGGAGAAGAAAAAAAAAAAAAAGAAACAAACGAACAAAAGAAAAAACCCCACACAACACCCACAAAACATTATTTATTAAAATACCATCGAACTCACCGAGACAATAACGTGCATTTTCTGCATCACAAAAAGTTCAAGCACAGCCTGCCCACACCCGACCCCGTGTCGTGTCCGTCCTGTCCCGTCCCGCCCGCCCCCCCCCCCCAGCACTGGAGGGCGGAAGACTGACCTGTCAACAAATGGCAGCGACAGCAACAGAAGAGATGAGCAACGCTGTGCCCGACCGCTAAGAGAAAGGGGAGGAGCAGGAATCTTTTATCTTCAGGGGGTTGATTCCCGTCCCCTTTTCCTTCCAGTTCCCTTTTTATTTTTTCCCTACCCCCACAAAAAAAAAAAAAAAAAAGAGAAAAAAAAAAAACTTTCTGTCTTTCCTCCTCCCCCCCCACCCCCTCCCGACTCAGAGTTTAAAACAAAGAGACGGAAATAGCCGAGTGCGGACCGAATGAAGCCGAGTGAGCGTGTCATGCATACAGCGCATGCGCACTGTGTGTGCACATACGCTCAGATCTATATCCTTGCCTCTGTCGAGATATGGGATTGGTTTCGTGTTATCCATTCCTCCTATCCCACTCCGTTATGCGTGTGCTGAAAGGGGAGCAGTGTCTTTCCGGTTCCTCCCTAATATCGGGGTGGAGGATACCTCTCTGCTGTACTCTGCGTTTCTCCCTAGGGTGGCCCCTGTGGGATTCCCAGCCCAGTATTGCTCCCTCATGCATGCACACTTTTTTCAGGTAGCATCCTTGTATGCTATCTTTTTGTCAAGATGAGAGTGATTGGGTGAGGGGTGAATTTACCCAGAAATAGCCCTTGTGCAATGCATGCTTTTTCCCTGCCCCATTTAGCCTTCTTGACACACAGGGACAGGCACCCCTGGCACTGCTTCCCCCAAACCTGTACCTTCTCCACATGCAAAGACAAGCACCCCAGAACAATCCTCCCCAAACCTGCACGTTTCCATATACAGGGACACTCATCACTGTCACAAATGATGTGATAAACAGGGACAGACATTTTCTGCATGACCCTTCTAACACCTCCCCCACATATTGGGAGGACAAACACTCTTGCAACATACAAGGAAAGATCTCACTGCCACAGCCCACCAACAGCTTTTCTCCACCAACCACCTCCACACACAGGACTTAACAACCCTAGTCCTCTATTCGCAGCACAAAAAGGCACCAGAACAATCTCCCAACATTAAACTCACACATACAACCCACCTACTTCTGTACTAGATCCTCTAGGACCCAAATACTCCCCCATCCACATGTGTAGACTTCAGAAACAGCTCACATCCTCTCCAAGACACGCTCACATTTTAAGAGTCCAGAAAATGGATGTCCAATTCCTAACAGTACCAACATTCCCCAGACTGTAAAGATGAGTTGAATTTTTCAAAATAATGAGATTAATAAATAAGACTTACATTCAGGAACATTTTTATGCTTTCAGATTTCAGTGTTTAAAGCCATATCATATTCCAAAGTTTTCTCCAGAAGCATATAGGTTGTTTGTTTTTTTAACATCCTCCCCCAAATAATCACATACTTCTGTAAGTTGGAGCTTTAAGAAGTCCACCAGTTACAATGAAACTTAAACAGGAGCTAAGAATGCTGATGACAAGATATTTGCAATTTTTCATTGTGTTGCATAAGTCAAACACTTCAACTGAAAGCCCTATTGAAAGACAAAGCATGAGGACAAATTTGCAAAGCAGGAACTGAGGTTGAGCTCACGCCACATAGCTGAACACTAAGATTCCAAAGACAAGTAATCAAAAATTAACCTTTCCAGGGCAATCTGTACCTTCCCTATTATGCATGTTTTCTATGTAATCTAGATACATATCTTCACATACACACACACACACAAAGACTAAGCCACAATACTATCTGCTTCCACTTTGGCTAAGAAGGCAACTAGAAACAGGATGTTCAGTGTGGCACATTCCTAGAAGATGTTTTGCCAGCAGGTTAAGAATCCACTGAGTCTTAAACACAGTGTATATCATTACTTTAGGGTCCATGCTTGGCTCTAGGAATAAAGTTATCCAGAGGCTACAGTATGGTAAAAAGGCACATGCCAACACTATAGATTTGCAATATATAGCTTCAAGGTCTATGAATCTAAGCAGGTGAGTCCTGTCTGTCAGATATCTAAATTCTGTTCCCAATTTGACCACAAAAGACTTTGCAAAAATCTTTACTTATATAGGTATATGCTACATTGCAAGGGGGGCCTGCTACCTGCCTTCTGTATTTAGGGTTCAAGAAGCCAAAAGCAACAGTAACAAACTACATAAATATATGTGGAAATTAGAAACTGGACACTTGTTTCTTTGCAGCCCTAATATTTCCAGATTCAAACACTGCAGATGTGGAAAAAATATTAAATCTAGAGTCTATAGCTTCAGCACTGTTAGGTTATGTGATAAAGCTCATCTGCACATCCACATAGGGGCTCAGAGAGACAATGGCAAGAGGGGGAGCCCAAATAATACCCTGCCAGGCTACTCCCAGGCCCATCACAGGGACCATCATCCCATCAAAGGCTGCACAAGCCCAGAGGAGCACAGGGACACACAATGGTAGGTGGGAACCCAAATCAGGGACTCCCGAGGAACAAACACCTTGTCCAGGCCCCTCCCAGGGCTGTCCCAGCAGAACCATCAGCCCCATTGTCCAGGCGTGAAATCCATCATGATAAGACATCAGGAGCAGCTCTCCAGATCACCTTTTGGACTAGAGGGGGTTGCTGCCTAGGGGTGGGACATATTATGGGATGCAGGGGAAAAGCAGTTTGGGATGGCATATGACTTATTACGGGCTGTTTAGGGGAGGAACCAAAGGTGGAACAAGGGAGGGGTTTAGGTGATTTGGGGGGGAACAAGAGTGGGAAAATAGAAGGATAAGGGGATAAAAGGGCCGGTTGGCTTGCCTGGCTATGCCCAGAGCCTGATCTACTTATTAAATTCCTTTCTAACTCTTTCCTGGGTGAGGGCTCTCTATTCTGTGTGCATGTGTGTGTATGGAGGTCTGAATGCCAGCAACTGGAGTCAGACCACGGGTTGGAGGGCCCATGTGTCCATGGTGCCAGCGACTGGAGCAAGTGAGGGTGCACGAGTGTATGATCACTTGCAAAGATCAAGCAGGACTAGCTGGTAATAGGTGAAGTGCCCTGGGAGCAAGGGGGTGAGTGGATCTCTAAGGGCCAACTCTGGGTGTGAGGGTGCCTGTGTATCTCTAGGGGCGAGAGCACAGGGGGGCCTGCTATAGGGCCAGGGGAAGTTCTGGTCAGCTTTGTGTTTGTGACAGTCTATACCAGCAACTGGAGTAGGGCTGCGACCTTGGGTGCTCCTATGTCCAAGTGCCAGCAACTGGGGAGACTGGGATCCAGGGGCCAGCTGCTGTGTAGACTAAGTGTCTGAGCTCAGCTGCTGGGGGGATCCACTTTGTACATATGTGTACATATATTCTCACTAGTGTAGTATTAAGAAATTAGCACAAGCCTCAGCTTCTGGAGGCATGTGATTTCTGGTTAAAAAGATAACCCCTCTAAGAGAATCCATGTCAGTGTTCATGATGAGAAAAACAGTTCAGGGTGTAAGAAGTGAACTATCTCATTTGGGACTCATCTCTACCAGTGAGAAGGTACTAGTTAGCAATAGCATATTAGCAATAATGACTTAGACAAGAAATGACCAGAAAATATCAAAGCTGGATATTTTTTATGGGCACTATTAAAGCACAACCCATACAAAAACATTAGAATGATTCTAGTATAAGATTGAGCACAAATGGCTATGGAAGATACAACATTTACAAACAGCCAAAGTCAAGAACTGGTTTAAACTAGTCGCTGCTGAGATCCCTTAGAAAGCAATAAAAAAGGATTGCCAAAAAAAGAAACCAAAATAGTCTAGGTTTGCAAAAGCAAGAATACCTAAAAAGACTAAATCATTATCCCAGGAAGACAGAACAACTTTCGCTACAGTCACAGACAGAGTGTTAGTTCTAAAAAACAAACAAAACCCCTCCACACAAACACACTGATTTATTGTGATCCTTTGCTTTATGGGGGTAATGCTTGTGTGGGGAATCAAATCTCTCAAACAGGATGGCCAGTCATTATCCAAATGGTGACAACAGGCTCTGTTAGAAGCATCCTTATAATGGTGTCTTCAGCTGGATCAGGTGAGACTCACTGAACTGTTTTTTCTGGTGAACTCTTATATTCCAGCTAGCTCATGGTTCTGTGTGAGCACTCCAACATATGCATGATGAGTTTCGATTATCTTAAGCTATATACAAAACATAGAATCATAGAATGGTTTGGGTTGGAAGGGAAATTTAAAGATCATCTAGTCCAACCTCCCTGCCATGGGCAATGACATCTTTTGCTACATTAGGTTCCTCAAAGCCCCGTCCACTCTCTCAGCCTTTCTTCATAGGAGAGGTGTTCCAGCTCTCTGATCATTTTCTTGGCCCTCCTCTGGACCCACTCTAACAGGTCCATGTCTTTCTTGTGCTGGGGACCCCAGAGCTGAACACAGTACTCCAGGTGGGGTCTCACAAGAGCAGAGTAGAGGGGCAGAATCACCTCCCTTGACCCGCTGGCCATGGTTCTTTTGATGCAGCCCAGGATACGATTGGCTTTCTGGGCTGCAAGCACACATTGCCGGCTCATGTCCAATTTTTCATCCACCAGTATCCCCAAGTCCTTTTCTGCAGGGCTGCTCACAATCCATTTGGCCCCCAGTCTGTATTGATGTTGGGAATTGCCCCGACCCAGGTGCAGGACCTTGCACTTGGCCTTGTTGAACTTCATGAGGTTCGCACAGTCTCACTTCTCCAGCCTGTCAAGGTCCCTCTGGATGGCATCCCTTCCCTCTAGTGAATCAACTGCACCACTCAGCTTGGTGTCATCTGCAAACTTGCTGAGGGTGCACTCGATCCCACTGTCTATGTTGTTGATGAAGATATTAAATAGTACTGGTCCCAATACGGACTCCTGAGGGACACCCCATGTTACTGGTTTCCATTTGGACATTGAGCCATTGACTGTAACTCTTTGGATGTAGCCATCCTATGTAAAAAACAACATATGCAAGATCAGTTTCTAATGATATGGTGGGTTGACCTTATCTGGCTACCCGACACCCATCCAGCTGCTCTGTCACCCCTCCTCCTCAACAGGACAAGGGGAAGAAAATAAGATAGAAAAGCTCATGGGTCAAGATAAAGACAGGGAGATCACTTACCAATTACTGTCATGGGCAAAATAGACTCAACTTGGGGAAAATGAATTCAATTTATTGCCAATTAAAAATAGGATGGTGAGAAACTGTTGTGGTTTAACCCCAGCTGGTAACCCAATACCATGCAGCCGCTCACTCACTCGCCCCCTCCCCAGTGGGGTGGGGAGGAGAATCGGAGAGAAAGGAAAACTTGTGGGTTGAGATAAAAACAGTTCACCAGGACAGCAAAGAAAAAGATAATAATAATTATATTATATATTAATAATACAAATAATAAAAAATATAATGATAATAGAATACATAAAATGAATGATGCACAATTTCTCACCACCTGATGACCCAATGACCGATATAGCCTGTCCCAAGCAGCGATCATGGAGCAAAACCAAGAGCAATCTCGGAACGATCCCAAGCAGCAATCTCAGAACAGCAATATTCCCCAGCAGCGATCTCAGAACTGCAAGTTCCAGAGAGAGCGAGCGAGGGAATGAACAGCCGAATGAACGAACAAATGAAAGCACGAACGAACAAAAAAGGCTCCCAGCCCACCAACCGACCCCCACTTATACTGGGCATGACGTCTACGGTATCGAATACTCTCTTTGGCCAGTTTGGATCAACTATTCTGGCTATACCCCTCCCAGGTTTTTGCACCTGCACATTAGCAAAACCTGGGAAACTGCAAAATGTCCTTGATCATTTAGCAGCAACCAACAACATCAGTGTACTATCACCATTCTTCTCACACTAAATCCAAAACACAGGAGCTGCTGGAGACAAAACTAGCTCCGTCCTGGCCTAAACCAGGACAGTATCCACCCCTTATTCTATACCATTTACGTCATGCTCAGGTCTCTCATTTTCCAGTTAATCACTGCCACTTTTTTGTCTTTAATATATACACAGATATCATTCCCTTAGTCTATGGACCATCCCTCCAAAATGTTTATTGAGTTCATTTAGTCCATGATTTTGGGTTACATCTGTCTTAACAGTCTTTCAAGGCAGGAGAGATGGTGTGTGGTGTTGAATTGTTGCATGCTGCATCTGGAGTTTATAGCCGGTGTATCTGGCGCGGTAGGTGTATCCTGTCCACAATCTGCAGGTTGAAGACGTTGATCTCGACTGTGTGCCAGTTGCTGAAGCCGGTTCCGATTCCATCACTGCTGCACTTTGCTTGGTCTCATCAAAGTTCACTCTTCGTTGGTCCAGGTGATTCTTACTGTAATACCTTTGATAGGACATATAAAAACTATAGAAATGATGACATACAGTATATTATAGCAATTATAGTGATTAACATCATACAGTTCAAATTATTGGCTATTTTCACCTAAAATCAAATCTCCTTGAGGAACACATCGGACTTCCCCATCTTCCCACATCACCCATCAGGTGCACCCAGGTCCCTGAATGTAAGCAATCCCATGGATGGGTTTGCCTTTGCCCAAGGCAGGAATAACCCAGCCTGTCTTCCCCAGCATAATTTTTACGTGCTCGACAGGAACTTTACCCTTGTCGAGTTTGCAGGAGTGTGATATAGTCAATCTGCCAGGCCTCCCCATATTTATATTTCAGCCATTGTCCTCCATACCACAAAGGCTTTAACTGCTTGGCTTGCTTGATTGCAGCGCATGTTTCACACTCATGGATAATCTGTGCAATACTGTACATGGTCAAGTCCACCCCTCGACCACAAGCCCATCTATATGTTGCATCTCTTCCCTGATGGCCTGAGGTATCATGGGCCCACCAAGCTAGGAATAATTCACCCTTATGTTGCCAGTCCAGATCCACCTGCGCCACTTCAATCCTAGCAGCCTGATCCACCTGCTGGTTGTTTTGATGTTCCTCAGTGGCCTGACTCTTAGGTACGTGGGCATCTACATGACGTACTTTTACAACAAGCTTCTCTAGCCGGGCAGCAATATCTTGCCACAATTTGGCAGCCCAGATAGGTTTGCCTCTGCGCTGCCAGTTGCTCTGCTTCCATTGCCGTAACCACCCCCACAAGGCATTTGCCACCACCCGTGAGGCAGTACAGAGATAGAGCACTGTGCACTTTTCTCATCCAGCAATACCTAAAGCCAGCTGGATGGCTTTCACCTCTGCAAACTGACTCGATTCTCCTTGTCCTTCAGTGGCTTCTGCGACTCGTCATGTAGGACTCCACACAGCAGCTTTCCACCTTCGATGCTTTCCCACAATATGACAGGACCCATCAGTGAACAGGGCATATTCCTTCTCATTTTCTGGCAGTTTATTCTACGGTGGAGCCTCTTTAGCATGCATCACCTCTTCCTCTGTCATCATTCCAAAATCTTTGCCTTCTGGCCAGTCCAGGATCACTTCCAAGATTCCTGGGCGACTGGGCTTTCCTATTGGAGCCCACTGTATGATCAGAGCAACACACTTATTCCATGTGGCATTGGTGGCATGATGTGTAGAGGGGACCCTCCCTTTGAACATCCAGCCCAGCACCAGCAGTTGGGGTGCCAGGAGGAGCTGTGCTTCAGTACCAACCACCTCCAAAGCAGCTCGAACCCCTTCATATGCTGCCAAGATCTCTTTTTCAGTTGGAGTATAGCGGGCCTTGGATCCTCTGTATCCCCAACTCCAAAACCCTAGGGGTCAACCTCGAGTCTCCCCTGGTGCTCTCTGCCAGAGGCTCCAGGTAGGGCCATCCTCCCCAGCTGCGGTGTAGAGCACATTTTTAACATCTTGCCCTGCCCAGACTGGTCCAAGGGCTACTGCATGAACTATCTCCTGTTTAATTTGTTCAAAGGCTTGTCGTTGCTCAGGGCCCCATGTGAAATCATTCTTCTTCATGCCGGGTCCTGCACCTGGGTCACAACAACCCCAGGCAACTCTACAGGCTTGGGGAGGAGTGGCTAGAAAGCTGCCCAGCAGAAAAGGACCTGGGGGTGTTGGTTGACGGCCGGCTGAATATGAGCCAGCAGTGTGCCCAGGTAGCCAAGAAGGCCAACGGCATCCTGGCCTGTATCAGAAATAGTGAGGCCAGCAGGAGTAGGGAGGTGATTGTCCCCCTGTACTCGGCCCTGGTGAGGCTGCACCTCGAGTACTGTGTTCAGTTCTGGGCCCCTCACTACAAGAAAGATATTGAGGGGCTGGAGCGTGTCCAAAGAAGGGCAACGAGGCTGGTGAAGGGTCTGGAACACAAGTCCTATGAGGAGTGGCTGAGGGAACTGGCGATGTTTAGTCTGGAGAAAAGGAGGCTGAGGGGAGACCTTATCGCTCTCTACAACTACCTGAAAGGAGGTTGTAGAGAGATGGGGGTCGGACTCTTCTCCCTAGTAACAGACAACAAAACAAGAGGAAATGGCCTCAAGTTGCGCCAGGGGAGGTTTAGATTGGATATTCGTAAAAATTTCTTCACCGAAAGGGTTGTCGGGCATTGGAACAGGCTGCCCAGGGAGGTGGTGGAGTCCCCATCTCTGGGGGTATTCAAAAGACGTTTAGATGAGGCCCTAAGGGATATGATTTAGTGGGGGACTTGGTAGTGATAGGTTAGTGGTTGGACCCGATGATCTCGGAGGTCTCTTCCAACCAGAACAATTCTATGATTCTACGATTCTATGATTCTTCCGGGTCACGTGATAGAGAGGGCTTACAATGAAACTGTAATCTGGAATATGCATTTTCCAGAAACCCACAACGCCTAAGAAAGCTTGGGTGTCCTTTTTGTTAGTTGGTGGGGACATCGCTGTTATCTTGTTGATCACATCTGTTGGAATCTGACGATGTCCATCTAGCCATTTTATTCCTAGGAACTGGATCTCCTGTGCAGGTCCTTTGACCTTACCTCATTTTATGGCAAAACCACCTTTCAGAAGGATTTGGATTATTTTCTCCCCTTTCTCAAAAACTTCTGCTGCTGTGTTGCCCCACACAATGATGTCATCAATGTATTGCAGGTGTTCTGGAGCTCCACCCTTTTCCAGTGCAGTCTGGATCAGCCCATGGCAAAGGGTGGGGCTGTGTTTCCACCCCTGGGGCAGTCGATTCCAGGTGTACTGGATGCCCCTCCAAGTGAAAGCAAACTGTGGCCTGCACTCTGCTGCCAAAGGGATTGAGAAAAACGCATTAGCGATATCAGTGGTAGCATACCACTTGGCTGCCTTGGACTCCAGTTTGTACTGAAGTTCTAGCATGCCCGGCACAGCAGCCCTCAGTGGTGGCGTGACTTCATTCAGGCCACGATAGTCCACTGTTAATCTCCGCTCTCTGTTAGATTTCTTCACTGGCCATATAGGACTATTAAAGGGTGAGCGAGTCTTGCTGATCACTCCCTGGCTTTCCAGTTGATGAATCAGTTTATGGATGGGGGTCAGGGAGTCTCGGTTGGTGCGATATTGCCACCGGTGCACAAATGTGGTACCAATTGGTACGTGTTGTTCTTTGACCCTCAGCAACCCCACAACAGAAGGATCCTCTGAAAGACCGGGCAAGGTGGACAGCTGCTTAATGTCCTCTCTCTCCACAGCAGCTATACCAAAAGCCCACTGGTACCCTTTTGGGTCCTTGAAATACCCTCCCCTGAGGTAGTCTATGCCAAGGATGCACAGAGCATCTGGGCCAGACACAATGGGGTGCCTTTGCCACTTGTTCCCAGTTAGGCTCAATTCAGCCTCCAATAAAGTTAACTCTTGGGACCCCCCTGTTACTCCAGAAATACAAATGCGTTCTGCCCCTCTATAGTTGGATGGCATTAGGGTGCACTGCGCACCAGTGTCCACTAGAGCCTTGTACTTCTGGGGGCCTGATGTGCCAGGCCATCGAATCCACACAGTCCAGTAAACTCGGTTGTCCCTCTCCTCCACCTGGCTGGAGGCAGGGCCCCTCTAATTCTGATTATAATACCCGCTATCAACCAATGGGTTCGTGTGGGACACATGGGGTTGAATCTCATCCCTGTTTCTCATTTCTTGTAAGTACAAATCAGAAGCCCTTCTACCCCATCTGGGGAACTGCCCACTGGAGACTGGAGCAGCACTTTTCCTGGAAGAACCCTTATTTGTAGCTGTTTTCTTTTTCAACTCACGTACCCTTGCCTCTAGGGTCCAGGTGGGTTTTCCATCCCACTTCCTCATGTCCTCTCCATGGTCACGGAGGTAAAACCACAGGGTACCTCACCGCATGTACCGTCTCTCTTGAGCAGGGGAAGATTTTCTCTTAATAGCTGAGATAGTGGTCCGTACAGGTGGCAAGTAGGACCTATCCTCATTGAGTTGCTGCATCTTCCGGCACATTCTTTCGAACAGGTTCTCGCATCTTTCGGCCAGTTTTTCCACAGCTGAGACACAGGCCCATAGAGAGGAAGAGAGATTGTCTTCATACTGTCGGAGTTGGTTAGCCACTGCACGCACTGGTGGTGCCTCATCGTCTTTCCAACCCATTGTTGCCAATGAGTTGGCATACGATGATGGTGCACTCTGTACAAACTTCCGCCACATGGGTTGGGTACATTGGACTTCATCTGGATCTACGGGTGTCTGCGGGTCATCCAGGTCACGATAAATCAATTCCCACACAGCTAATTCCCTCAGATACTGGATACCTCCCTCCATATTGGTCCACTTCTTTGGGTGGCATATAATATCTTCCTTAAAGAAATACATGTCCTTTATGCCTGACAGGAGTCTCCTCCACAGACTGCGGGCTTTTGGCTCTCCTCCAATCGCCCTGTCAATGGCCGCTTCCTTAGACAAGGATCCCATCTGCCTGGCTTCCCTGCCCTCTAGTTCCAGCCTCATCACCCCATTGTCCCAGCATCAGAGCAGCCAGGTAGCAAGCCAGGTAACCTTGATGGTGGCTGTAATCTTTTTGGATATCTCGCAGCTCAGTCAGGGATAGGGGTCGGGTGATTATCTCTGCTTCTGCCTCTCCCTGTCCTTGTGATGTCCCTGGTTCATCCTCATCTTTCCTGAGGCGAGCTGATTTCTTTGTGCTTCTCTTCTTTTGTATAGGGGCAACTGATAACGGCATGGGTGGATCTGCAGTACCTATCACAGCTGCCACGGTGCTCATAGCTGGGGCCTGAATAGCCGCAGTGCCCATGGCGGGGGCTCGGGCTGCCGCGATGCCCATAGCAGGGGATGCAACAGCCGCGGTGGGCGCGGCAGGGGGTGGAGCAGGCGTGATGCCTGCAACAAGGAGTGGGACGGTCGCGGCGCCCGCGGCAGGGGGTGGAGCAGCCGTGGTGCCTGCAACAAGGAGTGGGACGGCCGCGGTGCCCGTAGCAGGGGGTGGGGCAGCCGCGGTGGCTATGGCGGGGGGTGGAGCAGCCGCGACGGGGGCTGGGGCTGCCGCTCTACCCATAGCGGAGGGTGGGGCGGCCGCGGCGCCCGTGGCGGGGGACGGCGGGGCCGCGGGGGCTGTAGCAGGGAACTGGCGTGACCCTGCGCCTATGTCTGCACCGGTTTCTAAGCTTAAGCAAGATTTGACACAAATGTATTCCTACTGATAAGAATAGCAAGCTCGTCCGAACATCCCAAAGGTATTCAAACGTCTCATAAGCTCCGGTAACTAACCAGGAGGGCAACGAGAAATCAAAGGCAGGCATTTTTACCCAGGAGGGGAAAGGGAAAGCAAAGGAAGAAGTTTCCCCCTGGTGACCCCCCGGGAAGGAAAAAATACAGGAATAATTACTGATAGTCCCCACCAGATTGCTCCCAAAGTACGAAGGTGTAACTGTTGGTGTCACTCCGTTCTACACATCTCCCTCCCCCATTGTATATGAATACAGGTAGTAAACTGGTCTAAACACCAATGATTTTATCACGCCATAAGCCAGTGCTAAACCACACAGGGAAGCAATAACCTTAATCCAAGGCCCAGAGGTGATAAACCGCGCATAAACACTGACAAACAGCATACAGTAAGGTGCTACATGATACAACTCTGAGAAGAACTCTGTAAACAAATGAAACAACATTGTGACCAGCAGCAATTAAAGTAATACAATGGATGCTTATAACAAATTGTTTTAACACACTCTGGTCAAGTCTGTTGTTATCTCAACCCTTTCAGCTTGATCAGGGGCTTTAACCCTGGACCCTCAGTCTGATGCTCTCTCAGCTGAGCTAGCCGGACCCCTCTCGAGCCCCATGTTGGGCGCCAAAAAGGACATTGTTGTGGTTTAATCCCAGATGGTAACCGAATACCACGCAGCTGCTCGCTCACTCCCCCCCTCCCCGCTGCGGTGGGGAGGAGAAACTCGTGGGTTGAGATAAAAGCAGTTCACCAGGACAGCAAAAGAAAAATATAAAAATATATTCAAGATAATAATAATATATATAAGGATAATAGAATATATAAAACAAACGATCAAACGATGCACAATTTCTCACCACCCAACAACTGATACAGCCTGTCCCAAGCAGCAGCCAGGGAGCAGGGATATTGCCCCGCAGCTATCTCAGAACAGCAAGTTCCAGAGAGAGCAGGCAAGGTAACGAACAGCCGAATGAACGAACAAAAGAAAGAAAAGGCCCAAACAAACAAAAACAAAAAAAAAAGGGAAAAGAAGGGAACCCAAAGGGAACATGAAAGGGAACCAGAAGGGAAGTGGCCCACCGGCCAACCCTCACTTATACTGGGCATGACGTCTATAGTATCGAATACTCTCTTTGGCCAGTTTGGGTCAACTGTTGTCCTGGTTGCGGCTGGGATAGGGTTAATTTTCACCAGAAGCTGGCCGGGGTCTATTCTATACCATGTGACCGTCACGCTCACTATTTAGAGGGGGGTGACTGGCGGGGCGGGGATCGCTGCTCCAGAGCGGGCTGGGCGTTGGGCTGCGGGCAGAGCGACCTGCACGGGAAGCACCGCTAAGTACACGCTGTTGTTGTTATTGTTGGGGTTTCTCGCTTGTTTGTTCTCTTTCCCTTTGTTGTTTGGTTAAAACTGTTGTTGTTGTTAACCCACGAGTTTTTTTTGCTTTTCTTCGTCCCAATTCTCTCCCCGTCCCACCGGGAGTGGGGGGGTGAGCGAGCGACCGCGTGGCTCAGCCTCCGGCTGGGGCTAAACCACGACAGTCCTTTTTGGCGCCCAACGTGGGGCACGACAACAGCACTTTTGTATTAAGTGTGCTCTAACTGTAGTAATTACTAAGTGACAAGCTCCTGCACGGGTCAAAAAAAAAAAGTTTGCTGTCTGCGTTGTTTATCTCTTGACTTTTGGCAACATGTTAATGCGAATGTGGTTTGTCCTGGCACTGATGGTCTCACTGTCCTGGGGGAGCTATCTGGTGGAGAGGATGAGGGAATACATCATCTCCCTCTCCCTACCCAGGATTAATGTGGACAGGCTTATTACACAGGCTCCTGAGGTCCTTACTCACCCTTGTGTGAACTGCTTGGTACTACTTACTAATATTGTTGGCATATTATGGGGTTTGTGGAATCTGGTCTCGTCCTGGTGGAAGAGAAGACAACTTTTGGGTGAGGCTATATTGAAAAGTGACCTGAGGTGGCCGGTCCCAGGGTGGCAGGGTGTGTGGAAGGACTTGGGCAGGTTCCTAGGGCGGTTATCACCTCCCATAGCCTGGGACTTTACACCTGAACAAGTGAGCAACCCTAGCAAACTGACACGCCACCTGATGGAAGGGTGCCTTGCCTATCCCAATGAGAACCACCAGCTTCTAGCGTTGTACTGGGGCCTGGCTTGTGCCTATCGAGCCGCAGTTCAGCATTCCCAGAGGACTCCGGTTGAGGCAGGGACCCAAACTGCACCTGAGGACACCATGGTTGAGATAGGGACCCAAACAACAACAACAACAGCAATTGCCCCAGTAGTTAAAAAGAAACAATGGACAAGGAAGACAACGGGTCCATATCCTCGATTAGTAAGGGAAAAGGAAGAAGAGGAAGGGTTTGATCACGAAGCCGGTCCTTCGACAAGGACATCGGAGGAAGGAGTGAGAGAATTCAGACAGGAAGCAGAAACTACCCGGTCCCTGACCTCAGCAGAACTTCGAGACATGCGGAAAGATTACAGCCGCCAGCCAGGTGAGCGGATTGCTGCCTGGCTGCTCCGATGCTGGGATAGCGGGGCCGACAGTCAGCACTTGGAAGGCAAGGAAGCCCAACAGCTGGGATCCCTTGCTAGGAACCGGGGAATTGAGAGAGGAATTGGAAAAGAGGCAGCAATTTGCAGTCTCTGGAGATGGCTCCTGTCAAGTGTGAGGGCAAGGTACCCATTCAAGGAAGATCTTGTGAACTCCCCAGGAAAGTGGACCACTGCAGATGAAGGCATCCAGTACCTGAGAGAATTAGCAGTACTGGAAGTCATCTACAGGGATCTAGACAATGATGAGGTCTCCAAAGATCCAGAGGATGTCCTGTGCACACGGGCTATGTGGAGGAAGGTAATTCAGAGCGCCCCAGCATCATATTCTAACAGCCTGGCAGCGATGTATTTCCCAGATATTGATACGCCAACTGTGGAGAGAGTGTCGTCTTGGCTCCAAAACTTTAAAGAAAATCTCTGTCCCTCCTCATCCCTATGGGCCAGTGCCTTGGCTATCAGGGGTGCCCCAAGAAATCAGTCCTCTCCTGCCTCGGTCAGAGGGAAAGGGAGCCCCAGGCACACGCTGCGTGGAGCACTCTGGTTCTTCCTGCGTGACCAGGGGGAGGACATGAGGAAGTGGGACGGTGACCCACCTTTAAGCTGGAAGCCCATGTACGTGAACTGAGAGGGAAGACAGCTGTTAAGAAGGGGCCACCCAAGAAGTCTGTCAGCAGAGTTGCTGTAGAGATGCACGAAGGCAATCAGCGATTTCCCAAACACAGAAGAACTGAAATCACCTCCCTTGATCCTGAGGAGGGGCCTTCTGGTCTGGCGCTGCAAGGGTCAGACAGAGAATACTCTGACAAGGAACAGGAATAGAGGGTCCCTGCCTTCGGCCAGGAGGAGGAAAGGGATGGCTGTGTATACTGGACTGTGTGGGTTCGATGGCCTGGCACATCAAACCCACAGAAGTATAGGGCTTTAGTAGACACCGGTGCACAATGTAGTCTGATGCCATCAGAGCATAGGGGCACGAAACCCATCTGGATCTCAGGAGTGACAGGGGGATGCCAAGAATTGTCTGCATTGGAGGCTGAGGTGAGCTTAACAGGGGACAAGAGGGAAAAGCACCCCATTGTGACTGGCCCCGAGGCCCCTTGTATCCTTGGCATAGACTACCTCAGGAGAGGGTACTTCAAGGACCCAAAGGGATACCGATGGGCTTTTGGTGTAGCCACGGTGAATGCAGAGAAGACCAAACAGCTATTTACCCTGCCTGGCCTCTCGGAAGATCCCTTCGTTGTGGGATTGCTGCGAGCTGAAGAACAGCAGGTACCAATTGCTACCAGGACGGTGCACCGGCGGCAATATCGCACTAACAGAGACTCCCTGGCTCCCATCCGTGAGCTGATTCATCAACTGCAGACCCAAGGAGTCCTCAGTAAGACGCATTCACCTTTTAATAGTCCTATATGGCCAGTACGGAAATCTAATGGGGAATGGAGACTAACAGTGGACTATCGTGGCCTGAATGAAGTCACGCCACCACTGAGTGCTGCCGTGCCAGACATGCTAGAACTTCAGTACGAACTGGAGTCCAAGGCAGCCAAGTGGTATGCCACCATTGATATTGCCAATGCGTTCTTCTCCATCCCTTTGGCAGCAGAGTGCAGGCCACAGTTTGCTTTTACTTGGAGGGGCATCCAGTACACCTGGAATCGACTGCCCCAGGGGTGGAAACACAGCCCTACCATTTGCCATGGACTGATCCAGACTGCACTGGAAAAGGGTGGAGCTCCAGAACACCTACAATACATTGATGACATCATTGTGTGGGGCAACACCGCAGCAGAGGTTTTTGAGAAAGGGGAAAAAATAATTCAAATTCTTCTGAGAGCTGGCTTTGCCATAAAACAAAGTAAGGTCAAAGGACCTGCACAGGAGATCCAGTTCCTAGGAATAAAATGGCAAGATGGACGTCGTCAGATTCCAACAGATGTGATCAACAAAATAGCAGCTATGTCTGCACCAGCTAACAAAAAGGACACCCAAGCTTTCTTAGGCGTTGTGGGTTTTTGGAGAATGCATATTCCAAATTACAGTTTTATTGTAAGCCCTCTCTTTCACGTGACCCGAAAGAAGAATGATTTCACATGGGGCCCTGAGCAACGACAAGCCTTCGAACAAATTAAACAGGAGATAGTTCATGCAGCAGCCGAGCCAGATACCATGACTGCAAGTTCCAGATGCAACAATCCAACACTACCCACCATCCTCCCACTGCGTCCAGTGTCACCTGCCGCACCACACCGAGACCCAGCCCTGTTTCACCGACTGAGCAAATTCCACATCATCTCTCCTGCCCCAAGAGACTATTCTGACAGATGGAGCCTGAAGTCATGGACTAAATGAACTCAATGGACACTTCAAAGGGATGGTCCATAGAGTAAGGGAATGATGTCTGTGTGTGTATCTATATATATATATAACAGGAAAAGTGGTGGTGATTAATTGGAAAGTGTAGGATCTGAGCGTGACATATATGGTATAGAATAAGGGGTGGATAATGTCCTGGTTGCGGCTGGGATAGGGTTAATTTTCACCAGAAGCTGGCCGGGGTCTATTCTATACCATGTGACCGTCACGCTCACTATTTAGAGGGGGTTTGACTGGAGGGGTGGGGATCGCTGCTCGGAGCGGGCTGGGCGTCGGCCTGCGGGCGGGAGCGACCTGCACGGGAAGCACCGCTAAGTACACGCTGTTGTTGTCATTGTTGGGGTTTCTCGCTTGTTTGTTCTCTTTCCCTTTGTTGTTTGGTTAAACTGTTGTTGTTGTTAACCCACGAGTTTTTTTTGCTTTTCTTCGTCCCGATTCTCTCCCTGTCCCACCGGGAGTCGGGGGGTGAGCGAGCGACCGCGTGGCTCAGCCTCCGGCTGGGGCTAAACCACGACACTGTACTGGCTATACCCCTCCCAGGTTTTTGCACCTGCACATTAGCAAAACCTGGGAAACTGCAAAATGTCCTTGATCATTTAGCAGCAACCAACAGCATCAGTGTACTATCATCATTCTTCACACACTAAATCCAAAACACGGTAGCTGCTGGAGACAAAACTAGCTCCATCCCAGCCTAAACCAGGACAGTGTGATGTGCCAGGCCATCGAATCCACACAGTTGTCCTGGTTTGGCCTGGGACAGAGCTAGTTTTGTCTCCAGCAGCTACCGTCGTTGTTGTTGGTTGCTGCTAAATGACCAAGGACAACAGTCCAGTAAACCCAGTTGTCCCACTCCTCCACCTGGCTGGAGACGGGGTTCCTCTACTTCTGATTATAGTACCCACTATAAACAAATGGGTTCGTGTGGGATGTGTGGCATCGAATCTCATCCTTGTTACTCGCTTCTTGTAAATACGAATCAGAAGCCCATCTACCCCATCTGGGGAACTGCCCACTGGAGACTGGAGCAGCAATTTTCCTAAAAGAACCCCCATTTGTGACAAAAAATACCCCCCCCCCCCTTTTTTTCACAGGCTCAACTTCACTCCTTCATTCCCAATCCTGACTCCTCTACCTCCTCCCTGCCACCAGTCCCAGCAACACAGGGGGGATAAGAAATGGGATATTGCCATCAGTTCATCTCTGCTGCTCCCTCCTCCTCACACTTTTCCCATGCCCAAATGCAAGTCCATCCCATTGGCTGCAGTCCTTCAAGAAATCTCCAGCGTGTGTCCTCTTCACAGGTCACAGTTCCTGTCAGGAGATCCTGCTCCAGCATGTGATCTCCATGGGCTGCAGTTCCTTCAGAGCATATCCACCTGCTCTGGCATGGGGTCCTCCATGGGCTGCAGGGGGACAGCCTGCCTCACCATGGTCTTCACCACAGGCTACAGGGCAATATCTGCTGCAGTGCTTGAAGCACCTCCTCCCCCTCCTTCTTCTCTGACCTTGGTGTCTGCAGGATTGTTTCTCTCACTTTTTTTTTTTCTTCACTCTTCACTGCCTGTGCAGCGTTTTTTACCCTTTCTTAAATTTGTTTTCACAGAGGCACCATCAGCTTCTCTGATTGGATTTCCTTTGGCCTGCAGCGGGTCCATGTTTTGCACCAGGACATGCTGGTCTGTTATGATCCCAGTAAGAAAGACACTCAGATTCAGTAAGGTATAATTTAAAATACTATTTATCTGATACTTCGTACAAAGGCTGAAAGATTACACTATGCCTTTGTTGGTAGTTCTGTGTCCTTGCTTTGTGCTTGCTTGAACAATTTAGAAAGTTTTGGTACGTAGAGATAGATAAGAGACCTAAGAAACCTTGAGCCTTGTAGTGAGAACCAACCAAGATGAGCTAATTGTAACAAAAGACACAAACCATATGGACTACAACTAGTTCCTGGAAATGACATGGATATGTATGATTATCCCAAGGATTTTAATGAATATGTATATACTAGAATGATATAAATCTCTACTCTCACAACTTACAGTATGCACGATAGGTGGAGTGATCCCCCGTGCATCCGGCACTGTAATAAAGAATGCCTGCCTTCTAAAACTTAAAAGGAAGCGTTAGAGGGTTCATTCTTTAACCGATTTTTATGGTATCAATCAGAGCTAACACTGTAAGGAGAGAATAGCATAGATAATCATATGCCCCTTTAAATGTTGGGAGCCCTGAGCGGTGTAGCATTGAACAGAACTCTGACTGACATGTAGCATACCATGCAGTCACTGTCCATAGCAGAGATTCTTCCCTTTTGGTCTTTCAAGCTATTATAGGATTTTCTTACAAGGAAACAACTCTATTTATCATAACTACAATTAAACAGAAATTGTGTTCATGAGAACTTAGAATCATAGAATCATTTAGGTTGGAAAAGACCTTTAAGATCATCAAGTCCAACCATTAACGAAACACTGCAAAGTCCACAACTAAACCATGTCCCTAAGCTCGGCATCTACATGTCTTTTAAATACCTCCAGGGATGGTGACTCCACCACCTCCCTGGGCAGCCTGTTTCAGTGCCTGATAACCCTTTCAGTGAAGAAATTTTTCCGAGTATCCAATCTAAACCTCCCCTGGTGCAACTTGAGGCTGTCGCCTCTCATCCTATTGCTTGTTATTTGGGAGAAGAGACTGACACCCATCTCTCTACAACCTCCTTTCAGGTAGTTGTAGAGAGCCGTAAGGTCTCCCTGGAGCCTCCTTTTCTCCAGGCTAAACATCCCCAGCTCCCTCAGCCGCTCCTCATAGGACTTGTGCTCTAGACCCTTCACCAGCTTTGTTGCTCATCTTTGGACATGCTCCAGCCCCTCAATGTCTTTCTTGTAGTGAGGGGCCCAAAAGTGAACACAGTATTTGAGGTGCAGCCTCACCAGGGCCGAGTACAGGGCAATGATCACCTCCCTAGTCCTGCTCGCTACACTATTTCTGATACAGGCCAGGATGCCGTTGGCCTTCTTGGCCACCTGGGCACACTGCTGGCTCATATTCAGCCAGCTGTCGACCAGCACCCCCAGGTCCTTTTCTGCTGGGCAGCTTTCCAGCCACTCCCCCCCAAGCCTGTAGCGTTGCCTGGGGTTGTTGTGACCCAAGTGCAGGACCCGGCACTTGGCCTTGTTGAATCTCATGCCATTGGCCTCAGCCCATTGATCCAGCCTGCCCAGATCCCTCTATAGAGCCTTTCTACCTTCAAGCACATCAACACTGCCGTCTAACTTGGTAACATCTGCAAAGTTACTGAGGGTGCACTTGATCCCCGCATCTGTGTATCATCGGGTTTGCGTGGCAAGGTTTTTGTAGTGGGAGGGCTAGAGGGGTGGCTTCTGTGAGAAGATTCCCCTATTTCTGATAGAGCCAATGCCAGCCAGCTCCAAGACAGACCTGCCACTGGCCAAGGCCGAGCCCGTCAGGGATGGTGGTAGCTCCTCTGGGATAACACATTTAATAAGGGGGAAAAAAAACCCTACAGGGGAATACAGCAGCAGAGAGAAGAATGAGATATGAGAGCAACAACTCTGCAGACACCAAGGTCAGTGAAGAAGGAGGGGGAGGAGGTGCTCCAGGCGCCAGACCAGAGATTCCCCTGCAGCCCGTGGTGAAGACCATGGTGAGGCAGGCTGTCCCCCTGCAGCCCATGGAGGTTAATGGTGGAGCAGATATCCACCTGCAGCCCATGGAGGACCCCATGCCAGAGCTGGTGGATGTGCCTGAAGGAGGCTGTGACTTGGTGGGAAGGCCACGCCAGAGAGTAGGCTCCTGGCAGGACCTGTGGACCCGTGGAGAGAGAGGAGCCCACGCTGAAGCAGGTTTGCTGGCAGGACTTGTGACCCCGTGGGGGGACCCACACTGGAGCAGTCTGTTCCTGAAGGACTGCACCCTGTGGAAAGGATCCACACTAGAGCAGTTCGTAAAGAACTGCAGCCTGTGGGAAGGATTCACATTAGAGAAGTTCATGGAGGACTGTCTCCTGTGGGAGGGACCTCACACTGGAGCAGGGGAAGAGTGTGAGGAGTCCTCCCCCTAGGAGGAAGGAGAGGCAGAGACAATATGTGATGAACTGACTGCAACCCCCATTCCCCTTCCCCCTGTGCCACTCAGGGGCAGGAGGTAGAGAAATCATGAGTGAAGTTGAGTCTGGAAAGAAAGGAGGGGTGGGGGAAAGGTGTTTTTAAGATTTGGGTTTATTTTCTCATTATCCTACTCTGATTTGATTGGCATTAAATTAATTTTCCCCCAAGTCGAGTCCATTTTGACTGTGATGATAATTGCTGAGTGATCTTCCTGTCCTTTTCTTGACCCACGAGCCTTTCATTATATTTTCTCTCCCCTGTGCAGTTGAAGAGGGGGAGTGATAGAGCAGCTTTGTTGGGCACCTGGCATCCAGCCAGGGTCAACCCACGACAGTCCAGATCATTGATAAAGATATTGTTCATGCTTGACCAATCTGATAGCCTTCTATGATGGCATGACTGGCTGGGTGGATGAGGGGAGAGCAGTGGATGTTGTCTACCTTGACTTCAGCAAGGCTTTTGACACTATCTCCCACAACATCCTCATAGGCAAGCTCAGGAAGTGTGGGCTAGATGAGTGGATGGTGAGGTGGATTGAGAACTGGCTGAATGGCAGAGCTCAGAAGGTGGTGATCAATCGTGCATAGTCTAGTTGGAGGCCTGTGGCTAGTGGTGTCCCCCAGGGGTCAGTACTGGGCCCAGTCTTGTTCAATGTATTCATCAATGACCTGGATGAAGGGACAGAGTGTACCCTCAGCAAGTTTGCCGATGATACGAAACTGAGAGGACTGGCTGATCCACCGGAAGGCTGTGCTGCCATTCAGTGAGACCTGGACAGGCTGGAGCATTGGGCAGAGAGGAACCTCATGACGTTCAGCAAAGGCAAGTGTAGGGTCCTGCACCTGGGGAGGAATAACCCCATGCACCGGTACAGATTAGGGAGAAGGACCTGGGAGTCCTGGTGGATGACAAATTCACCATGAGCCAGCAATGTGCCCTTGTTGCCAAGAAGGCCAATGGCATCCTGGGGTGCATTAAGAAGAGTGTGGCCAGCAGGTCGAGGGAGGTTATCCTCCCCCTCTACTCTGCCCTAGTGAGGCCCCATCTGGAGTACTGTGTCCAGTTCTGGGCTCCCCAGTTCAAGAAAGATGAGGAACTACTGGAGAGAGTCCAGCGGAGGGCTACAAAGATGATTAGGGGACTGGAGCATCTCTCCTACGGGGAAAGGCTGAGGGAGCTGGGGCTGTTCAGCCTGAGCAAGAGAAGACTGAGAGGGGACCTCATCAACGCTTATAAATATCTCAAGGGCGGGTGTCAAGAGGATGGGGCCAGACTCTTCTCAGTGGTGCCCAACGACAGGACAAAGGGCAATGGGCACAAACTGGAACATAGGAAGTTCCATCTGAACATGAGGAAAAACTTCTTTACTTTGAGGGTAAGCGAGTGCTCACTGGAACAGACTGCCCACAGAGGCTGTGGAGTCTCCTTCTCTGGAGATATTCAAAACCCACCTGGATGCGGTCCTGTGCAGCCTGCTCTGGGTGACCCTGCTCTGGCAGGGGGGATTGGACTAGATGATCTCCAGAGGTCCCTTCCAACCCCTACCATTCTGTGATTCTGTGATTAAACAGAACTGGCCCCATTACTGAGCCCTGGGGAGCACCAGTTGTGACCGGCTGCTAACTGGATTTGACTCCATTCACCACCACTCTTTGGCCTCGGCCATACAGCCAGTTTTTTACTCAGTGGAGTATAACACCCGTCCAAACTATGAGCAGCCAATTTCTCCAGGAGAATGCTCTGGGAAACAGTGTCAAAGGCTGTGCGAGATCGAATTTATAGCTGTTATTGCTGTTTAGCTATTAATTGACAGGCTCCTGTGCTTGCCATGGGGCTTGCTTGCCTCACTGTATATTAGAGTCTAGGGCTCATTAGTGGCTACTTTTTTCTTTCACTGCTTGCTGTACTGCTGCACTGCTTATCATCTTACTCTGCTGTGCCTAGGAACATTTTGATAACAGCAACAACGATGCACCTGGGCTGGCAGATGGCCAGGGCATCGCTGCTGTTTCTGTGCTGCTGTAATGGATAGGCTGGAACTCCAGTGTGAACTCAAGTCGAAGGAACTGTGACCTGTGGATGAGTCCATGCGGGAGCAGGACACCCCAAAGTGTCTGTGGCCATGGATAAGCCCTTGTCAGAGCAGGTACATCTCAAAGCATCTGTGGCCGTGGTTATGTCTGTGCCGCAGCAGATATACCTCTGAAGGGATTGTGGCCCAAGGATAAGTCCACACTGGAGAAGGCACACCTTGAAGCATCTGTAGCTATGGATAAGTCCATGCTGCAGTAGGTACACCTTGAAGCATTGGTGGCTATGCATGAGGTCATGCTGGAGCACCTCAAAGTGTGTGGCCATGGATAAGCCCACAACAGAGCAAGTACACCCCTGGAGGGACTGCAGCCATGGGTAAGGCCATGTTGGAGCAGGTTCACTCCTGAAGGGACTGTGGCTGTGGGTAAAGCCATGCTGGAGCAGGTATATCTCTGAAGGCATTGTGGCCCATGGATAAGGCTACACTGGAACAGGTGAACCTCAAAGGGACTGTGGCTGTGGATAAGTCTATGCCGCAGTAGGTATACCCCTGGAGAGACTGTGGCTCATAGATAAGGCTCCACTTGGAGCAGGTACATCCCTAAGGGACTGTGGTCCGTGGATAAGTCCAAGTCGGAGCAGGGGCAAAGGGAAGAGTTCATTGCAATGTTAAACCCTGTGGTCTGGTCCAAAGGGACCAGGGGTGGAGATTGTAATGGTAATACCTTTAAATTATTGTAACCCGGGATTTGAGTTGCATGTTATGGGAATTACTATAGCAGGAACCACCCGAACCAATGGAGGACAAACCTTACAAGAAGCAGTGCAAGTGCAGCAGTGACTCAACCTGAGCTGGCTTTGGTGCTCAATAACTCCACGCAACACACCACCTCTCCTGTCCTGAGTGACCACCATAACAGATGGAGCCCGAAGTCATGGACTAAATGAACTCAGTGGACATTTTGTGGACATTTATGGACATTTTATGGATATTTTACAGGGGTGGTTCATAAACTAAGGGAATGATATTTATTTTTTCCTTCCCAGGGGGTCACCAGGGGGAAACTTCCTCCTTTGCTTTCTCTTTCCCCTCCTGGGTAAAAATGCCTTCCTTTGATTTCTCGTTGACCTCCTGGTTAGTTACGGGAGTTTCTGAAAACTTGGAATACCTTTGGGATGTTCGGACCGGCTTGCTATTCCTAGTACTAGGAATACAGTTGTGTCAAATCTTGCTTAAGCTTAGAAACCGGTGCAGGCGTAGGCGCAGGGCCACCCCAGTTCCCTGCTACAGCCCCCGCGGCCGCGCCGTCTCCCGCCACGGGCGCCGCAGCCGCCCCACCCTCCGCTATGTGTACCGGGCCTGCTCCACTCCTCGCCACACGGGTACCGCGCCAGCCCCCGCCCCAGCCCCCGCCGCGGCCCCCGCGGCTGTGCCACCCCCCGCCATGGGCGCTGCAGCTGCTCCACCCCCCGCCGTGGGCACCTCGGCCGCTCCACCCCCTGCTCCGGCCGCTGCGGCTGCGCCAGCCGCTGTCGCGGCCGCTCCACCCCCCGCTGCGGCTGTGCCACCCCCCGCCACGGGTATCGCGGTTGCCCCACCCCTTGCTACGGGCACCGCGGCCGTCCCAACCCTTGTTACGGGCGTTGCGGCTGTCTCGGCCCCCGTCGCCGCTGCTCCACCCCCCGCCGCGGCCACCGCTGCTGCCCCAACTCTTGTTACGGGCACCGCGGCCGTCCCACTCCTTGTTGCAGGCACCACGGCTGCTCCACCCCGGGCCGCGGGCATCGCGATTGCCCCAATCGCTGCTGCGGGCACCGCAGCCGTTCCACCCGCTGCTATGGACATCGCTGCTGCCCCAGTCCCTGCCATGGGCACCACGGCTGTTCAAGCCCCAGCCATGAGCACCGTGGCAGCTGTGATAGGTACTGCAGATCCACCTGTGCCATTATCAGTTGCCCCTATACAAAAGAAGAGAAGCACAAAGAAATCGGCTCACCTCAGGAAAGATGAGGATGAACCAGGGACATCACAAGAACAGGGAGAGGCAGAAGCAGAGATAACCACCCGACCCCTATCCCTGACTGAGCTGTGAGATATCCGTAAAGATTACAGCTGTAATCAAGGTGAGCAGCTTGTCACCTGGCTGCTCCGATGCTGGGACAAGGGGGCCAGTAGCCTGGAACTAGAGGGCAGGGAAGCCAGGCAGCTGGGATCCTTGTCTAAGGAAGCAGCCATTGACAGGGCGATTGGAAGAGAGCCAGAAGCCCGCAGTCTCCTGTCAGGTGTGAAGGACAGGTATTTCTTTAAGGAAGATATTATATGCCACCCAAAGAAGTGGACCAGTATGGAGGGAGGTATTCAGTTTCTGAGGGAATTACCTGTGTGGGAATTGATTTATCATGACCTGGATGACCCGCAGACACCCGTAGATCCAGATGAAGTCCAATGTACCCAACCCATGTGGCAGAAGTTTGTACATAGTGCACCATCATCGTATGCCAACTCATTGGCAGCAATGGGTTGGAAAGACGATGAGGCACCACCAGTGCGTGCAGTAGCTAACCAAGTATGAAGACAATATCTCTTCCTCCTTACGGGCCTGTGTCTTGGCTGTGGAAAAACTGGCCGAAAGAATGTGCCGGAAGATGCAGCAACTCAATGAGGATAGGTCCTACTTCCCACCTGTACGGACCAGAATCTCAGCTATTAGGAGAAAATTTTCCCCTGCTCAAGAGAGACGGTACATGTGGTGAGGTACCCTGTGGTTTTACCTCCGTGACCATGGAGAGGACATGAGGAAGTGGGATGGAAAACCCACCTGGACCCTAGAGGCAAGGGTACGTGAGTTGAAAAAGAAAACAGCTACAAATAAGGGTTCTTCCAGGAAAAGTGCTGCTCCAGTCTCCAGTGGGCAGTTCCCCAGATGGGGTAGAAGGGCTTCTGATTTGTACTTACAAGAAATGAGAAACAGGGATGAGATTCAACCCCATGTGTCCCACACGAACCCATTGGTTGATAGCGGGTATTATAATCAGAATTAGAGGGGCCCTGCCTCCAGCCAGGTGGAGGAGAGGGACAACCGAGTTTACTGGACTGTGTGGATTCGATGGCCTGGCACATCAGGCCCCCAGAAGTACAAGGCTCTAGTGGACACTGGTGCGCAGTGCACCCTAATGCCATCCAACTATAGAGGGGCAGAACGCATTTGTATTTCTGGAGTAACAGGGGGGTCCCAAGAGTTAACTTTATTGGAGGCTGAATTGAGCCTAACTGGGAACAAGTGGCAAAGGCACCCCATTGTGACTGGCCCAGATGCTCCATGCATCCTTGGCATAGACTACCTCAGAAGAGGACCCAAAAGGGTACCGGTGGGCCTTGGGTATAGCTGCTGTGGAGAGAGAGGACGTTAAACAGATGTCCACCTTGCCTGGTCTTTCAGAGGATCCTTCCATTGTGGGGTTGCTGAGGGTCAAAGAGCAACAGGTACCAATTGCTACCACAACAGTGTACTGGCCGCAATATCGCACCAAGGGAGACTCCCTGACCCCCATCCATAAACTGATTCATCAACTGGAAAGCCAGGGAGTGATCAGCAAGACTCGCTCACCCTTTAATAGTCCTATATGGCTAGTGTGGAAATCTAACGGAGAATGGAGATTAACAGTGGACTATCGTGGCCTGAATGAAGTCACGCCACCACTGAGGGCTGCTGTGCCGGGCATGCTAGAACTTCAGTACAAACTGGAGTCCAAGGCAGCCAAGTGGTATGCTACCACTGATATCGCTAATGCGTTTTTCTCAGTTCCTTTGGCAGCAGAGTGCAGGCCACAGTTTGCTTTCACTTGGAGGGGCATCCAGTACACCTGGAATCGACTGCCCCAGGGGTGGAAACACAGCCCCACCCTTTGCCATGGGCTGATCCAGACTGCACTGGAACAGGGTGAAGCTCCAGAACACCTGCAATACATTGATGACGTCATTGTGTGGGGCAACACAGCAGCAGAAGTTTTTGAGAAAGGGGAGAAAACCATCCAAATCCTTCTGAAAGGTGGTTTTGCCATAAAACGAGGTAAGGTCAAAGGACCTGCACAGGAGATCCAGTTCCTAGGAATAAAATGGCAAGATGGACTTTGTCAGATCCCGACAGATGTGATCAACAAAATAGCAGCTATGTCTCCACCAACTAACAAAAAGGAAACCTAAGCTTTCTTAGGCGTTGTGGGTTTCTGCAGAATGCATATTCCAGATTACAGTTTCATTGTAAGCCCCCTCTATGAAGTGACCCGGAAGAAGAACGATTTTAGATGGGGCCCTGAATGCACCCTAAAATGCACCCCCAGCCTCCTCACTGGCGGGGCAGTGTGAGGAGCAGAAAACACCTTGACTCTAGGTAAGCACTGCTCAGCAATAATGAAAACATCAGCGTCTATCAACACTGTTTTCAGCACGAATCCAAAACATAGCCACATACAAGCTACTATGGAGAAATTTAACTCTATCCCAGCCTGTTGTGGTTTGACCCTGGCTAGATGCCAGGTGCCCACCAAAGCCGCTCTATCACTCCCCCTCCTCAGCTGGACAGGGGAGAGAAAATATAACGAAAGGCTCATGGGTCGAGATAAGAACAGGGAGATCACTCAGCAATTGCTGTCACAAGAAAAACAGACTCAACTTGGGGAAAAATTAATTAAATTAAATTTAATTTATTGCCAAGCAAATCAGAGTAGGACAATGAGAAATAAAACCAAATCTTAAAAACACCTTCCCCCCACCCCTCCCTTCTTCTCAGGCTCAACTTCACTCATGATTTCTCTACCTCCTCCCCCCGAGTGGCGCAGGGGGACAGGGAATGGGGGTGCTCCTTCCTCCTCAGGGGGAGGCCTCCTCACACTCTTCACCTGCTCCAGCGTGGGGTCCCTCTCGCGGGAGACAGTCCTCCACGAACTTCTCCAACGTGAGTCCTTTCCGCGGGCTACAGTTCTTCACGAACTGTTCCAGCGTGGGTCCTTTCCACGGGGTGCAGTCCTTCAGGAACAGATTGCTCCAGGGTGGGCCCCCCCATGGGGTCACAAGTCCTGCCAGCAAACCTGCTCCAGCGTGGGCTCCTCTCTCCACGGGTCCACAGGTCCTGCCACAAGCCTGCTCCAGCGTGGGCTTCCCACGAGGTCACAGCCTCCTTTGGGCATCCACCTGCCCCGGCGTGGGGTCCTCCACGGGCTGCAGGTGGATATCTGCTCCACCGTGGACCTCCATGGGCTGCAGGGGGACAGCCTGCCTCACCATGTTCTTCACCAGGGGCTGCAGGGGAATCTCTGCTCTGGCGCCTGGAGCACCTCTTCCCCCTCCTTCTCCACTGACCTTGGCGTCTGTGGAGTTGTTTCTCTCACGTATTCTCACTCCTCTCTCTCCGCTGCTATATTCCCGCAGCAGGTTTTTTTCCCCCTTCTTAAATACGTTATCACAGAGGCGCTACCACCATCGCTGATTTGTTTGGCCTGCTAAAAAACTGAAAAGCCCCACACTTCTTTTTTTTTCCTTGGCCAGCGGCAGGTCTGTCTTGGAGTTGGCTGGCATTGGCTCTATCAGACATAGGGGAAGCTTCTAGCAGCTTCTCACAGAAGCCACCCCTGTAGCCCCCCTGCTACCGAAACCTTGCCACGCAAACCCATGCAAATAAAGCGGGTGTTGTTGTGGGAGTCTACTATTGACCACCCAGCCAGGATGATGACACCAATGAGTTATTCCATAAGGAATTAAGGGATATCTCTAGATGAGCTGCCCTTGTCCTTATGGGTGATTTTAACTTCCTGGACGTCAACTGGGAATATCGTACAGTGGACATAAACAGGTCCAGGAAATTCCTGAAGCACGTTGAAGAAAACTTCTTGGTGCAGGTACTAAGGGAGCCAACTAGGAAAGGTGCCCTCCTAGATCTGTTGTTTGTAAACAGAGAGGGTCTCGTGGGTGAAGTGGTGATTGATGACTGTTTTGGTCACAGTGACCACGAAGTAGTTGAGTTTCAAATCGTTGGTGACAGAAGAAAAACTGCCAGCAAAACTTCAACCCTGGATATAGGGAGAGCAGACTTTGGGCTGCTGAAGGAGCTAGTTGGTAAGGTCCCCTGGGAATCTGCTTTTGAAGGTATTGAGGTCCATGAATGCTGGTCACTTTTTAAGAGCCATCTCTTAAGAGCGCAGGAGCAGGCAATTCCAAAGTGTCGGAAGTCAAGCAAGTAGGGCAGAAGGCAGGCTTGGATGGTGAAAGGTCTCGAGGGCAAGACTTATGAGGAGCGGCTGAGGTCACTTGGTTTGTTCAGCTTGGGGAAGAGAAGGCTGAGGGGTGACCTCATCACAGTCTACAACTTCCTCAAGGAAGGCAGCAGATGGGGAGGTGCTGATCTCCTCTCTCTGGTGACCAGTAGATAGGACACGAGGAAATGGAATGAAGCTGCGTCAGGGGAAGTTCAGATTGGACATTAGGAAAAGGTTCTTTACTGAGAACTGAGACAGTAGTCGGTCACTGGAACAGGCTCCACAAGGAAGTGGTCACGGCACCAAGACTGTCAGAGTTCAAGGAGCGTCTGGACGATGCTCTTAGTCACATGGTTTAGTTTTAGGTAGTCCTGTGAATAGCAGGAATTTGGACTCTATGATCCTTATAGGTCCCTTCCAACTCGAGATATTCTATGATTCTGAGATGTGAACTTGTTCTAGACAAGTAAACCTTAGCAAACAACTGTTGGTTTTCTTCCCAGGGCTCATCTTTCTCCCTAGATGCTATCAGTGCTCCACAGACCTACACCAACTGCTAGTGCTATGAGTGCAACTCACCTATCACAGAATCACAGAATGGTAGGGGTTGGAAGGGACCTCTGGAGATCATCTAGTCCAATCCCCCCTGCCAGAGCAGGGTCACCCAGAGCAGGCTGCACAGGACTGCATCCAGGTGGGTTTTGAATATCTCCAGAGAAGGAGACTCCACAGCCTCTGTGGGCAGTCTGTTCCAGTGAGCACTCGCTTACCCTCAAAGTAAAGAAGTTTTTCCTCATGTTCAGATGGAACTTCCTGTGTTCCAGTTTGTGCCCATTGCCCTTTGTCCTGTCGTTGGGCACCACTGAGAAGAGTCTGGCCCCATCCTCTTGACACTCGCCCTTGAGATATTTATAAGCGTTGATGAGGTCCCCTCTCAGTCTTCTCTTGCTCAGGCTGAACAGCCCCAGCTCCCTCAGCCTTTCCCCGTAGGAGAGATGCTCCAGTCCCCTAATCATCTTTGTAGCCCTCCGCTGGACTCTCTCCAGTAGTTCCTCATCTTTCTTGAACTGGGGAGCCCAGAACTGGACGCAGGACTCCAGATGGGGCCTCACTAGGGCAGAGTAGAGGGGGAGGATAACCTCCCTCGACCTGCTGGCCACACTCTTCTTAATGCACCCCAGGATGCCATTGGCCTTCTTGGCAACAAGGGCACATTGCTGGCTCATGGTGAATTTGTCGTCCACCAGGACTCCCAGGTCCTTCTCCGCAGAGATGCTTTCCAGGAGGTCAACCCTTAACCTGTACCGGTGCATGGGGTTATTCCTCCCCAGGTGCAGGACCCTACACTTGCCTTTGCTGAACGTCATGAGGTTCCTCTCCACCCAACTCACTTGCCTGTCCAGGTCTCGCTGAATGGCAGCACAGCCTTCTGGTGTATCAGGCACTCCTCCCAGTTTCATATCATCAGCAAACTTGCTGAGGGTGCACTCTGTCCCTTCATCCAGGTCATTGATGAATACATTGAACAAGACTGGGCCCAGTACTGACCCCTGGGGGACACCACTAGCCACAGGCCTCCAACTAGAGTCTGTGCAGCTGATCGCCACCCTCTGAGCTCTGCCATTCAGCCAGTTCTCAATCCACCTCACCATCCACTCATCTAACCCACACTTCCTGAGCTTACCTATGAGGATGTTATGGGAGACAGTGTCAAACGCCTTGCTGAAGTCAAGGTAGACAACATCCACTGCTCTCCCCTCATCCACCCAGCCAGTCATGCCATCGTAGAAGGCTATCAGATTGGTCAAGCATGATTTCCCCTTGGTGAATCCATGCTGACTACTCCTGATCACCTTCTTTTCATCTACATGCTTAGAGATGACCTCCAGAATGAGCTGTTCCATCACCTTTCCAGGGATGGAGGTGAGGTTGAATGGCCTGTAGTTTCCTGGGTCCTCCTTCTTGCCCTTCTTGAAGGCTGGAGTGACATTGGCTTTCCTCCAGCCCTCAGGCACCTCTCCCGTTCTCCATGACCTTTCAAAGATGATGGAGAGTGGCTTGGCAATGACCTCTGCCAGCTCCCTCGGCACTCATGGGTGCATCCCATTGGGGCCCATGGATTTGTGGGCGTCCAGTTTGCCCAACTGATCTCTAACCCGATCCTCCTTGACCAAGGGAAGGTCTTCCTTTCTCCAGACTTTCTCTCTTACCTCCAGGGTCTGGGATTCCTGGGGGCCAGCCCTGGCAGTGAAGACCGAAGCAAAGAAGGCATTCAGTAACTCTGCCTTCTCTGTATCCTTCGTCACCAGGGCTCCCACCTCATTCAGCAGCGGGCCCACATTTTCCCTAGTCTTCCGTTTGCTACTGATGTACTTGAAGAAGCCCTTCTTGTTGTCCTTGACGTCCCTTGCCAGATTTAATTCCAGGTGGACCTTAGCCTTCCTCGTTGCATCCCTGCATACTCTGACAACGTTCCTATATTCCTCCCAAGTGGCCTGTCCCTTTTTCCACATTCCGTAGACTTCCTTCTTCCATTTGAGTTTTGCCAGAAGCTCCTTGCTCATCCATGCAGGTCTCCTGCCTCCTTTACTTGATTTCTTACTCCTGGGGATGCACCGCTCTTGAGCTTGGAGGAAGCGATGCTTGAATAATGCCCAGCTCTCTTGGGCCCCCCTACCTTCTAGAGCCCTAACCCATGGGATTCCTCCAAGTAGGTCCTTGAAGAGGCCAAAGTTAGCTCTCCTGAAGTCCAGGGTTGTAATCCTACTTACTGCCCTGCTTCCTCCATGCAGGATCCTGAACTCCACCATCTCATGGTCACTGCAGCCAAGGCTGCCCCCAGCCTTCACATCCCCAACCAGATCTTCTTTGTTAGTACAAGGTCCAGCAGCACCCCTCTCCTCGTCAGCTTCTCCACCACCTGTGTCAAAAAGTTATCATCAATGCTCTGCAGGAACCTCCTGGACTGTGTGTGCCTAGCTGTGTTGTCTTTCCAGCAGATATCGGGGTGGTTGAAGTCTCCCATGAGAACCAGGGCCTGTGATCGTGAGGCTACTTTCAGCTGTCTGTAGTAGGCCTCATCAACTTCCTCTTAGAATCATAGAATCATAGAATTGTTCTGGTTGGAAGAGACCTCCAAGATCATCGAGTCCAACCATTAACCTATCACTACCAAGTCCCCCACTAAAACATGTCCCTAAGTGCCACATCTACATGTCTTTTAAATACCTCCAGGGATGGTGACTCCACCACCTCCCTGGGCAGCCTGTTTCAGTGCCTGATAACCCTTTCAGTGAAGAAATTTTTCCGAGTATCCAATCTAAACCTCCCCTGGTGCAACTTGAGGCCATTTCCTCTCGTCCTGTCGCCTGTTACTAGGGAGAAGAGACCGACACCCACCTCGCTACACCCTCCTTTCAGGTAGTTGTAGAGAGCGATAAGGTCTCCCCTCAGCCTCCTTTTCTCCACACTAAACATCCCCAGCTCCCTCAGCTGCTCCTCATAGGACTTGTGTTCCAGGCCCCTCACCAGCCTCGTTGCCCTTCTTTGGACACGCTCCAGCCCCTCAATGTCTTTCTTGCAGTGAGGGGCCCAGAACTGAACACAGTACTCGAGGTGCAGCCTCACCAGGGCCGAGTACAGGGGGACGATCACTTCCCTACTCCTGCTGGCCACACTATTTCTGATACAAGCCAGGATGCCGTTGGCCTTCTTGGCCACCTGGGCACACTGCTGGCTCATATTCAGCCGGCTGTCGACCAGCACCCCCAGGTCCTTTTCCGCCGGGCAGCTTTCCAGCCACTCCCCCCCAAGCCTGTAGCGTTGCCTGGGGTTGTTGTTGTGACCCAAGTGCAGGACCCGGCACTTGGCCTTGTTGAATCTCATGCCATTGGCCTCGGCCCATCGATCCAGCCTGCCCAGATCCCTCTGTAGCGCCTGCCTGCCCTCCAGCAGATCAACACTCCCTCCCAACTTGGTGTCATCTGCAAACTTACTGAGGGTGCAACTCAGTAACAATGTCCACAGCCTTTCCCTCATCCACTAAGTGGGTCACCATGTCGTAGAAGGTGATCAGGTCGGTGAAGCAGGACCTGCCTTTCATAAACCCATGCTGACTGGGCCTGATTGCCCGGTTTTCCCGTACGTGCTGCGTGATGGCACTCAAGATGACCTGCTCCATAACCTTCCCGGGCACCGAGGTCAGACTGACAGGCCTGTAGTTCCCTGGTTCTTCCTTCCGGCCCTTCTTGTAGATGGGCGTTACATTTGCTAACCTCCAGTCAACTCTTCCTGATCAGGTGGCCTGTAGTAAACATCCACAGCGGTGTCACCCATGTTAGCCTGTCCCTTAATCCTCACCCGTAAGCTCTCGACCCATTCTTCATCCTCCCCTAGGCAGAGCTCCATACACTCCAGTTGCTCTCTCACATAAAGAGCAACTCCACTACCTCACCTTGCTGGCCTGTCTTTCCTAAAAAGTACATACCCATCCATGACAGCATTCCAGTCATGCGAGCTATCCCACCATGTCTCTGTAATTGCAATGAAATCACGGCCCTGCGAGCGCACACAGATCTCTAGTTCTTCCTGTTTATTCCCCACGCTGCGTGCGTTGGTGTACAGGCATTTCAGAGAGGTAATCGAGCATGCAGGTTTCCCTGGAGGGGTGCAAGAGGATGCACCACAGCCATACACACCCTTAGGGTGGTCGGCCTTCTGGTTCTCTTCTTGGGAGGCAGCTAAGGAACATTTGTCACTGCTCTGGTTGGCCTGGCTTATTCCCCAGTTGGATGTGATGACATGCGCATTGCCACTTTGGACCCCGCTCCTCGAGTCCTTCAGTTTACAGCCCGCCTCATCAATTAGCTGTAACAGACTGCTGTCGAGTCCTTCAGTTTACAGCCCGCCTCATCAATTAGTTGTAACAGACTGCTGTCGTGGTTTAGCCCCAACCAGCAGCTAAGCACCACGCGGCTGCTCGCTCGCTTGCTCCTCCCCTCCCAGTGGGATGGGGGAGAGAACCTGGAAAAAGAAAGAAAAAACTCGTGGGTTGGGATAACAACAGTTTAACAGGACAGCAAAGGAAAAGAAACAAACAAACAAACAAAAACCCAACAATAACAATAATATAGTGTACTTAGCGCGTGCTTCACAGCGCAGGTCGCTCACCGCCCAGACCCTCACACCCATCCTGCTCCCAAGCAGTGATCCCGCCCCTGGCGCCGTCCCCCTCTATATAGTCAGCATGACGTTCACATGGTATAGAATAGCTCCCTGGGCAGCTTCTGGTGAAAATTAACCCTATCCCAGATGGAACCAGGACAACTGCTGAGTGTTTCTAAATGTCCTTTTTCCCCCGGCACAAGTCTGAATTCAGTCCTGGATTCATTCAGATTTCTTTATTCAGGGATATAGAGAATAACAAGCATAATACTGTACCAGAAAACGGTGGTGGTTTAACCTTGGCTGGCTGCCAGATGCCCACCAAGATGCTCTCTCACTCCCCTTCCTCAGCAGGGCAGGGGGAGAAAATAAGAAAATAAGCTCATGGGTTGAAGTAAGGACAGGGAGGTCACTTACCAATTATTTTCACAGGGAAAACAAGCAACAATCTTAGATATCCCAAGACCTGTTTCCTCCTTTTACATGATGAACATTATTATGGTGTTAGGGATGTCAGGAAGATATTTGGGGCAAGAAACTTTTGTGAGTGTTGTGGGTTGACCCCAGCCAGCAGCCACCCTGCCTGTTGCTCAGTCCCCTCTCCTGGGAAGGGGGAGAAAATAGAAGGAAGGCAAAAAGAATCAAGGATTGAGATAATGACTGTTTAATAGGGAAAGCAAAATCTGCACGAGCAAGCAAAGTGAAAAGAGGAATTCATTCATGTGGTGGGTTGACCCTGGCTGGACGCCAGGTGCCCACCAAAGCCACTCTATCACTCCCCCTCCTCAAATGGACAGGGGAGAGAAAATATAATGAAAAGCTCGTCAGTCGAGATAAGGACAGGGAGAGATCATTCACCAATTACTGCCACAGGAAAAACAGACTTCACTTAGGGAAATTAGTTTAATTTATTACCAATCAAATCAGAATAGGACAATGAGAAATAAAACCAAATCTTAAAAACACCTTCCCCCCACCCCTCCCTTCTTCCCGGGCTTAACTTCAATCCCGAGTTCTCTACCTCCTTCACCCCAGCGACACAGGAGGATGGGGAACGAGGGTTGCAGTCAGTTCATCACACGTCTCTGTCATTCCTTCCTCCTCAGGGGGAGGACTCCTCACACTCTTCCCCTGCTCCAGCGTGGGGACCCTCCCACGGGAGACAGTTCTCCATGAACTTCTCCAACGTGAGTCCTTTGCACGGGCTGCAGTTTTTCACAAACTGCTCCAGCGTGGATCTCTTCCACGGGATGCAGTCCTTCAGGAATGGACTACTCCAGCTCTCTCCATGGGTCCACAGGTCCTGCCAGGAGCCTGCTCCAGCGTGGGCTTCCCACAGGGTCACAGCCTCCTTCCAGTGCATCCACCTGCTCCGGCGTGGGGTCCTCCACAGGCTGCAGGTGGATATCTGCTCCACCGTGCACCTCCATGAGCTGCATGGGGACAGCCTGCCTCACCATGGTCTTCACCACGAGCTGCAGGGGAATCTCTGCTCTGGCTCCTGGAGCACCTCCTCCCCCTCCTTCTTCACTGACCTTGGTGTCTGCCAAATTGTTTCTCTCACGTATTCTCACTCCTCTCTCCACTGCTGTTTCCACAGTAGCTTTTTTCCCCTTCTTAAATATGTTATCACAGAGGCACTACCACCGTTGCCGATTGGCTCGACCTTGGCCAGCGGCGGGTCCATCTTGGAGTTGGCTGGCATTGGCTCTATCAGACATAGGGGAAGCTTCTAGCAGCTTCTCACAGAAGCCACCCCTGTAGCCCCCCTGCTACCGAAACCTTGCCACGCAAACCCAGTACACAGCCAAAACCAGTACATGTATAACGAGACAGTGTACGATATATCATGTCTTCAGTGGATCATTTATCTATTGTAATGTTGCTGAATACACTAAGAATCTCATGACTGAGATTTCGATTTAATGTTTAAAAAAAAGGCACTAGCCCTATAGATTATCTTGGCTGTCTTCTCGTATCATGTGCATGCAAATATTAATCTAAAAGTATAAATGGTTCCTATTTGTTTTTTTCATTAAAACCAACCAACCAACCAACCATCCCCCTACAGCCTACAAACACTACAATGACCAGGGTTACCATTTGTTTTTTTGGGGTTTTTTGGGGTTTTTTTTTGTAAGGTGGTGTCCTTATACAATCCCTCTCCACCCCCCAATTTGGCACCTGAAAGAACAAGGTAAAAAGTATGAGCCAACTGGCTAACTACAAATGTTCATCACTTAGGGTGTAATGTATTATGTGCCAATAGCATTTTGTGGTGAGTGGGAGCCATTTACTAGTTTAAATATACAGACTGATATAATGGAAGCTGTGAGTCAATTGATTACTTGGAATAGTTTTGGCAATACCGTGCTCTTCAGCTAACTTATTAGACAGGAGAATTTTTTGTAGCATATAATTTTTATTACACAAAGTTTATTTGTTGTACTTAACAGTAGTTATCTGTAGGCTTGACTTGTGGAATGGAAACTTTGAAATCTTATGGCATGTTTTGTTCATTTGGAATGACTTCACCCCCAAACATTAAGGCATAGAGACTGTTTGAAGTCAGGATTGTATTCTCGGAGTTTAGGGCCAGAATGGACTGAGATTTTTGTCTGACTGCCTGCGTATCAAACCATTAACTTCCACGCAGTTACCCTTGCATTGAACATAACTGCTTTTGACTAAAATGTGAACTGTCCTAGACACAAGGAATCCAGTCCTGATTTGAGGATTTTAAGGATGCAGGATCTACGGGGTTTTTGTTTGCTTGTTCCAATGGTTAATCATGCTAACTTCTGAAAACATATACCTATTTCCTAATGCAAATTGGCATCTGATTCCAAACCCTAACTCCTGTTATGCCTTCATCTGCTAGCTAGAGCCTTTTAATACTTTGTTTTCACTTTGTGAAGGTGCTGACACACCACAGTTGACCTCTCAGTCGTCTTTTTTTAATAACTAAACAGATGGTTCTCTCTGTAAGGCATTTTGAGTCCCTGAATTTTATTTTGAACTTTTTCCCTTCTGTGTTTTTGTTTATTTTTTTTAAGTATGGATTCCAGAGCTGTATATGGTATCTGACTGATTCCCTCTGCACCAATGAGATATCTCTCTCTTGACTTGTTATTCCCCTGACTTATACAGCCAATAATTACAATAGCCCTTCTTGCTTCAGCGTCATGCTGGCTGGTTAATCTCTGACTTCTAGATATTTTTTTGCATACATGGTTTTTAAAGCTTAATTGAACCCTCTTTTTTTGGGGGGGGGCAGGCAAATATAACCTTGCCACTTGTTAAACATGTTAAGTGCTCACCAATCCTAGAACATATTGTTCCCAAATGCAGGTGCCCGCTGCTGTGTGTGTGCCGCCCCACCCCCCCAGATCCTCACTTGAGGGGAATAGTTTTACTGCATCCATGAGGGAACTGGGTGGTTAAAGTATACATTGCATATAATACCTGTCTGGTGTAAAGCTAAAATATTTAAATTGTTTTGGAAGCAATAAGCGGGGATGTTTTCTTTGTTGAATGAGATATATAACTGTGGTAGGTTAACCTTGGCTGGCTGCCAGGTGCCTACCAAACCGTGCTCTCGTTCCTCTTCAGCGGGAGAGGGGGAGAAAATAAGATGAAAAGCTCATTGGTCAGGATAAGGACAGGGAGATCACTCGCCAATTACCATCACGGGCAAACCAGACTCGACTTGAGAAAGATTAACTTATTGCTAATTAATAACAGAGTAGGATAGTGAGAAACAAAACTAAAACCACCATCCCCCTCCACACCCCCTTCTTCCCAGGCTTACCTTCACTCCTGATTCTTCTACCTCCTCTTCCCACGAGTGGCACAGTCCCCCATAGGCTGCATGCAGTTTCTGGCAGAAAGCCTGCTCCTGCACGGGCTCCTCTCCACGGGCCGCAGTTCCTGCCAGGAGCCTGCTCCAGCTTGGGGTTCCATGGGCTGCAGTGTAGGTATTTGCTCCAATGTGGTGCTCGGTGGGCTGCAGGGGGACAACCTGCATCACCATGGTCTTTTCCACGGGCTGCAGGGGAATCTCTGCTCCAGCATCTGGAGCACCTCCTCCCCTTCCTTCTTCACTGACCTTGGTGTCTGCAGGGTTGTTTCCCTCACATTTTTCTCACTCCTCTCCCTCACAGCTGCTGTATAGGTTTTTTTACCTTTTTAAAAAACGTTGTCACAGAGGCACCACTAGCTTTGCTGACTGGCTCAGCTTTGGCCAGTGGTAGGTCTGTCTTGGAGCCGTCTGGAACTGGTTCTGTCTGACATGGGGGCAGCCCCTGATCTTTTCTCACAGAAGCCACCCCTGTAGCCCCCCCCTCCCACTACTAAAACCTTGCCACGTAACCCCAATACTCTTTCCCACAGCCATGGGCAAAGGGAGGTCCCGCCACCACCTGCCCTCTCTGTGTGAGGCTTACCTCAAAACAGTTTCCCATGCATGGGCGTATCGGCTAGTTCTTCTGGTTCACGTGGCCTTTGGGGGGGGAAATCCCTTGGGGGCTTTTCCTTATTGTCCCCATGCTCATGTTGTTCTGAAGTTGGTGTTTTGTCCTGGTTTCCCTTTGTTAACAGTTTTGCCTGCATCTTGAAGCACAGTACAAAGTCCAGAAGCTGCCCCAATAATACTGCATGATCATCCTGTTGGGCTGGGGCTGGATGTAGGAGGCCTCTCAGTCTGGCTCACAGGATTGGTCTCTTCTTTGCATGGGGTGGGGATTGTGAAGGGGCCCCTTGGTGGGCCTCCTAGGAGGGGTCCATAGCCCTCAGGCATGTTCTGACTTGTTTGTGCCCCACCCCCTATCCCCCCTTTTGGCATTCCCCCTCAATTCCAAACATAGAATCATAGAATAGTTTGGGTTGGAAGGGACCTTTAAAGGCCATCTAGTCCAACCCTCCTGCAATGAGCAGGGACAACCTCACTAGATCAGGTTGCTCAGAGCCCCGTCCAGCCTGACCTTGAATGTTTCCAGGGATGGGGCTTCTACTACCTCTCTGGGCAACCTGTTCCAGTGTTTCACCACCCTCATTGTGAAAAACTTCTTCCTTATGTCTAGCCTATATCTCCCCTCCTTTAGTTTAAAACCATTACCCCTTGTCCTATCACAACAGGCCCTGCTAAAGAGGTTCTCCCCATTTTTCCTATAGGCCCCCTTCAAGTACTGAAAGGCTGCAATAAGGTCTCCCCGGAGCCTTCTCTTCTCCAGGCTGAACAGGCCCAACTCCCTCAGCCTGTCTTCGTAGGAGAGGTGCCCCATTCCTTTGATCATCCTTGTGGCCCTCCCCTGGACCCGCTCCAGCAGGTCCATGTCCTTCTTATGTTGAGGGGCCCAGAGCTGGACGCGGTACTCCAGGTGGGCCTCACCAGGGCAGAGCAGAGGGGCAGAATCACCTCTCTCGACCTGCTGGCCACAGGAGCAACCTGTGGAGCAACATGTGGAGCAACATGTTGGCGCTTGTTCAGCAGACTGGTTAAAGCTTGTTCAGCAGACTTTTAAAAGGGGGGGGGTGTGGGGTGTGTGTGTCTCTCAACTTTTATGTTAACTTATGTTTAATTACTTTCTATTCACATTTAAACTTTAATTTTTAATAATCTTTATGGAGATATATACCTGTATATAGAGTATCTATCTACCTGTGTGTGTATATAGATATTTATACATAGATGTATAACATTTTTTTATAATATATATATAAGGTGCAAATATATAAGATGTATAGACACATGGAAATGTATATGTGTTTATATGTGAGCACTTCAGGGTCCAAAAGAAATGGGCAGTCAGTCAGAGGATGCTCTGAGATCACCAGTGTCAAAAAATGGCAACTAGCCAATTGCAGGGCAATACGAAAACACTTGGATTCATGACATTGTCCAAAACAGTGGCCTTAGCCTATGTAGTAGGAGTGGAGCTTCCAGGTCTGATGTAGACATACAAACAACAATGTCTATGTAGACATAGACAAACAACTCCGCAGACACCAAGGTCAGTGAAGAAGGAAGGGGAGGAGGTGCTCCAGGCGCTGGAGCAGAGATTCCCCTGCAGCCTGTGGTGAAGACCATGGTGAGGCAGGTTGTCCCCCTGCAGCCCGTGGAGGTTAATGGTGGAGCAGATGGATATGCCATGAAGGAAGCTGCAGCCTGTGGAGAGCCCATGCCAGAGCAAGCTCCTGGCAGGAACTGTGGCTGGTGGAGAGAAGCCCATGCAGGAGCAGGTTTTTCTGGCGGGACCTGTGACCCTGTGGGGGACCCATGCTGGAGTAGTGAGTTCCTGAAGGACTGCAGCCCATAGGAAGGACTGTATTGTGTGGGAGGGACCCCACACTAGAGCAGGGGAAGAGCATGAAAGGAAGGAGCGGCAGAGATGAAGCGTTATGAACTGACCGCAATCCCCATCCCCCTGTGCTGCTTGGGAGGAGGAGGTAGAAGAGTCAGGGGTGAAGGTGAGCCTGGGAAGAAGGGAGGGGTGGGAGGAAGGTGTTTTTAGATTTGTTCTTATTTCTCACTGTCCTACTTTGTTACAATAAATTGGCAATAAATTAAATTAATTTCCCCAAGTGGTGTGTGTTTTGCCCATGACGGTAATTGGCAAGTGATCTCCCTGTCCTTATCTCGACCCACGAGCCTTTTGTCATATTTTCTCCCCCTGCCCTATTGATGGAGGGGAGTGATAGAGCAGCTTGGTGGGCACCTGGCAAATAGTCAAGGTCAACCCGCCAAGAGAGAGTTTACAGCTACCTGTAAGACTGTTATGGGATGCAGGCTTGTGCTATATGTGTTTTCTTCTCCTTTGGTCGTTGATAACATTATAGGACATTGGGAAAAGCTCCAACTGAGTGAGGAGGGAGAAGACAGAAATGTACTGTGAACTGCTTGCATTCCTGCCCGGGCCTGCAGCAATCAAAGAAAGGAGAAGAGGTATAGAAAGGAGAGCAGTGTTCAAGGGAAAAAAAGAAAGAGGCTGGAGAAGCCTGACTGGTGATCGACACCCCTCATACCCTGTTAATAAAGTTTCTCTGTGCATGGGTTAAATTCATTGTTCAGTGTTTTATTTTGTACGTGTGCGTAGTAGTGGTGTGTTGGTAGATGTGGCATAGACACGTCTACTGACACACTAATTTTATTAAAAGACATTTATAGTGCTCTGGAGGCTTTAGAAGAAACAAGGTGAGTGTGGCAGAGGTGGATGCTCCATGGCAGGCAGACTTGGTGGATAGGCAACAGTTTTCCAAACACAACGATGGTGTTAAAGCTGGGGATTTTAAAACCATTTTTAGTAGGGGGCCCATGCCTCAGAAGTTACAGACAGACTGAAGAAAGAAATTTCTAAGCGAGCCTTTAAACAAGCATTTAAAGCAGTATGATGTTTACCGCTTTGTTACTAATGATGAAGTAAAAGCCTCTGTTTATAGAGGGTTTAAAGAGGACACTCAAAACAAAGATATTTTACAGCACGTGACACTCTTGACTACATTGATGTGTTGTTGGAGTTTATAAAGAGCTATAGCCATAGCTTTCACAGAAGTGTCAGAACCAGGCCTGTGGATGTGAACGCTTTAAACCCTGCGAGGGTTTGGAAAAATGTATATGGGGGTGTATTTAAAATGAGAGAATCTGCATCTCTGCTCAGAAAGGGAGACCAGCTGGAGGTGCTCAACACAGCTCAAAATGGATGAAAAGCCTTACACTGTGTCCTACCACAGGGGACCTAGCACAGCGGGCAGGCACGTGGCAGCGGGCAGGTATGTGGTAGCATGGCAACCACCCGGCAAAAAACGGTGTCCTCTGATTCTCCTGAGCTTCTAGCACCTGGTAGAACCAATGCAGCCACACAGACAGAGCTCCTGTCAGAGCATGCGACCACCCAGGCTTCAGACTGCAGGGGGTGTGTGCGAGGGTATTCCTGGAGATGGAGGGTGATAGCAAGCAAGCCTGTGGGAGATGTGACCAGGTAGATGAACTGCTCTGCCTGGTGGGCGAGCTTCAGGAGGAGGTGGGCGGACTGAGGAGCACCCGAGAGTCTGAGAAGGAGATCAACCAATGGAGCTGTGCTCTGCCATATCTGGTACACACATGCCAACTCAGCATGGCCACTACGGAGGTAGGTCCAGGATCTGTTTTGTGCCAGGAGGAAGGCAACGTTACGAGGGACAGGGAGGAGTGGAAGCAGGTTGCTGCATGGAGCTGTAAGAGGAACTCCTCCTTACCCTCTCAGCTACCTTTACAGAATAGGTACGAGGCTCTGGGTATGGTAGATGAAGCGCATAATGAGATAGGAGGAACCTGTGTGAGCACCGTCACCAAGGTCAGATCAACCAACCCCTCGCAACAAGACCTGCATTAAGACCAGCGCCGAGAAGAAACAACAATGAGTTATGGTCATAGGTGACTCCCTCCTGAGCGGAATGGAGGCATCCATTTGCAGACCGGACCCTCTTTTCAGGGAAGTTTGTTGCCTCCCTGGGGCCCAAATCAGGGATGTCACCAGTTGACTGATGAGCTTAGTACAGCCTTCGGACTATTATCCACTCCTGCTCTTTCATGTGGGTACTAATGATGTTGCAACAAGAAGTCCAAGGTTGATCAAAAGAGATTTCATGGCCCTGGGAAGAATACTAAAAGGTTTGGGAGCACAGGCAGTGTTTTCCTCAATCCTCCCAGTAATGGGGAGAGACTTTGGAAGAAGCAAGCGTGCCCAAGACATCAATACCTGGCTCCAGGACTGGTGCCTCTGCCAGAACTTTGTTTTTTATAACCATGGAAGAGTGAGTCTTTGAGGCACAAGGTATGCTGGGGCCTGACGGGATCCACCTGTCTCGATGGGGAAAAGCTTCTTTGCTTGTAAGCTGGTGGGACTGATTGAGAGGGCTTTAAACTAGAATCAATGGGGGAAGGGGATACCAACAGGAGAGCTGAAGGTAAGCCAAGGGTTGGCATGGCATTGCCTGAGGGTGGCAATGCTAATAGGAGCATTTACGCTGCTCCAGGGAGCCCTGAGGGCTTAGGAGCACATCTGAAATGCTTGTACACCAACATGCATGGTATGAGAAACAAGCAGGATGAACTGGAAGGCATTGGTTAGTTCCCAGAACTATGATGTCATTGGTATTAGTGAGACTTGGTGGAATGAGTCCCGCGACTGGAGTGCTGGGATGGAGGGCTACAGGCTGTTCAGGAAGGATAGGTGAGTCAGGCAAGGCAGAGGAGTTGCACTGTACGTAAGGAAAAGGTTTATTGTACAGCCCTTACAGTTAGTGATGATGTGGTTGAGAGTCTCTGGGTGAGAATTAGGGGGATGGAAAACAAAGCAGATGTTGTAGTGGGTGTCTACTGCCCAGCCAGGATGATAGCACTGATGAGTTACTCTGTAGGCAATCAGGAGAAATCTCTGGATCGGCCCTTGTCCTTATGGGAGATTTCAACTTCCCAGGCATCAACTGGGAATACCATACTGCTGTGACAAGCAAGTCTGGGAAATTCTTGAAGTTTGTGGGAGATAACTTCTTGTCACAAGTACTCAGTGACCAACTAGGAAAGATGCTCTCCTAGACTTATTATTTGTGAATAGAGAAGGACTCGTGGGGGATGTGATGGTAGGTGGCTGCCTTGGCCACAGTGATCGCAAAATAGTTGAGTTTAAAATTTTTGGTATAATGAGAAAAAAGGTCATCAGAGTTGCTACCCTGGATTTCAGGAGAGCAAACTTTAAGCTACTCAGGGAGCTACTTAGGAGAGTCCCTTGGGAATCTGCCTTGAGGGCTTAGGAGTCTACGAGTGCTGGTCAGTTTTTAAGAATCACCTTTTAAAAGCACAGGAGCAAGCAATCCCATTGTGTTGGAAGTCAAGCAAGCAGGGCAGAAGACCAGCTTGGCTGAACAGGGAACTCCTTGTGGAACTCAAGAGGAAAAAGAAATTGCATGATCTCTGGAAGCAAGGTCAGGCTTCGCAGGAAGATTAGAGCCGTGGTTTGCATATGCAGGGAGAAGACGCGAAAGGCCAAAGCTCAACTAGGGTTGAAACTGGCCAGTGTTGTGTCAGACAACAAGAAAGGCTTTTTTAACAGACCTGTTAGTCTAACCTTAGTTCCTGGAAAAATTATGAAGAAGATCATACTGGGTGCTATTGAAAGGCATTTAAAGAACAGTGCAATCATCAGGCAGAGTCAACTTGGGTTCACAAAGGGAAAGTCCTGTTTAACTAATTTGATATCCTTCTATGATAAGGTCACCCACCTAGTGGATGAAGGGAAGGTGGTGGATGTAGTTTTTCTGGATTTCAGTAAGGCTTTTGGTACTGTCCCTCACAGTATCCTTCTGGACAAGTTGTCCAACTGTGGGATGAGCAGGTTCACGGTGAGCTGGGTGAAGAACTGGCTGAAGGGCAGGGCTCAAAGGGTTGTAGTGAATGGGGCCACATCTGGCTGGTGACCAGTCACCAGTGGTGTTCCTCAGGGCTCAATTCTAGGGCCAGTTCTGTTCAATATATTTATCAATGATCTGGATGCAGGCGTTGAATGCACCCTTAGTAAGTTTGCTGATGATACTAAACGGGGAGGTGCTGTTGACTCGCTCGAGAGACAGGGGGACTTGCAGAAGGATCTGGATAGATTGGAGCATTGGGCAATGATCAATGGCATGAAATTTAACAAGAGCAAATGCTGGTTTCTGCACTTGGGACGGAGTAATGCCAGGCACAAATATAGATTGGGAGAGGAGTGTCTGGAGCGCAGCCCTGCAGAAAGGGATCTGGGGGTGCTGGTTGACAGTAGGCTCAATACGAGTCAGCAGTGTGCCCTGGCAGCCAAGAGGGCAAACTGCATTCTGGGGCGTGTTAAACACAGTATAACCAGCCGATCAAAAGAGGTGATTATCCTGCTACGTTTAGCATTGGTACGGCCTCACCTTGGGTATTGTGTGCGGTCAGGGTGTTAAGGTCCTTGAATGCGTCCATAGGAGGGCAACAAAGCTGGTGAAAGGGCTGGAAGGCGTGTCCTGTGAAGGAGCGGCCAAGAACACTGGATTTATCTAGTTTGGAGAAAAGGAGACTGAGGGGGCGACCTCATTGCTCTCTACAGCTTCCTGAGGAGGGGAAGTGGAGAAGGAGTTGCTGATCTCTTCTCCCTGCTATCCAGAGACAGGACACGTAGGAATGGCTCAAAGCTACTTCAGAGGAGGTTCAGAGTTGACATCAGGAAGCATTTCTTTACCGAGAGGGTGGTCAAAACACTGGAACAGGCTTCCTAGAGAGGTGGTTGATGCCCCATGCCTGTCAGTGTTTGAGAGGCATTTGGACAATGCCCTTAATAACATGCTTTAACTTTGGGGCAGCCCTGAATTGGTCAGGCAGTTGGACTAGATGATCATTGTAGATTCCTTCCAACTGTAATATTCTATTCTATTCTATTCTGTTCTGTTCTGTTCTGTTCTATTCTAAACTAACTTCTATTCTATTCTAACTCTTTAGAAGGGATAGGCAAGGAAGGAGAGGCGGTGGGGTAGCCCTGTATGTTAGGGAGAGTCTTGACTGCCTTGAGCTCAAGGATGGTGATGAGAGGGTTGAGTGCCTATGGGTAAGAATCAGGGGGAAGGCCAACAGGGCAGATATCATGGTGGGAGTCTGTTATAGACCACCCAACCAGGATGAGGAGGCAGATGAAGTATTCTACAGGCAGCTGGGAGAAGCCTCACGATCGCTAGCCCTTGTTCTCGTGGGGGACTTCAACTTGCCAGATGTCTGCTGGAAATACAACGCAGCAGAGAGGAAACAGTCCAGGAGGTTCCTGGAGTGTGTGGAAGATAACTTCCTCACACAGCTGGTGAGGGAGCCAATGAGAGAAGGCGCCCCGCTGGACCTGTTGTTTGTGAACAGAGAAGGTCTTGTGGGTGATGTGACGGTCGGAGGCCGTCTTGGGCACAGCGACCACGAAATGATAGAGTTCTCGATTCTCAGAGAAGTAAAGAGGAGGGTCACCAGAACTGCCACCTTGGACTTCCGGAGGGCAGACTTTGGCCTGTTTAGGGGCCTGGTTGACAGAGTCCCTTGGGAGGCAGTCCTGAAGGGCAAAGGAGTCCCGGAAGGCTGGACATTCTTCAAAAGGGAAATCTTAAAGGCGCAGGAGCAGGCCGTCCCCATGAGCCGAAAGACGAGCCGGCGGGGAAGAAGACTGGCCTGGCTGAGCAGAGAGCTCCGGCCGGAACTTAGGAAAAAAAGGAGAGTCTACAACCTTTGGAGGAAGGGGCAGGCAACTCAGGAGGACTACAAGGATGTTGTGAGGTCATGCAGGGAGAAAATGAGAAGGGCCAAAGCCCGACTAGAACTTAGTCTGGCTACTGCCGTAAAAGACAACAAAAAGTCTTTCTACAAATACATTAACAATAAAAAGGGGGCTAAGGAAAATCTCCCTCCTTTATTGGATGCGGGGGGAAACATAGCGTCAAGGGACGAGGAAAAGGCTGAGGTGCTAAATGCCTTCTTTGCCTCAGTCTTTAACAGCAAGGGAAGTTGTTCTCTGGGCACCCAGCCCCCTGAGCAGGAAGATGGGGATGGGGAAGCAGAATGAAGACCCCGTAGTCCAAGGGGAAATGGTCAGTGACCTGCTACGCCACCTAGACACGCACAAGTCTATGGGGCTGGATGGGATCCACCCAAGGGTGCTGAAAGAGCTGGCAGAAGTGCTCACCAAGCCACTCTCCATCATTTATCAGCAGTCCTGGCTAACTGGGGAGGTCCCAGTTGACTGGAGGCTGGCAAATGTGACGCCCATCTACAAGAAGGGCCAGAAGGAGGATCCGGGGAACTACAGGCCTGTCAGCCTGACCTTGGTGCCCGGGAAGGTTATGGAGCAGATCATCTTGAGTGCCATCACGCGGCACGTACGGGACAACCGGGCGATCGGGCCCAGTCAGCATGGGTTTATGAAAGGCAGGTCCTGCCTGACCAACCTGATCTCCTTCTACGACATGGTGACCCGCTTAGTGGATGAGGGAAAGGCTGTGGACATTGTGTACCTAGACTTCAGTAAAGCCTTTGACACCGTCTCCCACAGCATCCTCCTGGAGAAACTGGCTACTCATGGCTTGGACGGGCATATTCTGCGCTGGATAGGAAACTGGCTGGATGGCCGGGCCCAAAGAGTTGTGGTGAATGGAGTTCAATCCGGTTGGCGGCCGGTCACAAGTGGTGTTCCCCAGGGCTCAGTACTGGGGCCAGTCCTGTTCAATATCTTTATCAATGATCTGGATGAGGGGATCGAGTGCACCCTCAGTAAGTTTGCAGATGACACCAAGTTGGGAGGGAGTGTTGATCTGCTGGAGGGCAGGCAGGCGCTACAGCGGGATCTGGACAGGTTGGATCGATGGGCCGAGGCCAATGGCATGAGATTCAACAAGGCCAAGTGCCGGGTCCTGCACCTGGGTCACAACAACAACCCCAGGCAACGCTACAGGCTTGGGGAGGAGTGGCTGGAAAGCTGCCCGGCGGAAAAGGACCTGGGGGTGTTGATTGACGGCCGGCTGAATATGAGCCAGCAGTGTGCCCAGGTGGCCAAGAAGGCCAACGGCATCCTGGCTTGTATCAGAAATAGCGTGGCCAGCAGGAGTAGGGAAGTGATCGTCCCCCTGTACTCGGCCCTGGTGAGGCCGCAGCTCGAGTACTGTGTTCAGTTCTGGGCCCCTCACTACAAGAAAGATATTGAGGGGCTGGAGCGTGTCCAAAGAAGGGCAACGAGGCTGGTGAAGGGTCTAGAGCACAAGTCCTATGAGGAGCGGCTGAGGGAACTGGGGATGTTTTGCCTGGAGAAAAGGAGGCTGAGGGGAGACCTTATCGCTCTCTACAACTGCCTGAAAGGAGGTTGTAGAGAGATGGGGGTCGGTCTCTTCTCCCTAGTAACAGACGACAGAACAAGAGGAAATGGCCTCAAGTTGCACCAGGGGAGGTTTAGATTGGATATTCAGAAAAATTTCTTCACCGAAAGGGTTGTCAAGCATTGGAACAGGCTGCCCAGGGAGGTGGTGGAGTCACCATCCCTGGAGGTATTCAAGAGATGTTTAGATGAGGCCCTAAGGGATATGATTTAGTGGGGGACTTGGTAGTGCTAGGTTAATGGTTGGACCCGATGATCTTGCAAGTCTCTTCCAACCAGAACAATTCTATGATTCTATGATTCTAAAATATTGTTGAGTACCTCAGCCTTCTTCACATCAGTTGTCACCAATTCTCCTGCCTTATTTATTGGTGAGGGGGTACATTTTCTTTAACCTTTCTTTTCTGGCCAACGTACCTGTAGAAGCCCTTATTATTCTTCGCATCCCTTGCCAAATTCAGCTCCAACTGCACCTGAGCTTTCCATCCCTATGTATTTGGGCAGCGTCCCTATATTCTTCCCAGGATACATGTCCCTGGTTCCACTGCCTATGCATTTCCTTCTTACACTTTAGTTTGACCAGAAGGTCCTTACTCAGCTATGCCAGTTTCCTGCCTTCCTTGCCTGATTTCTTCCACATGGGAGTCGATAGTTCTTGTGCTCTAAGAAAAATGTCCTTAAAGAGTTGCCAGCTCTGTTCAGCTCGTTTGTCCCTGAGGGCAGTTTCCCAGGAGGTCACATCCACTAGTTCCTTAACCAACTGAAAGTTTGCTCTCCTGAAATTAAGGGTCCTGACTCTACTCTTCACCTGGCCCATAGCTCTCAAGATTGTGAATCCCACCCAGGGCATGATCACTGCATCCCAGGCTGCCACCAGTCTTGACCTCTCTAATTATTTCATCTGTGTTGGTGAGCAAGAGGTCCAGTAACTCTTCTCCTCTGGTCGGGCTGTCTGTCACCTGGATTAAGAAATTATCCTCGATGCTCACCAAGAGTCTCCTGGACCACTTACAGCTTGCTGTGCTGCTTTTCCAGCAGATGTCAGGGTGCTTGTAGTCCCCCAGCAGGATCAGGGCCTGCGATTGTGATGCTTCCTGTAGTTGAAGTAAGAACGCTTCGTCCACAGGCTCCCCTTGGTTGGACGATCTGTAGTAAACACCAGCCACGAGGTTTCCTTCGTTGGCTTGGCCCCTAATTTTTATCCATAAGCTCTCAACCTGTTCATCGTTGTTTTTCAAAGACAGCTCTGTGCAGTCAGTCCATTCTTTTACATAGAGGTCAACCCCCCCGCTCCTCCTTCTTTGCCTGTCCCTTCTGAACAGCTTATAGCCATCGATTGCAGCACTCCAGTCATGTGATTCGTCCCACCACGTTTCAGCAATAGCGATTAGATCATAGCTTTCTAGCTGCACAGTGGCTTCCAGCTCCTCCTCCCTGTTGGTTCCTAATACCTCAGCAGCCCCTGGCTCTTGTCTGGTGCTCAGGACGCCATCCCCTTCTCCCGCTAAGTCTAGTTTAAAGCCCTCCTTATAAGTCTGACCAGCTTGTTGGTGAAGACCCTCTTGCCCCACTTGGTCAGGTGAATCACCCTACTGGCCTTTGGTGTTGGGGTGGGGGTTGGAGAGACAGCCTTGATGCTGTGCGAGCACTGCTCAGCAGTAGCCAAAACATTGGTGTGTTATCAACACTGTTCTAGCTACAAATACAAAGCACAGCACTATGAGGGCTGCTATGGGGAAAGTTAACTCCATCCCAGCCAGACCCAATTCTTTTTGCAAGTCAAAAATCCTCTCCTGATTAGCTGTGTGCCATGCAAGAATGGCTTTTTCTCTTCAAGCATCATGCTGTCCACCTCCTAACTTTCTGGCTGGGGAAGAGGGTCTACATAACTTTGTTTTATGTGCTAGGAAAGTGTAGCCCCAAAACTCTGTGTCCATAAACAACTGAATAAAGTCCATGAGACGTGTCCCCCTTAAACTCCCATTCTCCTTCAGTTTTCCTTTCCACCCCTTCTTCTTCTTCATCCCAAAGGACATCTGGAGCTGACTCCATGGCAAAAATGTAGTTCGGGATATGTGTCCCGGTTTCTTGCATACATTCCATGCCATAGATAATATAGTCCTGCCCTGCTTCTGGAGTTTTGGTCACGGGCATGAAGCACTGGTGCATTATAGATCTGTTCATAGCACATTCCACCCTTCCAGCCTTTACATTCATCATGCTTTTCTACGTAGGCCTTGCACTTCTCTCAGAAAATCATAGCCAAACAATCGATTTGTTCTTTAATAGTCAGGGCTGTGAATAGATAGTGCTCCATGAAAGGATAGCTGTGTTGTATCCAAAGCAGCAGCATTGCTAGTTTCTTAGGTTTTAGTTTTTAGGATGTCACCTACATACTGCTGTGGCATGTGCCCTCAGATGTCTTTGCCTTCAGCAATACCAATCATGCAGTTTGTTAGTAAATTATCTTCTTGTCAGCTAATTTCACTCAGCAACATTTAAGCACTGCTTGTGCCATTATCTCTATGGGTATTGCATGGTCTAATTGTTAAAATCTATCTTGGTTAGCATATTCATAGTGAGTTGAGCATCTATATTTTTGTTTTGTGAGTTAACAACCATTTGGATTTTCCAAGGTAGGTTCATGCACTTGCTTGACATATTTGCACTCATCTAAAAACATCTAGCATTGTATTTTCAGGCTTCCTATTGATATGAGTATACATGATGTGTGGTTTTTGACATCTTAAATGCACAATTGTGGTATATCCTCCGCTTTGGTCATAAGCTTTAAACTTATATTCAAACACGTCCAAAGTCTCAATTAAATCTGAATCTTAGGGAGAGTGCTTTACTTTGTTAATCTTAAATATTTGTCAAAAGTCTCAAGTCATAGAATTAAATTTTATGCTGAGAGTTGGCACAGAAGGAGGGAATGTCATTAAAGCACCATTGTGCTACAACATGGACCTTAGTTTTGGCAATTTTATTTGCAAATTGAAATGTTTATTAATGGACCTTTCTCTCTAGTTAACAGCATTCACTGTTAAACTGGAGACTGCTGCCCTCTTCCTTTCTGATCAGTGATAGCAACACTTTGACTATATTAATAAACCTTGTGTATGTTCAGTTGTCTTAAGTACTCTCTAACTCCATCTTCCTCTACTGTGGGTAATGCTTTATTCCCCCTAGACTCTGCCAGTAGACTCAGAGACCTGAGGGAAAACTTTACCAATGAAAACTGAGGCAAGGAAATTATTGAGTACCTCAGCCTTTTCCATGTCCTCATTCACTAGGTCCCCTGCCCCATTGAGTTGGAGCCCACATTTTTTCTTAGCCTTTCTTTTACTGCCAATATACTTAGAGAAGCCCTTCTTGTTGCACTTCACATCCCTCACTAAGTCCCAACTCCAACTAAGCTTTGGCTATCCTATCTCCATCCCAACTCCATCTAAGCTTTGGCTATCCTATATCTCCATCCCTGTATACCTGGCTAATGTCTCTATATTCCTCTTGGGTAGCCCGTTCTCCACATCCAGTTTCTGTGTACCTCCTTTTTGCATTTGAGTTCAGTCATGCTGGCCCTCTGCCACACCTGCTAGACTTCCTGCATGTCAGAATAGACTGTTCTTGTGCTTTGAGGAGGTTCTCCTCTGAGATCAACCAGCCCCTTTGCTCTCCAGGGCAGTCTCCCATGGGAGCCTGTCAAGCAGATCCCTAAATAAGCTGAAATTTGCTCTCCTGAAGTCCAAGAATGTGATTCTACTGTTTGCCTTGTTTCCTCATCTCAGGATCTTAAACTCCACCATCTCATGGTTGCTGCAGCCAAGGCTGCCTTTGATCTTCACATCCCCATCCAGCTCTTCCTTGTTTGTGAGTAACAGATCCAGCAGAGCATCTCCCCTAGTTGGCTCATTGATCATCTTGTCATGGTTTAGCCCCAGCTGGAGGCTGAGCCACGTGGTCGCTCGCTCACCCCGCCCTCCCGGTGGGATGGGGGAGAGAATTGGGACAAAGAAAGGCAAAACTCCTGGGTTAACAACAGTTTAACCGGACAACAAAGGGAAACCCCAACAATAACAACAACAGAGCGTATTTAGCGGTGCTTCCCCTTACAGGCCGTGGAGCCCAACGCCCAGATTCCTGCCCCTCCATCGTCCCCCTCTATATAGTAGAGCGTGACAGTCACATGGTATAGAATAGACCCCGGCCAGCTTCTGGCAAAAATTAACCCTATCCCAGCTGCAACCAGGACATTATCCACCCCTTACTCTAAACCATATACGTCACGCTCAGATCCTACACTTTCCAATTAATTACCACCACTTTTCCTGTTTTTATATATATATATATGCACACATACACAGACATCATTCCCTTAGTCTACGGGACCATCCCTTTGAAGTGTCTGTTGAGTTCATTTAGTCCATGACTTTGGGCTACATCTGTCATGATAGTCTCCTGGGGCAGGGGAGATGATGTGGAGTTGGCTCAGTCGGCGAAACAGGGCTGGGTCTTGGTGTGGTGCAGCAGGTGACACTGGACGCAGTGGGAGGATGGTGGGTAGTGTTGGATTGTTGCATCTGGAGCTTGCACTTGTGGTATCTGGCTTGGCTGGTGTATCATGTCCACAGTCTGTAGGTTGAAGATGTCGATCTCTTGAGGAAGTTGATGGGCGCCAGTTGCTAAAGCCAGTTCTGCTTCCATTACTGCTGCACTTTGCTCAGTTTTATCAATAGTTCATTCTTTATTAATTTGGGTAATTCTTGCTATAATATCATCGATTTGGCATATAGCAACTGTGATAGAGATGACATACAGTGACAGGGTTATATAGCAATTAACATCATACAGTTTCATTCATTGGCTATTCTCACCCAAAATCAAATCCCCTCGAGGTACACATCGGACTTCCCCATCCTTTCGCATCACCCACCAAGTGCACCCAGGTCCTTGAGCAAAAGCAATCCTATGGATGGGTTTGCCTTTGCCTGAGGCAGGAGTAGCCCAGACTGTCTTCCCTAACATATTCTTCATGTGCACCACAGGAACTTTATCCCCTTCTACAGTATGTAAAGGTTTTGATTGGGCAGGGCCAGCCCGATTGGTAGATCCTCTAGTGTTAACTAACCAGGTGGCTTTTGCTAAATGTGTATCCCAATGTTTGAAGGTCCCACCACCCATTGCTCTCAGTGTAGTTTTTAACAGTCCATTGTATCGTTCGATTTTCCCAGAGGCTGGTGCATGATAGGGGATGTGATACACCCACTCAATGCCGTGCTCTTTGGCCCAGGTGTCTATGAGGTTGTTTCAGAACTGAGACATGTTGTCTGACTCAATTCTTTCTGGGGTGCCATGTCACCATAAGACTTGCTTCTCAAGGCCCAGGATAGTGTTCCGGGCGGTGGCATGGGGCACAGGATATGTTTCCAGCCATCCGGTGGTTGCTTCCACCATTGTAAGCACATGGTGCTTGCCTTGGCGGGTCTGTGGGAGTGTGATATAATCAATCTGCCAGGCCTCCCCATATTTATATTTCAGCCTTCGTCCTCCATACCAGAGAGGCTTTAATCGCTTGGCTTGCTTGATTGCAGCACATGTTTCACACTCATGGATAACCTGTGCGATAGTGTCCATAGTTAAGTCCACCCCTCGATGATGAGCCCATCTATATGTCGCATCTCTTCCCTGATGGCCTGAGGTGTCAGTGAGGCCCACCAAGCTAGGAATAATTCACCTTTATGTTGCCAGTCCAGATCCACCTGCGCCACTTCAATCCTAGCAGCCTGATCCACCTGCTGGTTGTTTTGATGTTCCTCAGTGGTCCAAGTCTTGGGTACATGAGCATCTACGTGGCGTACTTCTATAACCAGCTTCTCTAGCCGGGCAGCAATATCTTGCCACCATTTGGCAGCCCAGATGGGTATGCCTCTGCGCTGCCAGTTGCTCTGCTTCCATTGCTGTAACCACCCCCACAGAGCATTTGCCACCATCCATGAGGCAGTACAGAGGTAGAGAACTGGCCACTTCTCTCGCTCAGCAATATCTAAAGCCAGCTGGATGGCTTTCACCTCTGCAAACTGACTCGATTCACCTTGTCCTTCAGTGGCTTCTGCGACTCGTCCTGTAGGACTCCACACAGCAGCTTTCCACCTTCGATGCTTTCCCACAATACGACAGGACCCATCAGTGAACAGGGCATATTCCTTCTCATCTTTTGGTAGTTCATTATATGGTGGGGCCTCTTCAGCACGTGTCACCTCTTCCTCTGTCGACATTCCAAAATCTTTGCCTTCCGGCCAGTCCGTGATCACTTCCAAGATTCCTAGGAACTGGATCTCCTGTGCAGGTCCTTTGACCTTACCTCGCTTTATGGCAAAGCCAGCTTTCAGAAGAATTTGGATTATTTTCTCCCCTTTCTCAAAAACTTCTGCTGCTGTGTTTGGGAAATCGCTGATTGCCTTCATGTGTCTCTACAGCAACTCTGCTGACAGACTTCTTGGGTGGCCCCTTCTTAAGAGCTGTCTTCCCTCTCAGTTCGCGTACACAGGCTTCCAGCTTAAAGGTGGGTTCACCATCCCACTTCCTCATGTCCTCCCCCTGGTCACGCAGGAAGAACCAGAGTGCTCCACGCAGCGTGTGCCTGGGGCTCCCTTTCCCTCTGACCGAGGCAGGACAGGACTGATTTCTTGGGTCACCCCTGATAGCCAAGGCACTGGCCTGTAGGGATGAGGAGGGACAGAGATTTTCTTCAAAGTTTTGGAGCCAAGACGACACTCTCTCCACAGTTGGCGTATCGATATCCGGGCAATGCGTCGCTGCCAGGCTGTTAGAATATGATGCTGGGGCGCTCTGAATCACCTTCCTCCACATAGCCTGTGTGCACAGGACATCCTCTGGATCTTTGGAGGCCTCATCATTGTCTAGATCACTGTAGATGCCTTCCAGCACCGCTAATTCTCTCAGGTACTGGATGCCTTCATCTGCAGTAGTCCACTTCCCTGGGGAGTTCACAAGATCTTCCTTGAAGGGATATCTTGCCCTCACACTTGAGAGGAGCCATCTCCAGAGACTGCAAATTGCTGCCTCTTTTGCAATTCCTCTCTCAATTCCCTGGTTTCTAGCAAGGGATCCCAGCTGTTGCGCTTCCTTGCCTTCCAAGTGCTGACCGTCGGCCCCGCTATCCCAGCATCGGAGCAGCCAGGCAGCAATCCGCTCACCTGGCTGGCGGCTGTAATCTTTCCGCATGTCTCGAAGCTCTGCTGAGGTCAGGGACTGGGTAGTTTCTGCTTCCTGTCGGAATTCTCTCACTCCTTCCTCCAACGTCTTTGTCGAAGGACCGGCTTCTTGATCAAACCTTTCCTCTTCTTCCTGCTCCCTTACTAATCGAGGATATGGACCTTTTGTTTTCCTTGTCCATTGTTTCTTTTTAACTACTGGGGCAATTGCTGTTGTTGTTGTTGTTTGGGTCCCTATCTCAACCATGGTGTCCTCAGGTGCGGTTTGGGTCCCTGCCTCAACCGGACTCCTCTGGGAATGCTGAACTGCGGCTCGATAGGCACAAGCCAGGCCCCAGTACAGTGCTAGAAGCTTCTGGTTCTCATTGGGATAGGCAAGGCACCCTTCCATCAGGTGGCACGTCAGTTTGCCAGGGTTGCTTGCCTGTTCAGGTGTCAAGTCCCAGGCCATGGGAGGTGATAACCACCCTAGGAACCTGCCCAAGTCCTTCCACACACCCTGCCACCCTGGGACCGGCCACCTCAGGTCACTTTTCAATATCGCCTCACTCAAAAGTTGTCTTCTCTTCCACCAGGATGAGACCAGATTCCACAAACCCCGTAATATGCCAACAATATTAATTAGTAGTACTAAGCAGCTCACATAAGGGTGAGCAAGGACCTCAGGAGCCTGCGTAATAAACCTATCCACATCAATCCTGGGTAGGGAGAGGGAGATGATGTATTCCCTCATCCTCTCCACCAGATAGCTCCCCCAGCACAGTAAGGCCATCAATGCCAGGACAAAGCACATAACCATTGTTTTTATTAACATGTTGCCCAAAGTAAAGAGATAAACAGTGCAGCCAACAAACTTTTTTGACCCGTACAGGAGCTTGTCTCTTAATAACTACTACAGCTATAGCACGCTTAATACAAAAGTGCTGTTGTTGTGCCCCACGTTGGGTGCCAAAATGGACTGTTGTGGTTTAGCCCCAGCTGGAGGTTGAGCCACGCAGTCGCTCGCTCGCGCCCCCCCCCCCCCCCCGGCGGGACGGGGGAGAGACTCGGGACAAAGAAAGGCAAAAACTCGTGGGTTAACAACAACAACAGTTTAACCGGACAACAAAAGGAAAGAAAAACAAAGAAACAAGACACCCCACCAATACCAACAACAGAGTGTACTTAGCGGTGCTTCCCCGCGTGGAGCCCGATGGCCACCCAGCCTGCTCCCAAGCAGAGATTCCTGCCCCTCCGGTCGTGAGGGTCACATGGTATAGAATAGACCCTGGCCAGCTTATGGTGAAAATTAACCCTATCCCAGCCGCAACCAGGACACATCTACATAAAGAAATTCTTTGGCATACTCAGGAAGTCTCCTGGATTGCTTGCACCCAGCCATATTGCCTTTCCAGCAGATATCAGGGTGTTTACAGTCCCCCATGACTACCAGAGCCTGCACACATGAAGACTCCTTTAAACAACTGGAGGAAGCCTCATCTACTTCTTGATCAGGTGGTGTGTTGGAGGAGCCTTGGCTAAGGGCCAAACTCTCACCCAGCTGCTCACTCACTCCATCTCCTCAGTGGGACAGGGGGAGAAAATAGGATGAGAAAGCTCATGGGTCGAGATAAAGACAGGGAGATTGCTTTCCAGGTACTGCTGCGGGCAAAACAGCCTCAAATTGGGGAAAATTCAATTAATTTATTGCCAATCAAAATAGATTAGGGTAGTGAGTTCTCTACAGGCCGCAGTTCGTGTCAGGAAAATCTGCTCTGGTGTGAGGTCTTCCACAGGCTGCAGGGAATATCTGCTGTGGTGCCACGGAGCACCTCTTTCCCCTCCTTCTCTGACCTTGGTGTTCCCTTTGCTGTTTCTCACTCTTTTTGTTCCCTCTTTCTCTCTCTCTGTCTGGTGTTTTGTTTTGCCTTTTCTTAAATATGTTTTCACAGAGGTGCCACAAACTTCACTGATGGACTAAGCTTTGGGCTGTGATGGGTCTGTTGCCGAGCCAGCTGGAACTGGCTGTGTCTGGCATGGGGCAGCCCCTTACCTCTTCCCACAGAAGCCATCCCTGGTACCAAAACCTTGCCATGTATACACAGTACAGGTGGTCTGTAGCAGACACCCACCATCACAGAATCATAGAATCATTTGGGTTGGAAAAGACCTTTAAGATCATCAAGTCCAACTGTTAACCTAGCACTGCCAAGTCCACCACTAAACCATGTCCCTAAGTGCCACATCTACACATCTTTTAAATACCTCCAAGGATGATGACTCCACCACTTACCTGGGCATCCTGTTCCAATGTTTGACAACCCTTTTGGTGAAGAAATTTTTCCTATTATCTAATCGAAACATCCCCTGGCGCAACTTGAGGCCGTTTCTTCTTGTCCTATTGCTTGTTACTTGGGAGAAGAGATTGATACCCACCTCGCTACAACCTCCTTTCAGGTAGTTGTAGAGAGCAATAAGGTCTCCCCTCAGCCTCCTTTTCTCCAGGCTAAACAACCCCAGCTCCCTCAGCCGCTCCTCATAAGACTTGTGTTCTAGACCCTTCACCAGATTTGTTTCTCTTCTTTGGACATGCTCCAGCACCTCAATGTCTTTCTTGTAGTGAGGGGCCCAGAACTGAACACAGTATTCGAGCTGCGGCCTCACCAGGGCTGAGTACTGGGGGACGATCACTTCCCTAGTCCAGCTGGCTACACTATTTCTGATACAAGCCAGGATTCTTGGCCACCTGGGCACACTGCTGGCTCATATTCAGCTGGCTGTCAACCAACACCTCCAGGTCCTGACAGGCCTATAGTTCCCCGGATCCTCCTTCCAGCCCTTCTTGTAGGTGGGCGTCACATTTGCTAACCTCCAGTCAACTGGGACCTCCCCAGTTAGCCAGGACTGCTGATAGATGATGGAAATGGGCTTGGTGAGCACTTCCACCAGCTCCCTCAGCACCCTTGGGTGGATCCCATCCAGCCCCATAGACTTATGTGTGTCTAAGTGGTGTAGCAGGTTGCTAACCGTTTCCCCTTGGATTATGGGGGCTTCATTCTGCTCCCCGTCCCCGTCTTCCAGCTCAGGGGGCTGGGTGCCCAGAGAACAACTTCCCTTGCTGTTAAAGACTGAGGCAAAGAAGGCATTAAGTACCTCAGCCTTTTCCTCATCCTTTGTCACTATGTTTCCCCCCGCATCCAATAAAGGAGGGAGATTCTCCTTTGCCCTCCTTTTGTTGCTAACGTATTTATAGAAACATTTTTTGTTGTCTTTCATGGCAGTAGCCAGACTAAGTTCAAGTTGGGCTTTGGCCCTTCTCATTTTCTCCCTGCATGACCTCACAACATCCTTGTAGTCCTCCTGAGTTGCCTGCCCCTCCTTCCAAAGGTCACAAACTCTCTTTTTTCCCCTGAATTCAAGCCAAAGCTCTCTGTTCAGCCAGGCCAGTCTTCTTCCCCGCTGGCTTGTCTTTTGGCACATGGGGACAGCCTGCTCCTGCGCCTTTAAGATTTCCCTTTTGAAGAATGTCCAGTCTTCCTGGACTCCTTTGCCCTTCAGGACTGCCTCCCAAGGGACTCTGTCAACCAGGCCCCTAAACAGGCCAAAGTCTGCCCTCCGGAAGTCCAAGGTAGCAGTTCTGCTAAACCTCCTCCTTACTTCTCCGAGAATCGAAAACTATCATTTCATGATCACTGCGTCCAAGACGGCCTCCAACCATCACATTGCCCACAAGTCCTTCTCTGTTTGTAAACAACAGGTCCAGCGGGGCGCCTTCCCTAGTTGGCTCACTCGCCAGCTGTGTCAGGAAGTTATCATCTTCCACACACTCCAGGAACCTCCTGGACTGTTTCCTCTCTGCTGCACTGTATTTCCAGCAGACATCTGGCAAGTTGAAGTCCCCCACGAGAACAAGGGCTAGCGATCATGAGACTTCTCCCAGCTGCTTGTAGAATATTTTGTCTGCCTCCTCATCCTGGTTGGGTGGTCTATAACAGACTCCCACCATGATATCTGCCTTGTTGGCCTTCCCCCTGATTCCTACCCATAAACACTCAACCCTATCGTCACCATCATCAAGCTTTTAAACACGTTATCTGTGTTGAGAGCTTCTGAATAAGGATTGGCAGACAGGTCAACTGGCTCATCCCCTGCTCCAAGGCAAAGCTCCATGAATTCAAGCCCTGTGTTTGCGTAGAGCACAACCCCTATTCTTCAGCTTTTTGGCCTTACCTTCCTAAAGAACCTGTATCCATCTGTTGCAACGCTCCACTCCCTATGCAGTCCCTGAACACTGGCATCAAGAAACTGTCTTCAGCACTGTTCAGAAGTCTCCTGGCTTTTTTGTGCCCAGACATATTTCCATTCCAGCAGATATCAGGGTTGTTGAAGTCTCCTATGAGTACTAAGGCCTGTGATCAAGAGGCTTGTTTCAGCTATTTAAAAAGCTATTGTCACGTCCCATCTTCCTGCCCGCAACAATGCTGAGTCCCAGTTCTGGGTCCTAAACACACAGTGACAGAGAAGAGGAAGGAGTGACTCAGGTTCGTGGATCTACTTTGCTGGAATTGAGCACAAACGGTGCTAAGGTTCACAATTCAGGCATACAATTTATTCATTCAATATCTGAGCATACAAACTGTCATTCAATATCTGAGCATACAAATTGTCATTCAATAACAGAAAGTTCGCTAATTGCTAATCATAGAATCATAGAATCATAGAATCATAGAATAGTTTGGGTTGGAAGGGACCTTTTAAAGGTCATCTAGTCCAACCCCCCTGCAATAAGCAGGGACATCCTCAACTAGATCAGGTTGCCCAGAGCCCCATCCAGCCTGACCTTGAATGTTTCCAGAGATGGGGCATCTACCACCTCTCTGGGCAGCCTGTTCCAGTGCTTCACCACCCTCATTGTGAAAAACTTCTTCCTTATATCTAGTCTAAATCTTCCCTCCTTCAGTTTAAAACCATTACCCCTTGTTCTATCACAACTGGCCCTGCTAAAAAGTTTTCCCCATCTTTCCTATAAGCCCCCTTCAAGTACTGAAAGGCTGCAATAAGGTCTTCCCGGAGCCTTCTCTTCTCCAGGCTGAAGAAGCCCAACTCTCTCAGCCTTTCTTCATAGGAGAGGTGCTCCAGCCCTCTCATAATCCCGCTTTGCAGTAAAAAGAAAGAGAGAAGGAGAGAAAGAGAGAAAATAAAAGAGAGGAGAAGAGAGAGAGAGAGAGAGGTATCACGGGTCCAGGGTCCAGCGTTGGTCCAGCCAACGGGGGTCTCTGGTCCGTAGGAGCGCTCATCCAAAGGGTCCCCCCGAATGTCACTTGCCTTCCTCTTTTATGTCAATCCTTTCTCCTAGTCCATCCTCCTTATCTGCATAAGTCTTGCTTCCCATGTATATTAGTTGAGAAAGGGGAAGTTTCGAGTCCGTGGTCTCGATCTCCCCCTGCTGCCTTTATCTTTTACCCAGTTTCGGTGGGTTTTGCTGACTTCATGCTTGAGCAATCCCCTTATCGTTTAGTCTGCGGATGTTTAAGGCATACTTAGCACATTTCTGGGACCTCTGCCTGGTTACCCTTATCTTTCCACAGCCTCCTTATCTCCCAGCCCTGGGATGCTCCAGTAATTAGTCCATTGTTGCGGGGGGGGGGACAGGTTGATCTTCGCATTAGATTGTGTGTTCCTTCAGTTGGTCTTCTACAGCTATCTATCTTCCTCTTCTTCATTTGCAAGTGAGCTAATCGGTGATGTCAAGATTGGAGGCAGCCTGGGCTGCAGTGATCACACACTTGTGGAGTTCACAGTCCTGAGGGATATGGGTCAGGTGAAGAGTAAGGTCAGGACCCTGAATTTTAGGAAAGCAAACTTCCAGCTCTTCAAGGAGTTAGTCAATAGGACCCCCTGGGAAACTGCCCTCAGGGACAAGGGAGCGGAACAGAGCTGGCAGATCTTTAAGGAGGCTTTCCATAGAGCGCAAGGGCTCTCGATCCCCAGGTGTAAAAAATAGGGCAAGGAAGGCAAGAGACTGGCATGGCTGAGTCGAGACCTGCTGGTCAAACTAAAGGGCAAGAAGGAAATACACAGGCAGTGGAAGCAGGGACGGGTGTCCTGGGAAGTGTATAGGGAACGCTGCCTGGTTGGGTAGGGATGGGGTCAGGAAGGCCAAGGTGCAGCTGGAGCTGATCTTGGCAAGGGATGCGAAGAATAACAAGAAGGGCTTCTACAGGTATGTCAGCCAGAAAAGGAAGATCAAGGGAAGTGTACCCCCCGTGATGAGCAGGAGTGGCAAACTGGTAACAATGGACGAGGAGAAGGCTGAGGTACTCAATGACTTTTTTGCCTCAGTCTTCACTGGCAACCTCTCTTCCCAAACCTCTGTCGTGGTTTAGCCCCAGCCGGAGGCTGAGCCACGCGGTCGCTCGCTCACCCCCCCACTCCCGGTGGGACGGGGAGAGAATTGGGACGAAGAAAAGCAAAAACTCGTGGGTTAACAACAACAACAGTTTAACCAAACAACAAAGGGAAAGAGAACAAACAAGGGAGAAACCCCAACAATAACAACAACAGCGTGTACTTAGCGGTGCTTCCCGGACAGGTCGCTCCCGCCCGCAGCCCGCCGCCCAGACGCCCAGCCCGCTCCGAGCAGCGATCCCCGCCCCGCCAGTCACCCCCCTCTAAATAGTGAGCGTGACGGTCACATGGTATAGAATAGACCCCGGCCAGCTTCTGGTGAAAATTAACCCTATCCCAGCCGCAACCAGGACACCTCTCAAGTGGATGGTCTGCAAGACAGGGACTGGGGGAGCAAAGTCCCTCCCACTGTAAGAGAAGATCAGGTTCGTGACCACCTGAGGAACCTGAACATACATAAGTCCATGGGACCTCATGAGATGCATCCCAGAGTCTTGAGGGTGTTGGCCAATGTAGTTGCCAAGCCACTCTCCGTGATATTTGAAAATTCATGGCGGTCAGGTGAAGTCCCTGGGGACTGGAAAAAGGGAAACATTGCACCCATTTTTAAAAAGGGTAGGAAGGAGGACCCTGGGAACGACCGACCTGCCAACCTCACCTCTGTGCCTGGGAAGATCATGGAGCAGATCCTCCTAGAAGCTATGCTGAGGCACATGGAGGACAGGGAGGTGACCAGCATGGCTTCACCAAGGGCAAGTCCTGCCTGACCAACGTAGTGGCCTTCTACGATGGAGTGACTACATCAGTGGACAAGGGAAGAGCTACGGATGTCATCTATCTGGACTTCTGTAAGGCCTTTGACACAGTCCCCTACAACATCCTTCTCTCTAAATTGGAGAGATATGGATTTGATGGGTGGACTGTTCGGTGGATGAGAAATTGGTTGGATGGTTGCATCCAGAGGGTAGTGGTCAATGGCTCAACATCCAGATGGAGATCGGTGACAAGTGGTGTCCCTCAGGGGTCCGTATTGGGACCAGTACTCTTTAATATCTTCATCAATGACATAGTGGGATGGAGTGCACCCTCAGCAAGTTTTCTGACGACACCAAGCTGAGTGGTGTGGTGGACATGCCTGAGGGATGGGATGCCTTCCAGAGACACCTGGACAAGCTCGAGAAGTGGGCCTGGGTGAACCTCATGAGGTTCAACAAGAACAAGTGCAAGGTCCTGCACCTGGGTCGAGGCAACCCCCGGTATCAGTACAGGCTGGGGGATGAAGGGATTGAGAGCAGCCCTGCCGAGAAGGATTTGGGGGTGCTGGTGGATGAGAAGCTGGACATGAGCCAGCAATGTGCACTCGCAGCCCGGAAAGCCAACTGTATCCTGGGCTGCATCAACAGAAGCGTAGCCAGCAGGTCGAGGGAGGTGATTTTGCCCCTCTACTCTGCTCTGGTGAGACCCCACCTGGAGTACTGCGTCCAGCTCTGGAGTCCTCAGCACAAGACAGACATGGATGTGTTGGAGCGAGTCCAGAGGAGGGCCACAAAAATGATCAGATGGATGGAACACCTCTCCTATGAAGACAGGCTGAGAGAGTTGGGGTTGTTCAGTCTGGAGAAGAGAAAGCTCTGGGGAGATCTTATTGCAGCTTTTCAATACTTAAAGGGGGCTTATAGGAAAGATGGTGACAGACTTTTTAGCAGGGCCTGTAGTGATAGGACAAGGGGTAATGGTTTTAAACTAAAGGAGGGGAGATTTAGACTAGATATAAGGAAGAAGTTTTTTACAATGAGGGTGGTGAAGCACTGGAACAGGTTGCCCAGAGAGGTGGTAGATGCCCCATCCCTGGAAACATTCAAGGTCAGGCTGGACTAGGCTGTGGGCAACCTGATCTAGTTGAAGATGTCTCTGCTCATTGCAGGGGGTTGGACTAGATGACCTTTAAAAGGTCCCTTCCAACCCAAATTATTCTGTGATTCTGTGATTCTATGATTCTGTGATTCTATGATTCTTGGTTAGGGAATCTGTAGTAGATGCCTTCCACAACATCATCCATGCTGGTCTATCCTCTGATCATTAACCATAAGATCTTCAGTCAAGGATGATCCAGGGAACTATAAACAGGTCAGCCTCACTTTGGTTCTTGGGAAAATCATGGGGTAAGTCTTCTTGGAATACATTTCTGGATTTATTAAAGATATCCAAGTTAGGATGTTATGGGCAGGATGGATGGACAACTTGATGGGTAAAAATGTGGTTGGTCAGGTTCAAAGGGTAGCGGTACTCTGTCTGGAGGTTGGTAACAAGCAGAATACCACGGGGGTCTATCCTGGGGTCTGCCCTGGTTAACATCGTTATCAACGATCTAGAAGAAGTGACAGAGCGTACTGTCATCAAGTTTGGAGATGACATGAAATTGAGGCATGTGGGGGCAGTTGATATTCTTGAGGGCAGGGCTGCCATTCAGAGGATCTAAGCAGGCTGGAGGAATGGGCCAACAGGAACCTGATGAAATCAACAAGGACAAATGCCAAGTCTTGCATCTGGTGCATTATAGATCTGTTTATAGCACATTCCACCCTTCCAGCCTTTACATTTGTGATACTTTTCTACAATCGGTTTGTTCTTTAATAGCCAGGGCCTTGTGCCTCTCTAAACATTCCCCAGACCTGCACAGCAGTCTGCATCTAGGGCACCTTATTCTCATACCCATGCTAAATGCACAGTCACGCAACTAGCAGAGCCGACAATAATATTTACAGTTATGGATGTGATTATACAGCATATGTCAAAGCTCACAAAAGTTTCTCTCCCACTCTGGATACCTTCCTGATGTCCCTAACACCATAATAATGTTCATCATGTCAAAGAAGGAAAGAGGTCTTGGAATATTCAAGCCCATCATTTGACTTCAAAAATCCCCCAGCCTTTTTTACCCTCAGATAGGAGGGATGACATGTATATTAACATGTAGCAAGTTGTCAAACAAGGTGATCTCACTCAGCATAACCTTCCTGTGCACAGACCACCCCAGTTTGTCATGTAGCTCTTTTTTTCTGCATCTGCCAGATCCCTCGCTGCTGTAAGCACTGTGAACTCCCAGCAAAACAGAGATTATTGTCGTTGTTACTTAGATGAATTAAATAGGCCGCTTTTTGTCTATAATTTTGGAATGGGGGATAGATTGCAGGGTTCTGCATACCCCAAACCCCAACGACTTTTACAATAATGATAGTCAGGCGGAAAGTCACTTCTTATCCTGGATAAAAGAATTCTTTATACTGCTCTCCCCTTTGTCTTCTCTTCTAATGGCTGAACAAACTCAATTCTCTCAGCCTCTCCATATAGATCATGTGTTCCAGCTCCCTAATCATCTCGGTGGACCTACAGTAGACTCGTTCCAGTATGTCAACTGGTGTCTTTCTTGTATTGGGGAGCCCCAAAACAACATAGTATTCCAGATATGGTCTCGCAAGTGCCAGATACATGGGAGTAGTCACTTTCCTTGACCTGTTGGCTACACTCTTGCTAATACAGTCTGGTATGTGGTTGGCCTCCTTTGCCACAAGGTCACACTGCTACCTTGTGGTTGTCTTCTCCACCATACCCACAGGTCCTTTTCTGCAAAAGCTTCTGGACAGTTGGCCCCCAGTCTGTACTTTTGCATGGGGTTATCCCATCTCAGCTGCAAGACTTTGCATTTGCCTTTGTTGAGCTTCATGAGGTTTCTGTAAGCCCATTTCTCCAGGGCTGGAGAAATGGGCTTACAGTCTGCTTCTGTCATTGTGAAATAGTTACACACTACTTGCAAAGTTCAAGAAAGATGAGGAACTACTGGAGAGAGTCCCACGGAGGGCTACAAAGATGATTAGGGGACTGGAGCATCTCTCCTACAGGGAAAGGCTGAGGGAGCTGGGGCTGTTTAGCCTGAGGAAGAGAAGACTGAGAGGGGACCTCATCAATGCTTATAAATATCTTAAGGGCGGGTGTCAAGAGGATGGGGCCAGACTCTTTCCAGTGGTGCCCAGCGACAGGACAAGGGGCAACGGGCACAAATTGGAACACAGGAAGTTCCGTCTAAATATGAGGAAAAACTTCTTCACTGTGAGGGTGACAGAGCACTGGAACACAGGCTGCCCAGGGAGGTTGTGGAGTCTCCTTCTCTGGAGATATTCAAAACCCACCTGGAGGCAGTCCTGTGCAACCTGCTCCAGGTGAACCTGCTCTGGCAGGGGAGTTGGACTAGATGATCTCCAGAGGTCCCTTCTGTCGCGAACCGAGTGGTGCACTTCACTCAGAGTTCAGGGAGACCTTCCCTTTGAGTCATGAGGTTCGGAAAGGACCCCCTTGCTTTCTAAACTCCTTCTCAGAGAGGAGTCTAGGTGCGGCTGGATCCAATCCTAGTCCCAGACTTGGTCAATGGTTTATGTCTAAAGGAGTATATCATGTCCTGAGAGGGCCGTCCTGGATGACTCACTCTGAGATAACCGATGTTCGGGATACCCTTGGGCTAAATTAAGGTGACTTAACACCAAACAATTGATAGAAAAGTTTTATTTATGGCAGAAGCTATGTAAACCTTGAATCATATAAAGGGGTAAGCTATTTAAACCTTGAATCATATAAAAGGCTGAGCGGCCCGTAGCATACGAAAAAAAAAGAGAGAGAGAAAGATAGAAAGATAGAGGTAAAGGAAAGATAGAAATAAAGGAAAGATCCGGATCACCACCCTGGGTTCCAGCAATGTCTCTGGTCCGGTTCCGTCAGATGGTGGGTGCACACTCAGCCCCTCTGAGTTGCGCTGCTTATAGACTAGTCCCACTGCATATGCTAATTACTTTGCATGCGTAGTCTATTGTTCTTGAACCTTCTCAAAATGGGTCAGGGGGTTTGAGGGGTTGGGGGTTTTGAGGCTAGTGATTTCGGTGCTGCCCCCCCACCCCTCCTGTCAGGGATGCAGGGGCGATGCTGTCTCAGGCTTGTTTGGTTTTTAAGCAGTTACTCAAGATAAGGCCCAGAAAAGCACTATCCTGCCTCCCCAAGATCCTCCCTTCCAGCTGCACCTTATCTCGTTAGTGTGGTAACATCCTTCACACCAGGTCCTCCTTTGTCCAGCATTTGAGACAATAACTCTTTCAGCTTCTCAGTTTCTTACACCATCCACAAGGTCATTCCTTGCCGAGTGTTTGAGACATTAACTCTTTCACTTCTCTTACACCTTCCAACCCCTACCTTTCTGAGATTCTGTGATTCTGTGGTTCTGTGAAAAGTAATGCATTGCCGTATTCCCGTTTGTGCTTTTGTGGATGCTTTAGTCACAACTACATAACAACAGTGTAGCAATTACTTGTTTACTTCCTTATTACTTTCCCACGTAGTTTCTTATCAAAAATTGGTCTCATGATTCACTTCTCTAATGATTTCATTTCTGCCACCCCAGTATATTATTTTGTCTTCAGTTCACTGTTAATGCAGTGTTAGCTCTCTTTGTATACTTTCAAGGTAGAAACCTCTAGCTGTTTTCTCCATCAACTTTTTCCTCAGACTTATCTAGCACTATTTCCCTTGTGCGTAAAACTTGACATCCATGCCTTGTTTTAAGGGATTTTGGGGAGTTTTGTAGAATAATTTAGATATACAGAACATAGTTTCACCAAGTAATTGAAAATAAACTATTCAGAGGCTGGAGAGGCCCTTTTCCGAAGAATTTCCTCTTGCCCTTTTTGCCATCTTCAGGCTATATTAGCAGAACCTGCCTTCATCAATGGTTTGTGCTAATATGACATACTGTTGAGCATCTGAGGTGCAAATATATGTTTTTGCTTCAAGGTGGTCGTGTCTAGCAAGGGGTGGACAGTTGCAGGCAATAATTGCTTAAACCACAGGAATGAGTTTGTCAGCTCTTACATAAATGAAACACTCCTGTGATGATCACTGAGATTTTTCTGTGGCTGTGATAATCTAGACCTTTCAGGTTTTGTTCAAGATTAGCTTCGTGGAGAAGCAGTCTTTCTCCGTGTTTTGACAGAACAACCCAGAACACTGTTGTCATTTTCCACATTTTTCTCTTGTCTCTGAGGCCATGTCCCTTAGACCAGCGTAATGTTGTAGTGTTACTGTTGTGATGATACTACTTTCATTTCTATTAGTTGAGGTTTCATTCTAGCTTAAGATTTTGTCTGCCATAGTTTGGGAAATGTAGCTGGTGCTAATGGCCTTGACTTAGAATACAGACAAAAGACTGCACTGGAACAATCAAAGTATGTTCCATATGTTCCTTAAGGTATGTTTGAACACTGATTCATTATTAGATTATGTAATGAAGAAATGCCTTAATTGTTGACTTTTTTTACCTCATTTTTTTCCTGTAAGTTACTGAGTGAAACATTTAAATGTTGAGAATATAGTGGCCCTTTCTGAACCCACACTGTGAAAGTTGGAGAATTCTTCACAGTTGATGTTATGGCTTGGAAAAGGATGAATGTTCCAGTTCTTATAAATAAATAAAATAAATAAATAAACACTGTTCAGTTATCCAGCTACTACAGAATACTGGAATTTTCACTTTGTGAAGGAGTGTACCAACAAAGTGTAGTATTCATTTTACATGAGGCACATGCAACAACTGAAAGAGATTTCAAAGGGATGTGTTCCTGTAATGACTTCATTAAGCCTCGCAAAAGTGAGAGATGGAATCTTTCCTTTAGCCAGTGTGACTGATCTCAAATATAGATTTCATAAGATGAGTTCAGAACATACGACCTGCAAGAAGCACGGCTAATGAAATGTAATGGGAAAAGAAACCCCAACTTTCTTACCTTTGTGCTGTTTGCTAAATGTAGTTGATATAGAATTTATTGCACTGAAATAGAGAGAAGTCCACGCTAAGGTAGCTGGATTTAGAATATCAGTAATTCAAGAATCTTCTTTTTGCATATTTGGTTTAACATAGTTATTTTGGGTTTGGTCAACATGTCAATATAAGCCACCAGCTGAAAAAGCTACAATTGTCCTAGCTAGGGCATTATTAGTTACTGTACTGGAGGACTTGATTTTCAGCCTAGAAAAGAGAAGGCTTTAGGGGGGATCTAATCACAGTCTTCCAGTACCTAAAAAGTTGTTAGAGAAGGTGGAGATACTCTTTTCACAAGAAAACACGTTGATGGGACAAGAGGCAACAGGCACAAGTTGTTTCAGAGGAAATTCTGTCCAGATATAACAGAACAATTCTTCACTGTGAGAACAATTAAACACTGGAACAAGTTGCCCAGAGAAGTGGTAGACTCTCCCTCGCTGGAAATATTCAAGACTTAGTTTGATGGGGCTCTGAATAACCTAGTCTAAGGCCTTGCTTTCAACATAAGGTTGGACCAGATGATCTCAAGAGGTCACTTCCAACCTAGAGTCTTCTGCGATTCTAAAATGGAGAGCAGAGTACATCTTAAAACTACTCTAGGATTTCAAGAACAAAAGAGGAAAGAAGTTTTTACAAGGCTCATTTTTTGTGTTGTATAACTTGTCAAACAGCCGATTTTATAAAAGTTATGAGGGTACATCGGACTCCAGAAAGACTACATGGTAGCTGTTATGCATTTACAAGATTTCGGGGCAATTCTAGTAACTTCATTCACTCATCTTCTGTTGGAGCAGCTGGGGCAGGATTGTCAGAAAAATTAAATTGAAACCGTTGTTGGTTGCTGAAATCTTAACTAGAGGCATAAATATACATATTTTTTTCAATTAAGGCTTCAAGTTTGGCTAGAGTTGGCTGACTGTAATCTTGGCTTTGTTAAATTTTACTGGAATGTTTAAAAAAATTGCAGATGTCCAATCAGTTAAATTTTAGCACCTTCCTAACTTTTTGGCAGCTGGTGGCTCCTGGCTTCTCATGACAGACTTGCTTTTTAGCAGTCAATGCTTTACTCATCTATCATTGTGCCTGTTCTAATAGGTGGAGTCAGATGGCTGAGCATGTGAATTTTTGAAGGCTTCCTAGTAAATATCCAGCAGTATTGTCTTTGATTGCTATTTAGAGATTATTCTTCTTCATCCCATTATTAGAATTACAGCAATATCTGTATGAGAATGGGAACCAATTCTCTTTCCTGATTAATAGAGGTCAGTAACTGCTTCATAAGTAGGTACAAAAATCCCTATACTCTACTACATAATATTACAACATTATTCACTAGAGAGACAATATTTCCTAGTCTCTTTGAATAAGTGGTTGGCTTCTGTAGATACAGACATATGTATAACATCCTATGTAACTGGATTTTTTCATTGTACGTAGAAGTGATACATTTGTTCCGTGAAGGAAGTTGACTGATACATGTATATGATGGAAGGGAGGAAGGGGAAGATCTCTTCAAACATAACCACTAAAACTTAAGTTCTGTAGGAGTTGATGACAGCCTCACTTAGCTTCTGGCTTCTTTGGAGTGGTCTTTTTGAGCCTTGATTATCTTGCATAAAATCATAGAAAGCCATTAATACAAATGTGCACCCTTATTTAGCTGACAGCTTTTAAAGCCAGAAGTCAGTTGGTATCTAGAGTCCCTCATGTGTACTACAAAAGGATGTTTTAATGAAGTATATTGGGTTTGCATGGCAAGGTTTTGGTAGCGGGGGAGGCTACAGGGGTGGCTTCTGTGAGAAGCTGCTAGAAGGTTCCCCTATGTCCGATGATAGAGCCAATGCCAGCCAACTCCAAGATGGACCTGCCGCTGGCCAAGGCCAAGCCAATCAGCGACAGTGGTAGCACCTCTGGGATAACATATTTAAGAAGGGGAAAAAGTTGCTGCGCAACAGCAACTGCAGCCGGGGAGAGGAGTGAGAATACGTGACAGAAACAACTCTGCAGACACCAAGGTCAGTGGAGAAGGAGGGGGAGGAGGTGCTTCAGGCGCAGAGATTCCCCTGCAGCCCCTGGTGAAGACCATGGTGAGGCAGGCTGTCCCCCTGCAGCCCATGGAGGTTAACGGTGGAACAGATATCCACCTGCAGCCTGTGGAGGTCCCCACGCTGGAGGAGATGGATGTGCCTGAAGGAGGCTGTGACCTCGTGGGAAGCCTGCGCTGGAGAGCAGGCTCCTGGCAGGACCTGTGACCCCGCAGGGGGACCCACGCTGGAGCAGTCTGTTCCTGAAGGACTGCACCCCGTGGAAGGGACCCATACTGGAGCAGTTCGTGAAGAACTGTAGCCCGTGGGAAGGACTCACATTGGAGAAGTTCATGGAGAACTGTCTCCCGTGGGAGGGACCTCACACTGGAGCAGGGGAAGAGTGTGAGGAGTCCTCCCCCTGTGGAGGAAGGAACAACAGAGACAACGTGTGATGAACTGACCCCAACCCCCATTCCCCATCTCTGACCGCAACCCCCATTCCCCATCCCCCTGCGCCGCTTGGGGGGAGGAGGTAGAGAAATTGGGAGTGAAGTTGAGCCCAGGAAGAAGGGAGGGGTGGGGGGAAGGTGTTTTTAAGATTTGGTTTTATTTCTCATTATTATACTCTGGTTTTGATTGGCAATAAATTAAATTAATTTTCCCCAAGACAAGTCTGTTTTGCCTGTGACAATATTTGGTGAATGATCTCTCCCTGTCCTAATCTTGACCCACGAACCTTTCGTTGTATTTTCTCTCCCCTGTCCGTTTGAGGAGGGGGAGTGATAGAGCGGCTTTGGTGGGCACCTGGCATCCAGCCAGGGTCAACTCACCACATGAAGGTTAAGATAAGACTTGGGTGAAGGTTGTCCTGTGTCTGTTACTTTAGTAGCTCAGCTACTTTGTAGCAGAATCTCACTGTAGACTTGATTTTGAAGGGACTTTGTTCTTCAAGAGACTGAGGGCTCTCTTTAGCCAACCTTTAATTACTGGAAGTCAAAGGTCTTTCCATCTCTTCATGATACATGTGATTTGAATTGAATTGAAACAAAGTGCCTTTGTAATGACTTTTACTTTCTGACTCTAAATCCTGAACAAAGAATGCATTGTAACGTTCTCCTCCTAGTATATTACAAATTCTTTCTGTAATATTTTGTAAAGACTGCATTTTAGAATAGTGCACAAAAATTAATATTTTTTTCCTTCAAAAGCCTGCTGCCTCTATAAATAATTTTGTTTAGTGATAATGAACTAGATTTTATTTAGAGAAAGTTGAAGTGGTATTAATGAAAAAGGTTACCCTTGAGGCCATGCTGTATTTATATAGTATTTCTAAAGATTTAGAAAGCTCTGACCCTTCAAGGCCCCTTCAGATTTTTTAGCAGATGTATTACATCTTGATGCAGGTATGAACTTGTTTTCTCAGTTCTAAATAGAGGAAATATAGAAGAACACAGAGAGTAATTTGGGTTTAGATAAGCTAGTGATCGTTTGTCAAAAATGGAAAACTGATTTAGTAGGGCCAAATCTCATTGGTCAGAGATTGTTTTTCTCCAACTATATTCTTGTAGAAAAGTTTTCCCCTTCTCTTGTGTGGTAGGGATTATTCAGCACCCAAAAAAAGTGTTAGACTGTTCTTCAGACATGAGCCAAGACCCCATCCCAAGTAATTAATGGTTTGAACAGTCTAATACATTTTAATTGAAAAGAGGCAGCTGGAATGCACCTTGTTTAACTGTGTTGTAGACTGGCTTCACAAACAGTGGAGCAAAGCTAATGTCTTGCTGCTGCCAAAGGGAATTTACAGCTGTCCTGGTTCCAGCTGGGATAGGGTTAATTTTCACCAGAAGCTGGCCGGGGTCTATTTTATACCATGTGACCATCATGCTCACTATATAGTGGGGGACAGCGCCAGGGGCAGGATCGCTGCTTGGGAGCTGGCTGGGCTTGAAGCACTGCTAAGTACACTCTGTTGTTGGTATTGTTGGGGTTTCTTGTTTGTTTGTTTTCTTTTCCTTTGTTGTCCTGTTAAACTGTTGTTGTTAACCCATGAATTTTGTCTTTCTTTTTCCCCCGATTCTCTTCCCCCATCCCACTGAGAGGCGGGGAGTGAGCTAGCGGCAGCGTGGTGCTCAGCTGGGGCTAAACCACGACAACAACTCTTCTGGCTGTGCAGTCCAGCTTCTTGCCTTGAGCCTTGAGGAGTGAAAGCAAGGGAAGAACAAGCTGCTCTACTTTTCCCACAACTTCTTTAACTGTTGAATGTTTTCCATGCTTAGTAGACTTTTTTTTATTAGTCATCCATTATGACTAGCGGCACAGTTTTAACAGTCAATTTTAACAGCAGCAGTCAAAACAGAGGTCTATCCTGGGACCTGCCCTGGCTAACATCATTATCAATGATCTAGAAGAAGTGACAGAGTGTACTCTCATCAGGTTTGAAGATAACATGAAATTGAGGGGCGTGGGGGCAGTTGATATGCTTGAGGGCAGTGCTGCCATTCAGAGGGTCTAAGAGGGCAGGAGGAATGGGCCAACAGGAACCTGATGAAACCAAGGACAAATGCCAAGTCCTTCATCTGAGAAGGAAGAACCCCTGGCAATGATATAGGCTGGGACTGATTGACCGGGGAGCAGCTCTACTGGAAAGGACCTGGAGATCTGGGTAGACAGCAAGCTGAGCGTGAGCCAGAAGTGTGTTCTGGCAGCCAAAAAGGCCAACAGCATCCGGGGCTGTATTAACAGGAGCACAGGGAGTAAGTAGAGTGAAGAAAATAATTATGTCCTTTTATGTGGCACTCGTTAGACTGCATCTACAACACTGCATTCAGTTTTGGGCCCTCTAATACAAGAAAGACATCAACAAACTGGAGTGAGTTCAGTGTAGGACCACCAAGATGGTCAAGGTGCTGGAGCACATGCCCAATAAGGAGGGGCTGAGGGAACTGGGCTTGTTCGGCCTGGAGAAGAGAAGGCTTTGAGGGAACCTAATAGCAGCTGTCCTGGTTTTGGCTGGGATGCAGCTAATTTTCTTCCCAGTAGCAACTGTGTTTTGGATTTAGTATGAGATTTGGTATGTGAAGAATGTTGATAATACACTGATATTATTAGTTGCTGCTAAGAGATCAAGGACTTTTTTCAGCTTCCCAGGTTTTGCCAATGTGCAGGTGCAAAAAGCTGGGAGGGGTATAGCCAGTACAGTTGACCCAAACCAGCCAAGGAAAGTATTCCATACCACAGATGTCATGCCCAGTATATAAGTGGGTGTCAGCCAGTGGGCCGGACGCTGTTCATTTGGGCTTTCATTCATTTGTTCTGCCCTCCCTCTGATACCTTCTGGCCAAACATTCTTTTACTTTACACTTACTTAAGCAATAACAATGGTCTTGAGCTCTGAAGATAGGGAAGGTGTGCCTGCGATCGAAACTGGCATACCTGGCAACTTAGATAAGGTAAAATAAGATTGCCTTGCGCATACATAATGAAGATGCAAACATTGCAATCCCTTCCCGGAAATGATTCGGATATGTCCTGGAAAAGTAATGAATTTGTAAATCATTTTCTGGAAGTTACATGAATATACATGTTGAAAATGTGTATATATGCTGGACCGACAAAGTGTTCAGCATGCACGATAGGTGGAACGATCCCCCATGCATCCAGCGCTGTAATAAAGAATGCCTGCCTTCTAAAACTTAAAAGGAAGTGTTAGAGGGTTCTTTATTCAACCGATTTTTCAGGTATCAGTTTTGGCGACCCAGATGGGACCCTGCTTCTGAATCTCGACAGATCTGTGGGATTTGCAGGACCTCCAGCCGGCACCGAGGGATTCTCGGGGAGAACCTCCGATCCCTGGACTGAAGAGTTCTGAGCAAGACCACTGGAAAAAGGTAAAAGGCATTCTTTTTGGGTTTGGTTGCCTGCCCATAAGACGGTGGTGAAAGCCCCGCAGGGTTGGGCTATAAAGGTACCTAGGGGTTCAAGTCCCCATTGGAAAGTTCCATCAGACGAAAGTCCGGCCGGTCTCTGAATTTTGGTTTGGTTATCGGAACTACGAATCTGGTTTTTGTGTTTTGGATTTGTGATATATCTAAGGGGTTCGAGTCCCCAACTTGGTTAATAAAGGGTTCGAGTCCCCGACTTGGTTACTTGTCCTATTCGGTCTCTGAATTTTGGCTTGGTTATCGGAACTATGAATTTGGTTTTTGTTCGGATCAGATAGTTGCTTTGTTATTCACATGGGTGGGGGATCATCTAAGGGAGGAATTTTGAAAAAGTTGCCTTTGGGTTGTATTTTAAAAACATTGGAAACAAATTGTCAGACCCCCAGGTGGGGTCGCCACGAGGGAGAATTTAATTAGTATTGTAATCAATGGTGGCCTTTGTATAAGTTGGAAGGTGGGGAGAAGTGGCCAATGAATGGTACATTGAACTATAATACTTTGTTACAACTTATGTTATTTTTGAGACGGGAAGGAAAATGGGATGAAGTGGGTTTATACAGATGTGTTCTTTACTCTGCGAGACCATCTTGAGTGGCAAAAGGAATGTTGAATTAATTTAGCACCCCAGGATCCTATGATCCTGGTGATAGAAAAAAAAAATAAGCAGAAAGGGAAGTTAAAAATGTGCTGCTCGGCTTGTAGCATTGGACAAAGACAGCTAGAGAGAAAAAAAATGGGAAGGACAATTGCCAATGCTACAGTGGCCACTTTGCGCACCATGGGGGGTCAAGTACCCTCTCGGAGTTCATTAGGAAATAACTTTAACGGAGTGAGAAGCGGTGCAAGCACCCCGCATAAAGGAAATCAACCCCCCCGAAAGATCAGTGTGCTTATTGTAAGAGGATGAGGCATTGGAAAAAGGATTGCCCGAAATTGAGCACACTGGTGACGGTTGCTAACATGGAAGATGATTGACGGGGACCAGGGGAATCTTCCCTAGCAGAACCCTTGGTTAAAGTTCAGCTAGGGAAAGAAGAAAAACCTGTAGAATTTCTAGTAGATACAGGTGCCACATTTCCAGTATTAAACCAGACTTTATTACCTGTAAGTAGACAAAATGTTAATGTTCTAGGAGCAACCAGACAGGTCGAGAAAGCTTTATTTTTGAAACCTTTAAAATGCAAAATTGGGAAGAGTGTAGGGATTAATAAATTTCTCTACCTGCCTGAAGCTCCTAGACCACTTCTGGGAAGGGATTTATTAGAACAATTGAATGCTGAGATAAGATTTAAAAATGGAGAAATTGAATTTAAAATACCGGAAGAAAACCATATTGAAATTTTAAGTCTGGTTCTCTCTGAACCCCAAGTTAGGGAAGAAGAAATCATACAAGAAATAAAGGACCAGGTATACCCAGGGGTATGGGCCTCAGGAATACCTGGAAAAGCTAAAAATGCAGAATTGGTAGTTGTTAAACTCAAAGAGGGAGCACGACCTGTTAGGGTAAAGCAATATCCCTTGAGACTGACAGAAAGGCGAGGAGTGAAAAGCATTATAGAAGAATTTATAAAATTCGGGCTATTAAATGAATGTTCTTCAGAATATAACATTCCTATTCTGCCTGTCAAAAAGCCTGATGGCAAAACTTATCGATTAGTGCAGGATATGCGGGTGATAAATCAGATAGTTGAAGATTTGTACCCGGTAGTGGCAAACCCATATACTTTGTTGACCAATCTAAAGGAAACCTACGAATGGTTTACTGTATTAGATCTGAAGGATACATTCTTTTGCCTCACCTTAGCTCCTGAAAGCCGCAATTTATTTGCCTTTGAATGGGAAAATCCTGATACAGGAGGGAAAACCCAACTAACCTGTACAGTGTTACCTCAAGGATTTAAGAATAGCCCCACCATTTTTGGAAATCAATTAGCCAAAGAATTAGAGACCTGGGAAAGGCCTTCGGGAAATGGGGTTCTTTTGCAATGTGTGGATGATATTTTGGTAGCCACAGAAAAGAAAGAAGAATGTAAAGAATGGACTGTGAGTTTGTTAAATTTTCTCGGACTAAGTGGTTATCGAGTCTCCTTACAGAAAGCCCAGATCTTGAAGAAAGAAGTAATATACCTGGGATTTGTGATTTCTAAGGGACAGAGACAGCTCAGGAGTGACCAAAAAGAAGCCGTTTGCAGGACCCCAGAACCAAATACGGTAAAAGAGCTTCAAACCTTTTTGGGAATGACAGTGATAAACAGGAAATAGATACCATTGTGCATGATTGTATAGAGACCATTGAGACTGTGTATGCAAGTAGGCCTGACCTAAAGGAAGAGCCGCTGGAAGAAGCTGATCATACTTGGTACACCGATGGGAGCAGTTTCGAAAAAGAAAAAAAGAGTTCAAATGACAGGATATGCTGTGACCAAGTGGTGGAAGCAAAGTCACTCCCTAAGGGCACCTCTGCACAACGAGCTGAAATAATTGCTCTAGTGAAAGTGTTGGAACTTGCTAAGGGACTATGAGTGAATATCTGGACACATTTGAAATACGCCTTTTGTGTAGTCCATGCCCATGGAGCAATTTGGAAAGAACAAGGACTCTTGACGGCTCAAGGGAAAGGTATAAAGCATGCTGATATAATTTTGCGACTTTTAGATGCTGTACAACTTCCGTCAGCGGTGGCGATTATGCATTGTGGAGGACATCAGAAAGGTAACACTGACAGGGAAGTGGGAAATAAATTGGCTGATCATGAAGCAAGATGAGCTGCGGAACAAGGTGAGGTATTAAGTTTAATTCCTGAAAAATCTTTGCCGCTACCTGAGACGATCGAATATGACGAAAAGGATTAGAAGTTAATTACTGATTTAGAGGCTGAAATTGGCCCATCAGGATGGGCAATGTTGAAAGATAACAGGATAATAGTTCCCTTTAGAATATTATGGAAACTGATAAAAACGGAGCATGACAAAACTCATTTGGGAACTGAAGCTTTGTATAGTTCCCTTACCAAGCAAATAGTAGCTAGAAATTTATTTCAAACTGTGAAAACTATAGTTGGTAGATGTGAAATATGTTTAAAGAATAATCCAAAGGTAGAAAATCGTGTAAAATTTGGAAGCATTGATAAAGGGAATGTTCCAGGTCAAAATTGGCAGATAGGCTTTTCGGAACTCCCTAAGGCGGGGGGGTATAGGTATCTATTAGTGTTAACCGATACCTTTTCTGGGTGGCCTGAAGCTTTCCCTTGCAGAACGAACAAAACCCGTGAGGTAACGAAAATTCTATTGAGAGAAATTATTCCTAGATTTGGAGTACCAGAAGTGATCTCTTCTGATAGAGGACCATACTTTATATCACAAATAGTTCAACAAGTTAGTAAATTCTTAGAAATTAATTGGAAACTGCATACAGCCTATTGCCCACAAGCAAGTGGGCAAGTGGCACCTGTAAGTTTTGACCTGCTGACACAGAATTGTTTATACTGGTTCCATTTGGTAGGGACATGCAGGTTTATTTTGAATGGGTAGGAGTTTCTTTAGTTGCTTTTAGTCAGCTTTTCCATCAGAAAACAATATTTGCAATGATGGTAAAAAGGCTGCATCTGGTTCCTAGCAAAAGTAGTGCTGTGAAATACATTTTTCTTTGCCCAAGGTTTCTCTGACAAATGTGGGTTTTAAGTTGGCCTTTTGACATAACAATTGAGTCCTTTTGAAATTCTATACGGGAGGCCATTTCAAACTAGATATCAAGGGCAAGATCTCATCCAAGCAGGAGAAATTAATCTACAGCAATATTTAATTGTGTTAGGGAAACAATTACAAGAGGTGAATAAATTAGTGATGTCTACCAGAGCATGGGGATTAGACTCCCCGGTGCATTTGTTTAAACCTGGGGATTGGGTTTATGTCAAAATAGTTCAGGGGATCCCCTCGAAGAGAAGTGGAACGGCCCTTTTCAAGTTCTGCTCGTGACCTATACTGCAATCAAGCTTGAGAAGCACGCTGCTTGGATCCACTATTCAAGAATCAAGAAGGCACCTGATGGACCATGGGACCCACATCTGTAAGACTGATTAATAACCAGAGACAAACTTGTTGGACTGTCTAGTCAAATTAAAGATGATACCGCCCATCATTGGTGGGATATCTTTTCAGGATACTCACCCTCTGCAGAGAAAACTTTGAATGTTCTAATCCACCCACTCTTGATATTGTTAGTGTTTGTTATTGTACTAACAATCGTCAATTGCCTTTTGTTGTATAAGCTGAAGAAATTGACTATGAGAGTTTAGGCCTTGCCTAAGGTGATGAAATATGAAAACTTAAGAACTTTGTAAAGGTTTTTTACAAAGTTTAAAGAAAAGGAGGGGAATGAAAGGGTTAAAGCCCAGGAACATGGAGAATGTTGCAAGTGCCCTGGCTATTGTGGTTTTGGAATGGTTGGAATAGTTGTAAGATAAGGGAGGCCGAGACAATTGCTTTAGGCAACTCGGCCTGGCCTTGGGAAACAGATGCACGGAACCATGAGACAAGAAAACTGATGAACAAAATTCGACTCTCTGTCTTTATGGTTCAGGTAAGGACTCTGTATCAACACCAAATACAGGAGATGATGGATGTGTTAATTACGCATCCCAAAGGAATAATGCGACCTTTATAGGATGCTATCCAGGATGCAATCGAACTAGATCTTTATGGAGGCATAATACTACGGGCAAAAATTATGTGCTCCCAGCCCCAGGGATGGGTTTGTACTGGTTATGCGGAGACTCAGCACGAAAAGCGTTGCCTCCAAATCGGCAAGGGTCTTGCACTCTAGGATTACGTGTTCCCAATCTGACAATAGTTGAAAAATTACATAATCAGAGGGGGTGGGTAAGGACCTTTATCAAGCGAACCAGAAGAACCCCAACGCTGTTGCAGAATGGCCTACAGCGTTCCATAGCTTTGTTAGATGGTTTCTTCCATGGCTTGGAGTAAGTGAATTGGAAAAGACAATTGTAAATATATCTGCAGTAATTGAGGAGATTAACAACAGAACTATGGATGCCATCAAAGCTTTGCAAATCGAGATATCTAGCCTGTCCCGAGTTGTACTACAAAATTGAATGGCACTCAACTTGTTGCTAGATTCCCAGGGAGGGGTTTGCACAGTTATAAATACAAGCTGTTGCACATATGTAGATCAAAGTGGGAGAGTCTCTACAGACTTGGAGAAAATTTGGGAACAAACTAAAATTTTACATCAAGTTACTAAAGACGACACATCCTGGGGATTTGAAGAAATATGGAACAAGCTCACGTCATGGTTACCGAATTGGACATGGTTAAAGAACTTATTCATCATTATCATTATAACATGTGTCTGTATTATAGCTTGTGTCATGATTCAATGTTGTAATTGCTGCGCACAATTGAATATGGGGACCAAGTTTGGTTATTGAAACTTTGGGTTTATAGATCCAAAGTTTCAAGAAAAAGGGGGGAAATGATACCTTCTGGCCAAACATTCTTTTACTTTACACTTACTTAAGCAATAACAATAGTCTTTAGCTCTGAAGATAGGGAAGGTGTGCCTGCGATCGAAACTGGCATACCTGGCAACTTAGATAAGGTAAAATAAGATTGCCTTGCGCATACATAATGAAGATGCAAACATTGCAATCCCTTCCCGGAAATGATTCGGATATGTCCTGGAAAAGTAATGAATTTGTAAATCATTTTCTGGAAGTTACATGAATATACATGTTGAAAATGTGTATATATGCTGGACCGACAAAGTGTTCAGCATGCACGATAGGTGGAATGATCCCCCGTGCATCCAGCGCTGTAATAAAGAATGCCTGCCTTCTTAAACTTAAAAGGAAGTGTTAGAGGGTTCTTTATTCAACTGATTTTTCAGGTATCACCTCGCTCGCTCTCTCTGGAACTTGCTGTTCTGAGATCACTGCTGGGGAAATCACTATTCCAAGATCACTGCTCGGGATCGTTCTGAGATCACTCTCAGTTTCGCTCCATGATTGCTACTTGGGGTGGGCTGTATTGATCATCGGGTCATCAGGCGGTGAGAAATTGTGCTTCATTCATTTTGTATATTTTATTATTATCATTATTAATATATAATATAATAATTATTATATTTTTTCTTTGCTGCCCTGGTGAACTGTCTTTATCTCAACCCACGAGTTTTCCTTTCTTTCTGATTTTCCTCCCCATCGCACTGGGGAGGGAGGAAGGGAGTGAGCGAGTGGCTGCATGGTATTTGGTTGCCGGCTGAGGCTAAACCATGACAGAAGCCTTCCAATACCCATGAGGAGGTCATCAGGAAGATGGAGCCAGGCTCTTCACAGTGGTGCATGGCGGGGGAGGTGTGAAAGGCAATGGGCATAAGCTGAAACAAGAGAAGCTCTGACTAGCTATAAGGAGAAACTTTTTCGCTATGAGGACAGTCGAGCACTGGAACAGGGGCTCAGACAGGTTGTTCAGTCTCCATCCTTGAGTGTTTTCAAGACCAGACTGGATGAAGCCCCAAAAAGCTGGTCTGACCTCATAGCTGACCCTGGTTTGGGCAGGGGGTTGGATTGAAGACTTCCTGAAGTCCATTCCAACTTGAATTATCCTACAATTAGCTTATCACTTGTTTCAAGGCAAAGTTCTATCCCCACCTCTTCCTCACTTTCCCAGTCTGTCTTTCCTGAAAGAGCTTGTATCCATCCATGGCAGCACCCCAGTTATACCAACTATCCTACCACATCTGTGTAATCCCAAGGAGGTCATAGCTCTGCAACTGTGTATAAACTTTGTCGTGGTTTCACCCCGGTATGCAACTAAGCCCCACACGGCCACTCACTCACTCTCCCCACAGTGGGATGGGAGAGAGAATCGGAAGGGCAAAAGTGAGAAAACTCATGGGTTGAGATAAAGACAGTTTAATAGGGAAAGCAAAAGCTGCACGTACAAGCAAAGCAAAATAAGGAATTCATTCACTACTTCCCATGAGCAGACAGATGTTTAGCCATTTCCAGGAAAGCAGGGCTCCATCACACGTAACAGTTACTTGGGAAGACAAACGCCATAACTCCAAACATCCCCCCCTTCCTTCTTCTTCCCCCAGCTTTTATTGCTGAGTGTAATGTCATATGGTATGGAATATTCCTTTGGTCAGTTGGGGTCATCTGTCCCAGCTGTGTCCCCTCCCAACTTCTTGTGTACCCCCAGCCTACTCACTGGCAGGACAGTGTGAGAAGCAGAAAAGGCCTTGACTCTGTGTAAGCACTGCTCAGCAATAACGAAAACATCCCTGTGTTATCAACACTATTTTCATCACAAATCCAAAACATAGTCCATAAAGGCTACTATGGAGAAAATTAACTCTATCCCAGCCAAAACCACTACAAGTAGTGATAGGTTAACGGTTGGACTCGATGATCTTGGAGGTCTCTTCCAACCAAAATGATTCTATGAAACCTTTTCATTCCTCCTGTTTCCCATGCTGTGTGCATTTATATTCAGGTACTTGAGACAGCCCCGCCCCAGTTGTGCTGTTTTCACAGAGGAAGTGCAAGAGCCTCCCCCATCATGCTGTCCCCTGGACACTTCCTCACTGACCCCCATGCCTTCACTTCTTTTTAGGTTATGGTAACCTTCCCCAATGTACTAGTTTAAAGCTGCCCTCAGTAGGTTGGGAAGCCTATTTTCCAATATTTGCTTGTCCCACTTCGTTAGATGTATCTCATTCCTGTTCAGCAGCACTTGTTTCTTCAAAGAGGTTCCTGTAATCAAAGAAGCCAAAGCCCTGCCTGCAATATAGCCACACAGCCAGGTGTTGACCTGCTGGTTGCATCCACTCCTATGTGAACCTTTCCCCCTCACTAGAAAGAGTGAGGGGAATGTTAGGGGAAATTTTGGGCCAGATCTGACAGTCAAGAGAAATGAGGCTGCCGCAGCTCCATGCCCCAGGTCCAAACAGTAACGAGGCTGAAAATGTATTCCCAGTAGGCACATGCACACAGAGCACACGTATACACCATGTATATATGTATATGCACATGTCGTGGTTTAGCCCCGGCCGGCAGCTGAGCCACGTGGTCGCTCACTCGCGCCCCCCCCCCCCCCCCCCCCCCCCCGGCGGGATGGGGGAGAGAATTGGGACAAAGAAAGGCAAAACTCATGGGTTAACAACAACAACAGTTTAACCGGACAACAAAGGGAAAGAAAACAAACAAACAAGAAACCCCAACAATAACAACAACAGAGTGTACTTAGCGGTGCTTCCCTGTACAGGTGGCTCCCCAAGCCCAACGATGCCCAGACCACTCCCGCTGGTTCACATGGTATAGAATAGACCCCGACCAGCTTCTGGCAAAAATTAACCCTATCCCAGCCTCAAACAGGACAGCACAGCTGGCCACACAGATAACATAGACACACAGAGCACTCATACAAACACAGACACCACCAGTGACCTCATCCTACTCCCCTTTCCGGCTGACCAGCATGGAGGTCCATTAGTGAGAATATAAATACAGATGTACAATATATATCCCTCCAGCAGCTGGTGTCAGACACTCAGTCTGCCCACTTGCTGGCACCTGAACATATGAGCTCCTAAGGCTGCAGCCCCATTCCAGTTGCTGACTCCTCAGTCACACACACATGTGCGCGCATGTGCACACACACACATAGAGCTGGCTGGGACTCCCCTGGTCCCCCAGTAGCCAAACCCCTGTGGTCTCACCCTTAGAGACATACACACACCAGTGAGTCATGGCCCTAAAGACTCCCCCCTTAGATCCTACAGTCTCTCTGGCAGCTGACCCGGACTCCCCTGGTCCCTCCAATAGCCAACTCCTCCTGTGGCCTCACCCTTAGAGGCACATACACATACCTAGCTCCGAGGCCACTTCACCTACTTGCCAGCTAGTCTGGCTTGATCTTCTCTAGCATTCATACACTCACTTGCACACCGTCTCACTCCAGTTGTTGGGAATTAAATCCATTCACTATGGTCTCTCCAGTTGTTGGCACCACAGACATATGGGCCCTCCAACCCATGGTCTGACTAGTTGCTGGCACTCAGACCCCCCTGTCTGTCATTGTGCCCCTGTGCTTCTTTGGTCTTGTGCAGATGGGCCTTTGATGGGCTTGTGAGTGAGAAATTTCATGAGTTAAGCGATGAATTAGTGAATTCACGTATTAGATTAGTCTGTGCAAAGGGGATTGAGCCCTTGCTTGTCATGTGTGTTTGTTTTCTTTCCTAATGAGCTCATAAAATAAAGTTTAATTTACAGAGTACAATGTCCTTGTCCTGGTTCCAGCTGGGATAGAGTTAATTTTCACAAGAAGCTGGGAGGGGACACAGCCAGGACAGATGACCCAAACTGGCCAAAGGGATATTCGATACCATATGACATCATACTCAGTATATAAAGTGGGGATGGTGCTGAGGGGCTGCTCGGGAGTGGGCTGAGCATCAGGTTCTGGGCAGTGAGCAATTTGTACTGTGAATCATGTGCTTAGTATATTCTATTATTGTCATTGTTTTTTTCCTGTTTTCTCTTCCTTTGCTGTCCTGTTAAACTGTTTTTATCCCAACCCATGAGTTTTGCCTTTCTTTTTCCTGATTCTCCTCCCCATCCCACTGGGGAGGGGGGAGGAGTGAGTGAGCAGCTGCATGGTTACTTAGTTGCCAGCTGGGGCTAAACCATGACAGTCCTGTAAATTTGAGAGATCCAAACAGACTGTGACACACCCGCTGTTTCCTCTCATGTGTCTGCTTGATTCAGGTTCAGCTGTCACTGATGTTTCCATTGATAGAGTTTGTTCCTTTTCATATTTCCAGGGTGCTGTGCTAAACATGTTCTGTAAATGCAGATGGAGAAGATGGGGATGAAAAGCTGGTGGATGAAAAGCTGGATATGAGCCAGCAATGTGCGCTTGCAGCCCAGAAAGCCAACCGTATCCTGGGCTGCATCAAAAGGAGTGTGACCAGCAGGTTGAGGGAGGTGATTCTGCCCCTCTACTCCACTCTGGTGAGACCCCACCTGGAGTACCGCGTCCAGCTCTGGGGCCCTCAGCACAGGAAAGACATGGATCTCTTGGAGCGAGTCCAGAGGAGAGCCACAAAAATGATCAAGGGAATGGAGCACCTCTCCTATGAAGAAAGGCTGAGAGAGTTGGGCTTCTTCAGCCTGGAGAAGAGAAGGCTCCGGGGAGACCTTATTGCAGCCTTTCAATACTTGAAGGGGGCTTATAAGAAAGATGGGGAAAAACTTTTTAGCAGGGCTTGTAGTGATAGGACAAGGGGTAATGGTTTTAAACTGAAGGAGGGGAGATATAGGCTAGACATAAGGAAGAAGTTTTTCACAATGAGGGTGGTGAAACACTGGAACAGGTTGCCCAGAGAGGTGGTAGATGCCCCATCCCTGGAAACATTCAAGGTCAGGCTGGATCGGGCTCTGGGCAACCTGATCTAGTTGAGGATGTCCCTTCTCATTGCAGGGGGGTTGGACTAGATGACCTTTAAAAGTCCCTTCCAACCCAAACTATTCTATGATTCTAAGAAGGAGCCTTCATTCTGTTGCTAGAATTCACATCCAGCCTTCTCTGTGAAGACCCTGTGTGGTGGGTTAACCTTGGTTGGTTGCCAGATGCCCACCAAGCCACTTTCTCACTCCCCCTCCTCAGCAAGACAGAGGGAGAAAATAAGATGGAAAAGCTCATGGGTCAAGATAAGGACAGGGAGATCACTCACCAATTACTGTCATGGGCAAAACAGACTCGACTTGGGGAAAATAATTTAATTTATTGCCAATTAAAAAATGAAGTTGGATGGTGAGAAATAAAAACAAAACTAACAACACCTTCCCCCACCCCCCACCCTTCTTTCCAGGCTCAACTTCACTCCTGACTCTTCTACCTCCTCCCTTGCCTTGAGAGGCACAGGGGGGGATGGGGAATGGGGGTTGCAGTCAATTCATAACACTTTGCCTCTACCGGTCCTTCCTCCTAAGACTCTTCCCCTGCTCCAGCGTTGGATTTCTCCCACAGGATAGTCTTTCATGAACTGTTCCAATGTGGGTCCTTCCCATGAGCTGCAGTTCTTCAAGAACTGCTCCAGCATGGGTCCTTTCCATGGGGTACAGTCCTTCAGGAACAGACTGCTCCAGCATGAGCTCCTCGCCACAGGATGAAGTTCCTGCCAGGAACTTCCTTCAGGGCATATCTACCTGCTCCAGCGTGGAGTCCTCCATGGGCTGCAGGGTGGATATCTGCTCCACCATGGACCTCCATGGGCTGCAAGGGAACAACCTGTGTCACCATGGTCTTCTCTACAGGCTGCAGGGGTATCTTTGCTCCAGCACCTGGAGCACCTCCTCCCCCTCCTTCTTCACTGTCCTTGGTGTCTGCAGGGTTGTTTCTCTCACATTTTTTTCTCATTCTTCTCTCTCAAAGCTGCTGTGCAGCATTTTTTATGCTTTCTTAAATATGTTATCCCAGAGGCACCACCAGCTTCACTGATTGGCTCAGCTTTGGACAGTGGTGGGTCGGTTTTGGAGCCATCTGGAACTGTCTCTGTCCCACACAGGGGCAGTGTTGGGGAATTTTTATTTCACCCCTTGAGGAGAATTAAACACATGTTTGTGCTTAAGTATAAAGAGATTTAACGAGCAATGCTCGTTAACGAGCAATTGGGCAGAGTTCTACCACCATAAGCTGTTCTGCAAGGAGCCTGCAAAGATGCAACAGGAGCCAATCCATTATATACACTTGCACCAGCACTGATCATATGAGTGTTGGCATCAAGAGCCTTAACTTGGTGTTGGGTTCATCCTCCCAGTGCCAGCTCTGTTTACCAAAAGTGGCCCCCGAGAACTCCTTTTCCAGGATTGTTATGACCGCCAACCAGTTTAACCCCTTCTGCAGTCAGGCCTTCTTGCCCTCCATGCTAAATCATTCCTTGGTCTCAAATTACCATTGCTGAGCAGTTACAATTTGAATTTTCCCTTCAGACAGCTCCTGGTGTCTTCTCACAGAGGCCACCCCTGTAGCTGCCCCCCCCCCCAACCTTGCCACTTTAACCAAATGCAATTGTATGTTCTGCACTGATTTGAAACACAAACATATTGCAAAGTATATACAACAATTATTTTAAGAACATAATCCAAGGATAAACATATTTAAATATAGAAATCTACATCTTTTTTTAGCAGTTATGACATTTTAAGGATCACTATTTGTGGAAAGGTTATCATAGCATAGTGGTTTGCAAGGAAGGTTTTGTGAACTAGTTAAACCATTAAAACCCTGGTTTTGAGACCAACCAGCAAATAAACGTGTGATATGCAGTATCATTACATTAAAACAGCATACATTAAAACAGCACTTTTCCTCCCCCTTTTCCCATACCCAACTTCACTCCTTCACTCAAGACTCTTCTACCCCCTCAAGCAGTGCAGGGGGGATGGGGAATGGGGGATTACGGTCAGTACAGAATAGTTTATTTCTGACACTCCTTCCTTCTCACTGAGGAATCATCTGCTTTGGCAATTACCACACTATAACAGGGCATACATGGAATACTACCAGGAAGTAGTGTGAATGCACTGTAAGTCTCCTCTAGAATACCCCTACAATAGGCTTGCTTCAGAGCTATCCAGCTTAAAACTGAGGCAAGGCAGTAGGATTCAAACTGTATCCAGACCTAGTCCGTTGTGAGTTTCACTCCCAGTCCCTGGCATACCATTTGCTCTTCTGTGAAACAGACAGAGCTTATCTTCTTTTCAGGTAAGGGAGGTTGAAATCAGCTCTGCTGATGGTACATTTGTTGGGGAGCTCTGGCTTTAGGTAATGTCTCAGTTAGATGCAGTGCTAAGAAGTATGGTACTCTTGGCTGAGCACCTGGCTGGAGTCTCTGGGACTTGGCAAAAGCAAAGGCTCTGTAGCAATATCTAGAGACCACAGGGTTAATTCAGCTCTTGCCCAGAGCTCAGGCAAGGGTCAGTCTCTGGTTGAGCTCCACAGAGGGATGGCAGGGCAGTTACTGAACGGGCTGACAGCTGCCCATTGACTGTTTTCTTGTTTGGAATAGATGTTTGAAATATATGTCTGTAGTCTGTTTTCCTGTTGGGATAACAGGAAAAGGACTGGTATATGTGATATACTTCAACTTTGTTGCCATCCTCCTGGTATTAGGATGTGAGGTCTTCTCTGACAAGTCATCTGTGCTGTGGTTTTATCACAGTGGAGGACTTCTAGTCATGAGAGAAACAACACAAGAAGGACATGGACCTGTTGGAGTGAGTCCAGAGGAGGGCCACAAAGATGATCAGAGGGCTGGAGCACCTCTCCTATGAAGACAGGCTGAGAGAGTCGGGCTTGTTCAGCCTGGAGAAGAGAAGGCTCCAGGGAGACCTTATAGCAGCCTTCCAGGACCTAAAGGGGGCCTACAAGAAAGCTGGAGAGGGACTTTTTACAAGGGCATGCAGTGATAGGACAAGGGGTAATGGCTTTAAAGTGAAAGAGGGTAGATTTAGATGAGATATTAGGAAGAAATTCTTCACTCTGAGGGTGGTGAGGGACTGGAACAGGTTGCCCAGAGAAGTTGTGGATGCCCTATGACTCATATGGCTCCTATGACTGGAGTGTTGGAATGGAAGGACATAGGCTCTTTAGGAAGGACAGGCAGAGGAGACAAGAAGGAGGTGTCGCCCTCTATGTCAATGACCAGCTGGAGTGCATGGAGCTCTGTCTGGGGACAGATGAGGAGCCAACCGAGAGTTTATGGGTCAGGATTAAAGGGAGGGCAGGGACAGGTGACATTATAGTGGGGGTCTGCTACAGGCCGCCCGACCAGGAAGACTGAGTGAATGAGGCCCTCTATAGACAGATAGGAGCAGCCTCACGTTCACAAGCCCTGGTCCTCATGGGGGACTTCAACCACCCTGATATCTGTTGGAGGGACAACACAGCAGGGCATAGGCAATCCAGGAGGTTCCTGGAATGTGTTGATGATAACTCCTTCTCCAAGTGATAGAGGAGTCAATGAGGAGAGATACTATGCTGGACCTTGTTCTCACCAACAAGGAGGGGCTGGTGGGGAATGTGAAGCTCAAGGGCAGCCTTGGCTGCAGTGACCATGAAATGGTGGAGTTCAAGATCCTTCGGGAAGCAAGGAGGGTGCACAGCAAGCTCACTACCCTGGACTTCAGGAGAGCAGACTTTGGCCTCTTCAGGGATCTGCTTGGCAGAGTACCATGGGATAAAGCCCTGGAGGGAAGAGGGGCCCAAGAAAGCTGGTTAATATTCAAGGATCGCCTCCTCCAAGCTCAGGAGCGATGCATCCCAACAAAGAGGAAGTCAGGTAAAAGCGCCAGGAGGCCTGCATGGATGAACAAGGAGCTCCTGGACAAACTCAAGCACAAAAAGGAAGCCTACAGAAGGTGGAAGCAAGGACAGGTAGCCTGGGAGGAATACAGAGAAATTGTCTGAGCAGCCAGGGATCAGGTTAGGATAGCTAAAGCCCTGATACAATTAAATCTGGCCAGGGACATCAAGGGCAACAAGAAAAGCTTCTCTAGGTATGTTGCTGATAAAAGGAAGACTAGGGAAAATGTGGGCCCTCTCCGGAAGGAAATGGGAGACCTGGCTACCTGGGATATGGAGAAGGCTGAGGTACTCAATGACTTTTTTGCCTCAGTCTTCACCAGCAAGTGCTCTAGTCACACCATCCAAGTTGCAGAAGGCAAGGGCAGGCCCGGCAAGATCATGGAGCAGATCCTCCTGGAAACTATGCTAAGGCACATGGAAAATAAGAAGGTGATTGGTGACAGCCAACATGGCTTCACTAAGGGTAAATCATGCCTGACAAATTTGGTGGCCTTCTACGATGGGGTTACAGCATTGGTGGATAAGGGAAGAGCAACTGACATAATCTACCTGGACTTGTGCAAAGCATTTGACACTGTCTCGCATGACATCCTTGTCTCTAAATTGGAGAGACATGGATTTGATAGATGGACCACTCGGTGGATAAGGAATTGGCTGGATGGTCACACTCAAAGAGTTGCAGTCAACGGCTCGATGTCCAAGTGGAGACCAGTGACGAGTGGCATTCCTCAGGGGTCAGTATTGGGACCGGTGCTGTTTAACATCTTTGTCGACGACATGGACAGTGGGATTGAGTGCACCCTCAGCAAGTTTGCTGACGACACCAAGCTGTGTGGTGTGGTCGACACACTGGAGGGAAGGGATGCTATCCAGAGGGACCTTGACAGGCTTGAGAGGTGGGCCTGTGTGAACCCCATGAAGTTCAACAAGGCCAAGTGCAAGGTCCTGCACATGGGTTGGGGCAATCCCAAGCACAAACACAGGCTGGGTGGAGAATGGATTGAGAGCAGCCCTGTGGAGAAGGACTTGGGGGTGTTGGTTGATGAGAAGTTCAACATGACCCGGCAATGTGCACTTGCAGCCCAGAAAGCCAACCATATCCCGGGCTGCATCAAAAGAAGAGTGGCCAGCAGGTTAAGGGAGGTGATTCTTCCCCTCTACTCTGCTCTGGTGAGACCCCACCTGGAGTCCTGTGTTCAGCTCTGGGACCCCAACACAAGAAGGACATGGACCTGTTGGAGTGAGTCCAGAGGAGGGCCACGAAGATGATCAGAGGGATGGAGCACCTCTCCTATGAAGACAGGCTGAGAGAGTTGAGCTTGTTTAGCCTGGAGAAGAGAGGGCTCTGGGGAGACCTTATAGCAGCCTTCCAGGACCTAAAGGGGGCCTACAAGAAAGCTGGAGAGGGACTTTTTACAAGGGCATGCAGTGATAGGACAAGGGGTAATGGCTTTAAAGTGAAAGAGGGTAGATTTAGATGAGATATTAGGAAGAAATTCTTCACTCTGAGGGTGGTGAGGGACTGGAACAGGTTGCCCAGAGAAGTTGTGGATGCCCCATCCCTGGAAGTGTTCAAGGCCAGGTTGGATGGGGCTTTGAGCAACCTGGTCTAGTGGAAGGTGTCCCTGCCCATGGCAGGGGGGTTGGAACTATACGGTCTTTAAGGTCCCTTCCAACCCAAACCCTTCTATGATTCTATGAAGTGGACAGGGAGGTGCTGATCTCTTCTCCCTGGTATCCAGTGACAGGACGCATGGGAATGGCTCAAAGCTGCACCAGGGGAGATTCAGAGTTGACATTAGGAAGCATTTCTTTACGGAGAGGGTGGTCAAACACTGGAACAGGCTTGCTAGAGAGGTGATCGATGCCCTAAGCCTGTCAGTGTTTGAGAGGCATTTGGACAATGCCCTTAACAACATGCTTTAACTTGGTCAGCCCTGAATTGGTCAGGCAGTTGTACTAGATGATCATTGTAGGTCCCTTCCAACTGAAATATTCTCTTCTCTTCTCAGTGACTAGGTGAGTTGACAAGCAAGTTGCTGCCAGATGAACACATTACCGACTTAGTATCATCAGGGCCCAAATCCTACAGCTACCTGCAGTCTGGAGGAAAGTGTTGCTTAAAAGATAAAGGCATCAATTTAAATGCAATGAACAGAGAAAAGATCAATTTTGAGGAACTTAGGGATCTCGTGTTGGATTATGGCATAAATCCAGACAGTGACAACCCTAAATGGAGCATGATAGAGCAATGCTCTATCATCAAGAACAAGGTGAAATGTGCAACAGAAAACAGGCCTCTCCAGATGATGCAGAAGGTGTTCTATTACAAAAGGGTACCGAGTAAAAATTTTAACAGCCTCTCCTGGAGCTGTTGATCCATTCCTTGCCCTGGCAGAGGAAATCAATACTCTGCACTGCTTCTGATGACCTGATAAGGGCCTTTTCTGAAATCGCCCTGAACACCTTGAAGGAGACCATTGCACTAACATCTCACCAGATACACATGCTGAAAAAGGGACACAATCTCATTAAAGGTCTGAATAATGAAAGTGTGTTCTTGTACCAGGCATAAATGGCAGGCTTTTGTTAGCAGGGAGCTGCAGGGGTGATTTCTGTTGGAGAAGGCCATGAACTGCTCTGTGCCAGTTCCAGTGTCGTGGTTTAATCCCAAATTGTAACCCAATACCACGCAGCCACTCGCTCACTCCCCCACTCCCCCACTCCCCAGTGGGATGGGGAGGAGAATCGGAGAGAAAGGAAAACTCGCGGGTTGAGATAAAAACAGTTCACCAGGAGAGCAAAGGAAAAATATAAAAATATATTAATAATGATAATAATGATAATATATATAAGGATAATAGAATATATAAAACAAATGATGCACAATTTCTCACCACCCAACGACCGATACAGCCTGTCCCGAGCAGCAGTCAGGGAGCAGGGGTATTCCCCCCCAGCTACCCCAGAACAGCAAGTTCCAGGGAAAGCAGGCGAGGGAACGAACAGCCAAACAAACGAACAAAAAACAAAAAAGGAACAATCAGGGAAACAAAAAGCAACCCAAAGGGAAGCTTAAGGATTAAGGCAAGTTAAGGGTCTAAAAAGCCTAGTGGCCCACCGACCGACCCTCACTTATACCGGGCATGACATCTATGGTATGGAATATTCTCTTTGGCCAGTTTGGATCAACTATTCTGGCTATACCCCTCCCAAGTCTTTGCACCTGCACATTAGCAAAACCTGGGAAACTGCAAAATGTCCTTGGTCATTTAGCAGCACCCAGCAACATCAGTGTACTATCACCATTCTTCACACACTAAATCCAAAACACAGGAGCTGCTGAAGACAAAACTACCTCTGTCCTGGCCTAAACCAGGACACCCAGCCAGTTCCAGCCATCTCATCAACAGATGAAAGCAACCCACCTCGCACCAAAACTTCAACCAATCAGAGGAGTATATGGCGCCTCTACTCAGACATATTTAAAAAAGGGCAGCAGCCACTAGGGGCAGAAGACACAGAGGGGAGACATATGAGGACTCACAAAAAGACACACAGCAAGGAACACAGAAGAAAATAGAGGAGGTAGTATGTGGAAGGGGACATGGCTGGAGACCCACTCTTAGAAGGAAGCACTCCATGCCAGAGGAGGTGCACCTCTGAGTGGATTGTGGCCTGTGGATAAGCCACACCAGAGCAGGTACGCTCCTGAAGAGTCTTCAGCCCATGGAGGAATCCGCATCAGAGCAGCAGAAACAAATAAGAAGGAAGGAGCACCAGAAGAAAGGAGCAAGGAGCGGCAGAAAGAAACCACTACCCACTGACACTCATCACTGAAGGGACTGAGTGCAACATGTAACACGTGAACAAAGGGAGTGGAGATTAGGAAGGGGGGAGGACCCAATACTGGAACACCCCATACCGATGATAAAACAATAGGAGAGTTGCCTTTCAAAAAAACCCAGGCATATAACCACGGCCAGAACAGCAATCGACCAGAATCCAGTATAAAACCATTCCACGTGCACGGGACATTGGTTTAGAACAATGAAGATTAACACACCACTGACCATACGTCTACACCACCTGCAATAATTTAATGATTGCAACTATTGTGGGCAATTAGGACACTGGAAAAAAGATTGCCCCTATAAATCCCATTTTTTTCCAATACCACGAGCTATGTCTGGTTTGACCGTGACTCCTGGATTCAATCCCTCCGCCCCCGCACAAAGATATAATTACACCCAAGACTTCACTCAAGATTGACAATCACTGGGAACCTATTATGCAGCAACCATGAGTAATGCCCACATGATTTTAAATACTGTAAACCCACAACAAGAACTCCAACTGACCCTTGAAGTGGAGGGAGGAGATTACTTGTGCCTAGTAAATACAGATGCTACACATTCGGCTCTAAACAACCAACCACAAAACTTTAACACAGTAGGACAAAAAATATATCATGGAAGTTGAAGGAATCCCCCAACATGTACCCTTGTTAGAAGAGACGTCCCTCCAGGTAGGACCCCTATCAATTACACATTCTTTTATACTACTTGAAAACAGCCCAACTCTTATTAGGGAGAGACTCTCCTCTCTTATTAGGGAGAGATTTACTCTGTAAATTGCATGCAAATTTAAACTGTTCCCCCCAGCGCATGTGGCTCTGATACCTGTCAAAAATTTATCTAAGCTAGTTGCCGCATTACAGGAAAGCCCTAAAGACTTCACCCTACCAAAAGAACTGCAAAAACTCCCACCCCATATTTGGGGGTGGGATCCCACTGAAGTAGGGCTCCTAAAATACACAAAACTGGTTATCTTACGAACTAAAGAAGGCCCCCCCACCTTCAGTCAAACAATACCCATTATCTCATGAAGCCATTGAAGGGGTATGACCCCTAATCCAAAGCTTTTTACATCAAGAAATATTAAAAAGAATGCAAATCACCATGCAACACCCCCATTCTACCCATTAAAAAAATGAAGCCAGGCCCGGACAGAAAACCTGTCTACCAATTCGTACAGGATGTAAGAGCCATCAACGAGTGCGTAGAAATACCCCATCCAATAGTGCCCAATCCATCAACTATTATCACCTTAATCCCCCTGAATTCTAAGTTTTATACTGTAATTGATTTATGTGCAGCATTTTTTAGCATCCTCATTCACCCAGATTCCCAATATATTTTTGCCTTTACTTGGATGTCAGGGCAACTTACTTGGACCCAATTACCTCAGGGTTTTGCAGGATCACAGACTGATTTTTTTTCTTAGGTATTGGTCAAAGATTTACAGGATGTAAAACTTCCGGGGCAATCAGTACTAATATAATACGTCGATGATTTATTTATAGCTAGTGCCGACTCCCACACACACAAAATCGATACTCTAGCGTTATTGACTGCATTGGCTGATAAAGGTCACATAGTTTTTCCTTATAAACTCCAATTTTGTAAATCAAAAGTGGAATATTTGGGATATATCTTAGAAGAAGGAACTCAACTTTTACCTCCGGATCGCGTCCAAGCAATTCAAAATATTCCCCGGCCACAAATTGAAAAACAGATGTGAGCCTTTTTAGGAGCTGTAACATTTTGTAGACCATGGATTGCTGCTTTTGGAGAATTAGCAAAGCCACTCCTCAACAGTATACATCAGGATCAAACAGAACCCTTGCAATGGAATGTGGACCAGATGACTGCCTTTGAAAAACTTAAAAGAGCCTTGACAGCTCCTGCACTTGGCACAGAATTAAGTTTCTTCTTAGCAGCATGTGTGCTTCTGTGCTTTGCATTTATGACCAAAACAGTGTTGGTATAATACACCAGTGTTCTAGCTATTGCTGAACAGTGCATGCACAGCATCAAGGCCTTCTCTGTTTCTCACTCTACCCCCCCAGTAAATAGATTAGGGGTGCACAAGAAGTTGGGAGGGGACACAGCCAGGCTGATGAGTTGTGATCCAAAATACAGTTAACCTAAGTAGGCCCAGGCCTGTGCTGCACTGTGCTGCACATACAGCATGGCTTTCAGGCCTGTGTTGTGCTGCAGAAGTTGCTTGGCTGCAGCATAAACTCAGCCAGTTAATTGTAACAGGGGAGACTGCTTATAAGAACCCTTCACCTTCTCTCTCTCTCACCTCAATCCCCTTTCCCCGGTGCAGAAATTTGGCATCATGGACAGGATCTCAATAAGAAATGCCGTTTTGAAAGAGGGATATCGGAGAGCAAGAAAAGCTAGAATGGGTGCCAGGCTGGCCCAGCAAACAGGTGTGTGGGGCAGTTGCCCATGTGACACACACACCCCCACACCCCCACAGCCCCCCCCGGCAAGTTGGGAAGCTGAGAAAGAATTACCCTGATGCCCCACTGTGGTCTGAACAGTAATGGAGTCTGACAACAAATTATTAACAAAGCTTTACTGAGACAGTAAGAAAAGGAGGACCAACATGCCCATACAGTGACTCACCCAATCACCAATAGCAATCACAAGATCATAAGTGATGCCATGGCTCCAGTGGACTGCCAGGGACACTTGGTGTCCAACTCATCAGGCAGCATCAGCCAATCACACAAATGCTTTTTGAATGTGAGTAAAAGTCATGTGGCCCCTTGGCTCCACCAATGGCAGTGTGATTTGAGAGAATCATACCTTACGTGAATAATATGGGCGGTGCATTGCCTATGCTGCTGTCCTAGTTAATTTTCTTCCTAGTGGCTGGTATAGTGCTGTGTTTTGGATCTAGGATGAGAATGATGTTGATAACACACTGATGTTTTAGTTGTTGCTAAGAAGTGCTTACACTAAGTCAAGGACTTTTCAGCTTCTCATACTGCCCTGCCAGCGAGGAGGCTGGGAGTGTACAACAAGCTGGGAGGGGACACAGCCAGGACAACTGACCCAAATTAGCCAAAGGGATATTCCATACCATATGACGTCATGCTAAAATAAAACTGGGGGGAGTTGGCCGGGGGGCAGGGGCCACTGGCTGGACATCGATCAGCGGGTGGTGAGCAATTGCATTGTGCATCACTTGTTTTTTATATTCTTTTATCATTATTGTTATCATTATTTTCCCTTCTTTTTCTGTCCTATTAAACTGTCTTTATCTCAACCCACGAGTTTTACCTTTTTTTTTCCGATTCTCTCCCCCATCCCGCTGGGAGGGAGGGTAGTGAGTGAGCAGCTGTGTGGTGCTTAGCTGCTGGCTGGGGTTAAACCACAACAGCTGCCGATGTTGGTCAGGGAGTCTGGGGCAGGGGGAGATATCAGCAGTCCTGCTGTGCTGCCGATATTGGTCAAGGGGCAGAGTGTCAGGAGGCAGGGTGTCACGCACCCCTGAGGATATTAAGAGATGTTTAGAGAATCAAGGGGTAGGATGGGGCAGAAAGCAACAAGATCTAAGTAGTATCTGGTTATTGTTAACTTACCTAATGTGGGAGACCCTAGAGAGTGAGCAAAAGAAAACAAGGGGATTGCAAGCGCAACTGGAAAGTTTGGAGACCCAGTTGCACTTGGATAAACTGGAAGCCTGGGTACAGGAGGACATGCTGGAAACTCAAGTACACACAGTGAGCAAGGGGCAAAATGCCTGCACTGGACAACAGGGACATAGGCATTGAGCAGTGAATTGCTCCAGTGATTATGGGGACAGCAGCAGCGATGATTCCTCTGCTGAGGAAGGGACTGAAGAGTTCAATGACAAAAATGGTAGAACAATACCTGTGCGCCCTTTGGTTATTAACGAAGCTGTGCTGATTTTAGCTGGGATAGAGTTAAATTTCTTTATAGTAGCTTGTATGGTGCTATGTTTTGGACTTGTGATGAAAATAGTGATGATAACACATGGATGTTTTAGCTATTGCTGAGCAGTGCTTACACAGCGTCAAGGCCTTTTCTGTTTCTCAAACTGTCCCGCCAGTGAGTAGGTGTGGGGTGCACAAGAAGTTGGGAGGGGACACAGCTGGGACAGATGACCCCAACTGACTAAAGGAATATTCCATAGCATATGACATTACACTCAGCAATAAAAGCTGGGGGAAGAAGAAGGAAGGGGGGAGACATTCGGAGTTATGGCATTTTCTTCCCAAGTAACTGTTACGTGTGATGGAACCCTGCTTTCCTGGAAATGGCTAAACATCTGTCTGCCAATGGGAAGTAGTGAATGAATTCCTTATTTTTCTTGGCTTGTGCATGCAGCTTTTGCTTTACTTATTAAACTGTCTTTATCTCAACCCATGAGTTTTCTCACTTTTGCCCTTCTGATTCTCTCCCCCATCCCACCAGGGAGGAGTGAGCAAGTGGCTGTGTGGTACTTAGTTGCCAGCTGGGGTTAAACCACGACAAAAGCAAAGGGACCCCCAGGGGTGCCACAGCATATGACGTCAGAGTGAGATTACACTCAGACCGAGCTGCAGAACATGGCAGACTCGTATCAGCAGAAGCCCAGGGAGAGAATAGAACAGTGGTTACTGTGAGTGTGGGAAAAAGGAGGGGAGAATGTACAACTGAGCCCCCAAGAAGTAGCGCATCCAGGAGCAATTTCCCAAAATTCAATGGTGATGCAACAATTAAATTACCACCTCGACATCTGCTGGAAAAGTACCATGGCGAGCTGTAGGCAATCCAGGAGACTCCTGGAGTGCATGGAGGATAACTTCTTAAGCCAGGTAATAGACAGCCCTACCAGAGGGGATGCTATACTGGACCTGATGGTCACCAATGCGAGTGAGCTAATCGGTGGTGTCAAGATTGGAGGCAGCCTGGGCTGCAGTGATCACACACTTGTGGAGTTCACAGTCCTGAGGGATATGGGTCAGGTGAAGAGTAAGGTCAGGACCCTGAATTTTAGGAAAGCAAACTTCCAGCTCTTCAAGGAGTTAGTCAATAGGACCCCCTGGGAAACTGCCCTCAGGGACAAGGGAGCAGAACAGAGCTGGCAGATCTTTAAGGAGGCTTTCCATAGAGCGCAAGGGCTCTCGATCCCCAGGTGTAAAAAATAGGGCAAGGAAGGCAAGAGACTGGCATGGCTGAGCCGAGACCTGCTGGTCAAACTAAAGGGCAAGAAGGAAATGCACAGGCAGTGGAAGCAGGGACAGGTATCCTGGGAAGAGTATAGGGACACTGCCCGGTTGTGTAGGGATGGGGTCAGGAATGCCAAGGTGCAGCTGGAGCTGATCTTGGCAAGGGATGCGAAGAATAACAAGAAGGGCTTCTACAGGTATGTCAGCCAGAAAAAGAAGGTCAAAGAATGTACCCTCCCTGATGAACACGACTGGTGAACTGGTAACAACGGACAAGGAGAAGGCTGAGGTACTCAACAACATTTTTGCCTCAGTCTTCACTGGCAATCTCTCTTCCTGCATCTCTCGAGTGGATGGACCGCAAGATGGGGACTGGGGGAGCAAAGTCCCTCCCACTGTAAGAGAAGATCAGGTTCGTGACCACCTGAGGAAGTCTATGGGACCTGATGAGATGCATCCCACAGTCCCGAGGGAACTGGCTAATGTAGTTGCCAAGCCACTCTCCATGATATTTGAAAAGTCATGGCAGTCAGGTGAATTATGGCATCAATGACATAGACAGTGGGATCAAGTGCACCCTCAGTGAGTTTGCAGATGACACCAAGCTGAGTGGTGCGGTTGACACGCCTGAGGGACGGGATGCCATCCAGAGGGACCTGGACAAGCTCAAGAAGTGGGCCTGGGTGAACCTCATGAGGTTTAAAAAGGCCAAGTGCAAGGTCCTGCACCTGGGTCAGGAAAATCCCCAATATCAGTACAGACTGGAGGATGAATGGATTGAGAGCAGCCCTGCCGAGAAGGACTTGAGGATATACTGGTGGATGAAAAATTGGACATGAGCCAGCAATGCATACTTTCACCCCAGAAAGCCAATCGTACCCTGGGCTGCATCAAAAGAAGCATGACCAGCAGGTCGAGAGAGGTCATTCTCTCCCTCTATTCCGCTCTGGTGAGACCCCACCTGGAGTACTGCATCCAGCTCTGGGGGCCCCAACACAAGAAGGACATGGACCTGCTGGAGCGGGTCCAGAGGAGGGCCACAGAAATGATCAGAGGGATGGAACACCTCTCCTATGAAGACAGGCTGAGAGAGTTGGGGTTGTTCAGTCTGGAGAAGAGAAAGCTCTGGGGAGATCTTATTGCAGCTTTTCAATACTTAAAGGGGGCTTATAGGAAAGATGGGGACAGACTTTTTAGCAGGGCCTGTAGTGATAGGACAAGGGGTAATGGTTTTAAACTAAAAGAGGGGAGATTTAGACTAGACATAAGGAAGAAGTTTTTTACGATGAGGGTGGTGAAGCATTGGAACAGGTTGCCCAGAGAGGTGGTAGATGCCCCATCCCTGGAAACATTCAAGGTCAGGCTGGATGGGGCTCTGAGCAACCTGATCTAGTTGAGGATGTCCCTTCTCATTGCAGGGGGATTGGACTAGATGACCTTTAAAGGTCCTGTTCAACCCAAAGTATTCTAAAAGGGGCCCAAGCAAATCGAAATGCAAGTTATTCTCTTTGGGAATGGATGCGGGGGGCAGTGAAAAAACAGCACCTGTCCCCATTTGATTGGAGTGACAGAATGGTGACATGAAAACATATAGATGAAGTGGCGGGGGGGAGTATTTGACAGAATTAGCTATTCTACCAGGTATTTACCACCCTGCCTTTACTCACCCTGACTCAGAGGTTTTTACCTCAGGCATGTAATCCAGACTGTTAGCTGGAGTGCCTTTTTATCTTAAAGGGACCATCACATTGCTCCTGGGAGCTGCCCAGGGGAAAGTGGTCAGGGATGTAATTCTTGCACTGGGGCAGTTAAGAGAGTACCAAGTTGAAAGGGAATAGAGGAGAATACACTTTGCAGGTAAACCACAAAAGAAAAACATTACCTGTTTGTAACTTTACTCTGATCTGGAGTCCCAAAAGACACAATTGATGGGAAATCTACCCCTTATTTATGGGGAAAAGCAATTACAAGGGAAAAAGAGAACACAAAAGGAAATTAGGATGATGAATAAACCAATTACACCCTCTGCTCCTCTCCACCTCAGTGAAGAAAGGGAGAGTACGCCGAGACCAAGAAATTACCCTGATCTTGCCTCCGTGACTCACTGAAAAACATACAAAACACCATATGCTGCACATAAAATAATGCCTTTGTTTTATCCCATGCAGAACTGCTATGTGAAGCCTCACACTACTGCTTTTGCTCATTGCATGCTATGTGTCAACAAACATGAAGCACTGGATGCCCCTGCCCGCTGGCTGCACTGAAGCTCCTTCCTGTCTACTACAGCACACAAGCAACTAGACTGCTTGGTGAAATTTGCACCACCATTGTCTTGTAGGACATGGGATGAGGGATGGAGTCCAATGGCAGGGCATTCTTCAGTGGTCCTAGCCCTAATATCATTGCTGTTCTACACTAATTTTCGCAAGTAGTATTTGTTTTACTTGTCATTATTCTTGTGACTTCACAGTGACTGCTTTGTACATAAGAAACTTTCTATTAGCTGAACGGCTTAGTAATATAATCTGTAACTTATAATATCTTTGAGAAAGGTAAACTGTATGTGGATCAAGGTGTGGACTGTAGTGATCCTGACCAGAAGACCATTATACATTGAGGAGTTAGTGATCCATATAGCAGTTAACCCGAGTATGCCCAGGCCTGTGCTGTGCTGTACTGCACATCATACTCCAGTATGTATACCCTCACCAGGGACTGCTCTTCAGATCCTCCCTTGCCAGGCATCAATCTCAGCCCTTGATGGAAACTTCTGGCACAAAAGTACCAGGAAATGGGCACTGGTCAAGCAGACAAACAGACTTAATAAAACACTGCAAGTACCTTGTGGCCAGCAAAGGTAGGATAGCATGGGTGGCGTGATAGAAGAACAGCAGTCAGATAAGATAAAGCCCTTTTGCAGGCCTTTACAGAAATTTCCTCTGAAGACACACTATGGTTATTTGCACACAGAAGGATCTTAGCAGTTGCCAAGACTCAAGATATTTATCTTTACAACGCTCCTCTGAAGTAGATGAAGAGAGTACTATTTTTACCACTTTGAGGAAGTAAAAACTGAAAAACAAGTGTATTGAATGATTTTTCCATGGTCGTAGAAACCATGGAAAACAACGGCAACTATGGCAAACAATTTTCAGGTGACTTATTCTGTTCTGTACTGCCTATGTTTATACTTCAGAGTAGTCCATTAACAACAAGATGTACTTTTGGTCTTCTTTCTCTCTTCCTCTTTCAAAGCAATATGGATGCTGTGTTTGTTCTTGAGCCCAGAATACTTTTTAATACCTGAAAAGCGAGAATCAAGACTTTCACCTTGATTTGGAGGTTTCAAAGAAAAAAGCACACACAGAGCTCTTAAACTTGACTCAGTATTTTAAAGTAAGCCAGTAGAGAGAGTGAAGTCCAGATCTAATATGCTTCTAGCTTTCAATGTGTCACATTATTCTCATTGTAACAAGTAGAAAGGAACTAAAAGCAAGTATAACAAAAGAAGTCACACTTCAGATGAAATCAGCTACCTACATAAGAAAAAATCTGGATCAACCACAGATGGTAGGAAAGGTTATTTGTCTTCACCACTGGAGTATCGCCTCTTCCATTCAGCCAGGTTCACCCAAATATCTGAACCAAAGCTGAGGTTATGACTTTTGTCTCTGTGACTTCACCTGCCCACTGATACAGGACATGATCTCTCCTGTCGATATTTGCAATTTTACATTACCTTGAGCATCATTGGCAGACGTTCATTTCATTCCACTAATGTTTTGCTTTCAATCGAGGAAGACACCAGGCAATTCTTCATCAATGTTGGGAAGCTCCTGTTAGTAAAAAAAACATGAGAGGAAGGGGATAAAATTGCTCCTTCTTTCAGCTGCAATTCTTGCTGCAGCAGATAGAGATACACATTTCTTCTCCGGTACCATCCACCACTGCATCAGGTCAGTAATATCCCATGAAAGCCCAAGAAAACCTTCATAGTTTGACAGCAAGCACGGTGGCAGGCCTAAAGTTTTGTAAGGAAAATTATTTTCTTGACCACAGATGAGACCTGGGGCAGGTCCATCAGGAGGGCCACAGCGAAACAATGGTCAGCACAGGAAGACCACTAGAAGATGTTGACCTCTTCAAATCTCTTCATGGCACTGGCTTTCACTAGTTGTATAAAAGTAGACCAGGCACTAAGGAAGCTTTTTCTTTCATTGTGAATGTATGTTAATATTTGAAAGGGTTCATTCCGAATAACTCCAGTGGATTTGATATAAGGAAGAAGGTTTCCACAGTGAGGGTGGTGAAGCACTGGAACAGGTTGCCCAGAGAGGTGGTAGAAGCCCCATCCCTGGAAACATTCAAGGTCAGGCTGGACGGGGCTCTGAGCAACCTGATCTAGTGAGGTTGTCCCTGCTCATTGCAGGAGGGTTGGACTAGATGGCCTTTAAAGGTCCCTTCCAACCCAAACTATTCTATGATTCTATACAGCATGGCCTTCAGGCGCATGTTAGGTTGCACAGATTCCTTGGCCGCGGGATAAACTCAGACAGCTCGCTGTAACACAGGAGCCTGCAGGAAGCTCCTACTTGGTACCAGTGATTACACCACCTGCGTGGCCTTGCCTTTATCTAACAGTGCAGCAAGAAGTTGTCATGTGAACATCGTTTCTGTTTGACTGTAGACATGGATAAATAGAGCTGTTTCCTTGTAAGAAAATCCTATAATAGCTTGACTGACCAAAATGGGACAATATCTCTTCTACAGATGGGGTCTGCCCTGCATTGGGTTTACGTGGCAAGGTTTTGGTAGTGGAAGGTCTGCAGGGATGGCCTCTGTGAGAAGAGGTAAGGGGTTGCCCTGTGCTGGACACAGACAGTTCCAGTCAGCTCTGCAATGGACCCACTGCAGGCCAAAGATGAGCCACTCAGCAAAGGTGGCATGTCTGTGAAAACATATTTAAGAAAGGGCAAAACATTGCACAGGTAGAGAGGAGTGAGGGATAAAAAAGAGTGAGAAACAATCCTGCAAACACCAAGTCCAGAGAAGGAGCAGGGCAAAGAGGTGCTCCAGGTGCTGGAGCAGATATTTCCCTGCAGCCCTTGGAAGAGACCACAATGGAGCAGGTATACACGCTGCAGCCTATGGAGGATCCCACACCAGAGCAGTTGGATATTTCCTAAAGGAATTGCAGCCTGTGGAGAGCCCATGCTGGAGCAGGGGAAAAGTATGAGGAGGAAGGAGCAGCAGAGAGGAACTGTTACAAACAGACCATAACCCCCCATCCCCCATCTGCCTTGCATGGCTGGGCAGGGAGTTGAGGAGGTAAAGGAGTCAGGAATGAAGGAGAAGTTGAGACCGGGGAAAAAATGGGGGATGGGGAGGTAAGTTATTGTTTTAGTTTTTGTCTTTGTTTCTCACTATCCAATTCTATTTTAACTGGCAATAAATTAAATTAATTTTCCTCAAGTCAAGTCTGTTTTGCCCCTGACAGTAATTGGTAAGTGATCTCAAGTCTTTATCTCAGCTCATGGGCTTTTTCATCTTATTTTCTCTTCCTGTTCTGTTGAGGAGTGAGAGAGCAGCTGGGTGGGCATCTGGCAGCTGGCCAAGGTCAACCCACCACAACAACCCATGTCTCACAGTTTCTTTAATCATTACCTGCAGCAGTCTAGCTTAAAAGATCATTTAGCTGTTACCCATTTAGTCCAATAATCACCAAATTATAAAAATTCTTAAAGAGATCAAGGCAAGTAATTTAGTGTGAGCATTGTAATTCACAGTTCACTTCAGGACCTTGCTATTAGTGCAGAAACTGTCTGACAGCGGCTTTAGCCCTTCAGCTATCTGAAATAATAAGGCTTATAGCATGTAAGGCCTAATGAATGTAAGCTGACAAGTGGAAGGTGTTACCCTACCTGCAATGGATAATTTTGAAAGTTTTCTTTTGCTGGTGAGTGCAAAACTCAACCACTAGGCTATGTTGAGTTTGGGATTCCTACTGCCTAGCTGGAGTTTCTGCTCCTATCTCACCTACTCCTCCTCCTACATCCTAGCTTGTAGCCTGAGATCTCTCACTTTACCATTTTGAGGCTGCATTTCCTTGCTCAACGCATCTGTGGTGTTGTCCTTGTTTACCTCTGAATACAATAAGCTCCAATTGTCTGTGTCTGTTTCAGATGTGACATTTGGTGACTGAAGTCTGATATTGTTCATGGAGACAGTCACTTCTGTCACTTCGGCAAATGTTTGAAACTGCTGCACTTAAACTCACAGCAATTAAAGAAAATCCCAATCTTTTGGCATAAAAATATAATTTTAGCAGTAGCAAATTCCAAGGAATAAGCCTTTACCAAAACTCTAGGAAAATAATATCAGAATAATTTAAACTGTCTGTTTTAATCAGCATTTGAGTTACATAGATCTTGTGTTTGCTGCATAAAGGCAGCTATTCTCAATGCACTTTCAATGCTTTGTATTCATTGGCCTACTGGTGGAATACAGTTACCCCGTAATGGTAGTGTACTAACTCTCTGTGACAAATACTAACACATATATGATTTTAAGAAAGTATTTAACAATCAGGCCACCTGCCTCTTAGAATATATCTTGGTAGCTCTTTTTTCAAATAAACAGCCTTGGGAGAACATGAATTTCCCAGTTAAATTTAAATTTGAACTTAATTCCATTGTTACTTGACAATCATGTTAAAGCAGTGATCTAGCCTCCTATAAGTTTGGTTTTGCAAATTTCCTAACAGCAGCTCCCCAGCACCTATGGGGAGGTGATGGCAGAGATACAGCTAGGCTCTTCACAGCCATGCATGATGAGAGGATGAGAGATAGTGGGCACAAGTTGAAATGAGAGACTTTGAATACAAGGAGAAACTTTTTCACCATGAGAACAGCCCAGCAGCAGATCTGGGGCACAGAGAGGTTATACTGTCTCCATCCTTGGAGGTTTTCAAGCCCCAACTGGATAAAGCCTTGAGCAACCTGGTCTGAGTTCAGAGCTGGCCCTGCTTTGGGTAAGAGATTGTACTGGAGACCTCCCACAGCCCCTTCCAAACTGATTTCCTATGATCTTATAACATCTATGAAATCCTTGTGGTAGCAGAGCATCTTTTCTGAGATGCCTTAGGCTTTGTTCAGTAATGAAATCTTGGAGTCTTTGTGTCAGGCCCTATCTGCACCTGCAGCTACCTTTGTCCCTATTCCTAGGTGAGAATATCTTACTTTGGAGTTGGGAAGAGGGACAGAATAGAGTGGGAAAGAGGACTAGATACATGCTGCGATTCCCATCAATTTCTTCCCTTTGGCTATGATTAGGGGCATTTCAGTTGCAACATTTTCTCTTAAAACTTTGGGGTAGTTGATTCACTTGTGGAATCACCACCATGGAAGAGGCGATACATCACCAGGAGACCTTGAGCCAGCCTTTCTCCCTCCTTTTCTACAAACTGTCACAAAAGCGATTTAGGACATTTGTCGACTGAGGAGGAAAGGAACACAAGGGTAAAATTACAAAAGGTTTATTTCATGATCATGAAACACACCCCTCCCCCCCCATAAGGGAAGGTATCCATAGAGATTTTTCAAGAGTTTATATACAGCTTGAAATAAAATGCTAAGCATAATCATCCAACAGCACACAGACACGCTTTAATCTTCTCCAATCACGTTCAGTTCCTCTGAAGTATTCTCAGGCATCCAGTGTTATGCTGTCCCTGCAGTCTGGTTGTGAAAACATGACCTTCTGGGGTCCAGATATTCCCCTCCACTTGCCAAACACAGGTTAATGTTTATTCTTCTTCTCCTTAGGGCATCCTGCTCACCTCTCTTCCTCTCTTATGATTGTTATCTGGCAGTCTAGGCTCAGGAGTTAACCTTTTCATCACAAAACAAAGAGTTGGCAAAGAGGTTTACTCAGTCCTGTGAATTCAGGGGTGGCTGAAGAGAAACTTTCTGGTCTACAGCAGTTTTTGTTTTGTTGGGTTTTTTTTTCTCTCTGGGGAAGAGGGTGAAGCCCAACTTGCTCTTTTAACTTTTCTGAAGCTAAAAGTGGAGTTTAAGAATTTGCATGATCTGTTTCCCCACTAACTGGTAGAAGGAAATAATGTAAATATAGACCTGATGCTGGAGAAAAGACAATCAGAGACCTTTCTGTCCTTTCCCTTTTTCCTATGGAAATCTGTAGTAGTTTCTGACTCTTGATCTCTGAGCATTAGCAAGTCTTGAATGCATCCAGAGGAGGGCAACAAAGCTGGTGAAAGGAAGGGTTGGAAGACATGTCCTATGAGGAGCAGCCAAGGACTCTGGGTTTGAAGGACTCTGGGTTTGTCTAGTTTGGAGAAAAGGAGGCTGAGGGGTGACCTCATTGCTCTCTACAGCTTCCTGAGGAGGGGAAGTGGAGAGGGAGGTGCTGATCTCTTCTCCCTGGGATCCTGTGACAGGACGCATGGGAATGGCTCAAAGCTGCATCAGGGGAGATTCAAAGTTGACATTAGGAAACATTTCTTTACCGAGAGGGTGGTCAAACACTGGAACAGGCTTGCTAGAGAGGTGGTGGATGCCCTAAGCCTGTCAATGTTTAAGAGGCATTTGGACAATGCCCTTAACAACATGCTTTATCTTTTGGTCAGCCCTGAATTGTTCAGGCAGTTGGACTAGATGATCGTTGTAGGTCCCTTCCACCTGGACTATTCTATTCTATTCTATTCTATTCTATTCTATTCTATTCTAATGTTATTTACAGTATCCACTAGATTTTTAGAATTAATGCTTCAGTGCAAATCCAGTCTCTAATGTTAAACAGAGAGCAATATGGGGCATTGTCATTTATATTAAAGCTAGGAGAACGCTAAATGCAAGATCAAATAAGCACAAATAGCTTGGCCCTTTTGTCTGAACTGGAGTACTATTATCATGTAATCATAGTGGAAACATAATGCTTCATTTTAATTCAATTTAGGAATGAAATGAGAGAGAGACATGGGATAACCTACTATCTGGCAGTGACACCCAATTCCTACATCTTGGTTACTCAAAGATAAATCCAATGGATGTTCTCATCTGCAAGAAAGCTGCCAGGTCTCCTTTCTTTGAGGGATTGTCTCCAAAAAAGGGGAAATCACACTTATGTATTTTGCTTATGTAGGTTAACTGTTATAGAAAAATCTGTATGTAAATTCTTTTTATTCAGCAGCTTTTAGAGAGTGTTTGTCTCCAGGAAAAGTTTTTTTCCCCTGTAGTAACAATCAATTTCTCAAAGCCTCATCAAAAGGCATTAAAGGGTAGCTGCATATTCTTAGCTATATATCCCTTTGGATCTGATGTTTTTTTGAATGATTTTGGCTCTCAAGCAATCATAGAATCATGGAATGGTTTGGGTTGGAAGAGACCTTAAAGACCATATAGTTCCAATACCCCTGCCACGGGCAGGGACGCCTTCTGCTTGACCAGGTTGCTCAAAGCCCCATCCAACCTGGCCTTGAACACTTCCAGGGATGGGGCATCCACAACTTCCTTGGGCAACCTGTTCCAGTGCCTCACTACCCTCATAGTGAAGAATTTCTTCTTTATATCTCATCTAAATCTACCCTCTTTCAGTTTAAAGCCATTAACCCCTGTCCTATCACTACATGCCCTTGTAAAAAGTCCCTCTCCAGCTTTCTTGTAGGCCCTCTTTAGGTCCTGGAAGACTGTTATAAGGTGTCTCCGGAGCCTTCTTTTCTCTGGGCTGAACAAGCCCGACTCTCTCAGCCTGTCTTCATAGGAGAGGTGCTCCAGCCCTCTGATCATCTTTGTGGCCCTCCTCTGGACTTGCTCCAACAGGTCCGTATCCAAAGAGCATATCTTTCTATGTGTTAGTCATGTACCGGCCAATCCTGCACCAGCACTGAAAATCTATGCAAAATTAGTAGAATTACTTGATTTCTGTGTCAGTCAACAGATGCCATATAAATTTGATGGATAAAACCAGGGGGCACAGCAAGCCTTTCTTAGATTATACCTCTTGCATCATTGGAAGAACATAGGAACATTACCTGCTGAAAGGTATACATAATCATAAGGAAGATTCAGTACAATTTTTTGCAGTTATTAATCACAATACAACTCAAATTTAGGATTTGCTTAGTGTATTGTGGCATATCCTGTTATGTGCTGCCTTAGGCATGTACAAGCTGTGGATCTGGTGACAGCTATGTTAACTCTCACACTGTCTAAAGAAGAAAAAGCTATCTTTCACCATGTGATACATATCCAGATGGTTTGGTGTATAGAGTAAGCCAACGTTTCCAGAATGTTTCCAGGGATGTCTCTAATTTGCACTGTCACTAATGTGGTCTACACAGACCTTCAGGCATCTCATAATATTTACACAGTACACAATACTCTAACTATGCTTGCTTTGTTCTCCAATAAATTGCCTACCAATACAGCTCAGAAAAGTGTGGTTTTGTTGAGTTTGGCTTTTTCCATAAGACAATAATGACTGCAACTTGATTTTTTTTTTTTTATGATGGAGAAATTTCAAAAGAAAACTTCATTTCAGCAATTTGGCCATTTAATCTCTCTTTTTTCCATTTAAAATTTCAGTTTTCCATTCTCAGTGCTTGAGTTTTCAGTATTTCTGCTGACCCCACTCATTCTTTTTAATTTTCTCTTTTATGCTCCACTGAAAAAAATCTTGTAGAGGTTTAAAAGGAAAAAAAAGGGATGATCACAGCTGTGTTTGCAAAATTTACAGAATTAAATGAAACAATTTTTGTGTCTTCAGCTCAGAAAAAAAGTCCAAAGGATATAGTTTGGAAATGTTTAATAGGAGAGTTTTATAATGTGAGGGAGCAAGAAAGTGTGAAAAGGAAATATTGCCAAAAATATAAACTTTATTAACTCTACTGAGTATGACTGGGATGGAGTTAATTTACTTCATAGCAGCCCATATAGTGCTGTGCTTTGGATTTGTGACTAAAACACTGTTGATAACACACTGATGTTTTAGCTATTGCTGCACAGTGCTTACACAGCATTAAGGCCTTCTCTGTTTCTCACTTTTTGCCCCTGCCAGAAAGTAGATTGGGGGTGTGCAAGAAGTTGGGAGGGGACACAACCAAGAGAGCTGACCCCAAATGACCGCAGGGATATTCCATACCATATCTTGTTGTGCTCAGCTATAAAAACTTGGGGAAAAAAGGAGGAAGGGGGGACATGCATGGTTATGGCATTTGTCTTCCCTGACGATGGGAATTAGTGAATGAATTTCTTATTTTGCTTTGCTTGTGCATACAGCTTTGTTGTGGGTTAAGCCTGGTAGGCAGCTAAGCATCACACAGCCACTGGCTCTCATCCCACAGTGGGATAGGGGAGACAATCGGAAGGGCAAAAGTGAGAAAACTCATGGGTTGAGATAAAGACAGTTTAATAGGTAAGGCAAAAGCTGCACGCACAAGCCAAGAAAAATAAGGAATTAATTCACTACTTCCCATTGGCAGACAGATGTTTAGCCATTTGAGGAAAGTAGGGCTTCATCACATGTAACGGTTACTTGGGAAAAAAACATGCCATAACTACAAATGTCTCCCCCCTTTCTCCTTCTTTCCCCCAGCTTTTATTGCTGAGCATGACATCATATGGTATGGAATATCCCTTTGGTCAGTTGGGGTCAACTCTCCTGGCTGTGTCACAGAATGGTTGAGGTTAGAAGGGACCTCTGGAGGTATTCTAATCCAACTCCCCTGCTCAAGCAGGGCCACCTAGAGCCAGTTGCCCAGGACAATGTCCAGAGGGCTATTGATTAGCTCCAAGGATGGAGACTCCACAGTATCTCTGGGCAACCCCTTCCAGTGCTCAGTCACCCACACAGTCAAAAAGTATTTCCTGATGTTCAGATGAAACCTCCTGTGTTTCACTTTGTGCCCATTGCCTCTTGTCCTGTCTCTGGGCACCACTGAAAAGAGCCTGGCTCCATCTTTACGGTGACCCTTCAGGTATTTATATACACTGATGAGATCCGCCATGGGCATTCTCTTCTCTAGGCTAAACAGTCACAGCTCTTTCAGCCTTTCTTCATAGGAGAGACGCTCCAGTCCCTCAATCATCTTCATGGCCCTTTGCTGGACTGTCTACAATATGTACATGTCTGTCTTGTACTGAGGAGCCCAGAACTGGACACAGGACTCCAGGTGTGGCCTCACCAGTGCTGAGTAGAGGGGAAGGATTACCTCCCTCGACCTGCTGGCAACAGTCCACATAATGCAGCTCAGGATACTATTAGCCTTCTTTGCTGGCTCCTGATCAATTTGCTCTCCACCAGGACCCCCAGGTCCTTTTCTGCGACCCTGGTCCCTCTGGATGACAGCACAACCCTCTGGCGTATCAGCCACTCCTCCCAGTTTTGTGTCATCAGCAAAATTACTTAGGGTACGCTCTGCCCCATCATCCAGATCATTACAGAATCACAGAATCACAGAATGGCAGGGGTTAGAAGGGACCTCTGGAGATCATCTAGTCCAACCCCCCTGCTAGAGCAGGTATACCTAGAGCAGGCTGCACATGACTGTGTCCAGGCACAGACTCCAACTAGACTGCGCCGCTGATCACCACCCTCTGAGCTCTGCCATTCAGCCAGTTCTCAATCCACCTCACCATCCACTCATCTAACCCACACTTCCTGAGCTTACCTATGAGGATGTTATGGGAGACAGTGTCAAAAGCCTTGCTGAAGTCCAGGTAGACAACATCCACTGCTCTCCCCTCATCCACCCAGCCAGTCATGCCATCGTAGAAGGCTATCAGATTGGTCAAGCATGATTTCCCCTTGGTGAATCCATGCTGACTACTCCTGATCACCTTCTTTTCTTCTACATGCCTGGAGATGGCTTCCAGAATGAGTTGCTCCATCACCTTTTCAGGGATGGGAGGTGAGGCTGACTGGCCTGTAGTTTCCCGGGTCCTCCTTCTTGCCCTTCTTGAAGGCTGGAGTGACATTGGCTTCCCTCCAGTCCTCAGGCACCTCTCCCGTTCTCCATGACTTTCCAAAGATGATGGAGAGTGGCTTCGCAATGACCTCTGCCAGCTCCCTCAGCACTCATGGGTGCATCTCATCAGGGCCCATGGATTTGTGGGTGTCCAGTTTGCCTAATTGATCTCTAACCCAATCCTCCTCGACCAAAGGAAGGTCTTCCTTTCTCCAGACTTTCTCTCTTACCTCCAGGGTCTGGGATTCCTGGGGGCCAGCCTTAGCAGTAAAGACTGAAGCAAAGAAGGCATTCAGTAACTCTGCCTTCTCTGTATCCTTCGTGACCAGGGCTCCCACCTCATTCAGCAGAGGGCCCACGTTTTCCCTAGTCTTCCGTTTGCTACTGATGTACTTGAAGAAGCCCTTCTTGTTGTCCTTGACGTCCCTTGCCAGATTTAATTCCGGGTGGACCTTAGCCTTCCTCGTTGCATCCCTGCATACCCTGACAGCATTCTTCTGTTCCTCCCATGTGGCCTGTCCCTTTTTCCACATTCCGTAGGCTTCCTTCTTCCATTTGAGTTTAGCCAGAAGCTCCTTGCTCATCCATGCAGGTCTCCTGCCTCCCTTACCTGATTTCTTACTCCTGGGGATGCACCGCTCTTGAGCTTGGAGGAAGTGATGCTTGAATATTGCCCAGCTCTCTTGGGCCCCCCTACCTTCTAGAGCCCTAACCCATGGGATTCCTCCAAGCAGGTCCTTGAAGAGGGCAAAGTTAGCTCTCCTGAAGTCCAGGGTTGTAATCCTGCTTAGTGTCCTGCTTCCTCCACGCAAGATCCTGAACTCCACCATCACTGCAGCCAAGGCTGTCCCCAGCCTTCACATCCCCCACCAGACCTTCCTTGTTTGTTAGTATGAGGTCCAGCAGCACACCTCTCCTCGTTGGCTCCTCTACCACCTGCGTCAGAAAATTGTCATCAATGTTCTGCAGGAACCTCCTGGACTGTGAAGAAAAGGCTGAATGGGACTGGCCCAGGATTGACCCCTGGGGTACACCACTAGTTACTGGCCTCCAACTAGACTTTGCTTCGCCAGTCACCACCCTCTGGGCCCGGGCCTCATCACTAAGGGAAAGTTCACGCTCTTACATGGAGTTTTTCTGTGTCTGACTTTCCTGCTTCCAGTCAGTTTAACCCTTTCTGCAGTTAGGCTTTCTTGCCCTCCATGGCAGATCATTCCTTAGTCACAAATTACCATTGCTGAGCAGTTACAATTTGAATAACCCCTTCAAGATAAGTCATATTATTTATTTAAACTGTAGGAACAAGTACCCATAATCTAGTTTTGCATTTACTTTGCTCTCTTATGCTAATGAACATTTGGAACAATTCCTATTAAACTGGGAAGTGTTAATGATGATAGTTCAAAGACTTCAACCACTCAAAATATAGCTAATTAGACACAAAATATATTTCATGATTGTAAAGTATTTCATTTTTTTACACTTACTGAAGTTTTCCAAAAGCTTGGAAATTGAAATTATTTCCATAACTTTTTACTGAAACTCTGCCACAACCGACCATTTTGGTCTTCTTCTAAAGTGTGGATCTATTTTGGAAGGAGCTTCTGAGGAAAGAAAAAAAGCACTTTCCCTCAGTCACTTTGCTCTCTCTGAGGGCAGTTCTGCACACATACTTACTGTGAGTAGAACCCCACTTCAGAACTCTTCAGCCTTAGCAGAATGATGTATTATGTCACTTGTGCCAAACTTGACTTGATGTACATTGACAGCCTGATTTTGCAAACTCAGGCTCTGAGATCTCAAACTTCCTACTATGAACGCTTCAGGAGGCAGAACTGTTATTGTATCTCCTACTCCATCCCTTACTCTTTACAGCTAACAGATAATTTATAGAAGGACTTTTATCCCTGGACATCCCTGAGTTCTGTGTTACACTGATAGCTAGTGCAGGAACAGCTCTTTCAGAAGAGTTCTAGGCAGACAATTTCTCAAAGCCACCTCTGCATCCATTCTCCCAGTTGTCTTCCACCGGACTCTTCCTGTTTTACATTTCATCACCAACAATTGAAATTAAACTGTGGCAATGGCACACAAAATAGAGAGAACCAAGGTGGGTAGGTAGCAAAACACATTTTTTTATTTCTAAACTGAGCTTGTCCAATCTGGGCATTTTGAAGACAGTTAAATCCCAATCCTACTGTTAATCACTTTTCACTGTAGTAAGAATTGTGCTTTAAAAGCCAAAGCTTCTCTCTCAAAGGGATATGCCAGAGTTATTGAGCTACATTTGTGTTACACAGTGCAAAACACTTTGGTGCTGAAAGATTTCTCCCCCTTCTTTGTATTTTCTTATTACTTTTTCTGCTAATTTAATAGCTTGAGGAGGGGTTGAAAGGAAGTGGTTGTTATTTCAGTAACCTATTTTTAAAACAACTTAAGAATAGTTTTTAATTTGCTGGGAAAACTATAACAAATGAACAAGCCATAAAAATGTTTCTTCAAATCAAAGTGTGGTATGTACGCAAAGCCTTCTTTATTGTTCTGATGAGTAATGCCTGACTTTTTCATGGTCTTGGAGATATTTTAGACAGAGCTACATGTACAATTAGAAACCAATAAACACTTACTAAATGGAAGAGTTATATGCTACTAGGACTCATATGAAATCCCAAATCACAAAAATGTGAACTGAGACTTTTTATGTGTGACCTCACTGCAGACATCTTAGATACCACTAGTATCAAAGTTAATAATTATTTTGACATCTGAAAATAGTGGCAAATAAATCTTTCAAAATACTCATATCTGATATTTTTAACAACTACATCAATTAGTATGATAGGGCTGGAATATCTCTCCTCATGATTACCATGATTGCTGACTCAGCAGGGCCCTTACATTTCTCTTGAGATGGCTGAGGAGAATGCATGTCCTGCTGCTACTCCATACAGAAAGAGCATCATAGGCTTTTGCATGGGAGCAGGCCTTTCTTTGACTGGAGCACAATGACGTAAGCACCAGGCAGGCATACTGTGGTTATACTGAGATTGCACCCTTCATGGCACCTAAGATAGAACAGAACTATTGAGATCTTGTATTGGGCTTACATGGCAAGATTTTTTTTGGGGGTGGGGGGCTGCAGGAGTTACATCTATGAGGAGACCAGGGGCTGCCCCCATGTTGGACAGAGGCTGCAAAACAGACCTGCCACTGACGAAAGCTGAGCCAATCAGTGAAGCTGGTGGCACCTCTGTGAAAAAAAAACCCATATTTAAGGAAAGGGTAAAGTTGTAAGAGAGAGGAGTGAGAAAAAAACGTGAGAGTAACAACCCTGCAAACACCAAGGTCAGTGAAGAAGGAGGGGGAGGAGGTGCTCCAGGTGCCAGAGCAGAGATTCCCCTGCAGCCTGTGGAGAAGACCATGGTGAAGCAGGTTGTCTCTCTGCAGCCCGTGGAGGACCTCATGCTAGAATAGGTGGATATGCCCTGAAGGAAGTTGCAGCCCATGGAGAGCCAGCACAGGAGCAGGCTCCTGGCAGGGACTGCGGCCAGGGGAGAGGAGCCCATGCAGGAGCAGGTTTTCTGGAAAAAACTGTGGCCTGTGGGAGACCCACTCTGGAGCATTCTGTTCCTGATGGACTGTATCCCATGGGAGGGACCTCATGCTGGAGCAGGGGAAAAGTGTGAGGTGGGGAGCAGCAGAGATAAAGTGTTATGAACTGATGGCACACCACCACCAACAACAACCCCCCGCATTCCCCATCCCTCCTGCACCACTCAGCAGGGGAGGAATGAAATGAAGTTGAGCCTGGGAAAAAGGGAGAGGGTGAGGGGGAAGATGTTTTTAGTTTTGTTTTTGTTTCTCGCCATCCTAACTCTATTTTTAACTGGCAATAAATTAAATTAATTTTCCCCAAGTTGAGTTTGTTTTGCCCATGACAGTAATTGGTAAGTTATCTCCCTGTCTTTATCTTGACCCACAAGCTTTTCCATTTTATTTTCTCCCTCTACATCTGAATAGAAAAAAAAGAAGTGTTGTAGTCTAGCTACCTTTGATTTGCTGAGGTAATTGTTTATGTGGGTGAAGTGTTTTTACACTCACCTTCAGCATGGATATGGGCCTCTTGGTGTACACTGATAATTCAGGTTTTGTTGAGGAAACTCAACTAGAGGAATTCCTCTGTCTGGTGGGCCATGGGCCTGCAGTGCTTCTCCGTGCCCGGCTGAGACTGGAACACCAGCAGTTCTACACTTTCCAGGCACTCAGTAGTCATATGAGGCTGTGGAGAAGACTGTGTGGCTCCAGCAAAGTGGGATTTTATGAAACTGCAACTTCTGGGATACTTCACTGGCTTAGACAGTAGGAGCCTGAATTGCCATTTGCTGCATAGCCAAAGCTTCATGTATGAAAAAGCAAGGGTTTGTTCCCTCTTTGTTCTTAGTTTATCTGTATATTTGTTTATATGATGTTCAAATGTTATCTTCAAATGTTTTGAAAGATGGTCACATAGATTACCCTAAGACTTTCAAAGAGTTTCTCTTGACCTAGTAATAACTTTCTAATGACAATTTTGCCCACATTGTGGCCTACTATATGTAAGTAAGAATTATTTCCAAGAAATCCTGTCTGCCTAACCTTCTCCTGTTTCCTTTCCAAGAATTTAATTTCTGTCTGGACACAGGAATCTGAATTGTCTCATGCACTGGCCCAAGAGAAGTGGTTGTTCTTCATTGAAAAGAAATCCATAATTGAACCTGGTGACTGTAGAAGCCACCCAAGAAGAATGATATATGGCTCCCAGCTCTGGACATAACACCCTAATGGCCACAAATGGGGTTTCATATGGAGATTGAGCATCAGGAAAAAAGAAACTCTTGGGGAGTTAGTTACAGAGCAGACTAGTATGGGAGAACACATAGATGAACTTCTTTGACATCACTTCCTCTACCATTTGAGAGTGTATGGGTACATCTATGCTGTCAGTCTATCTTATTGCCTATTTTGCTGCAAGGACCTCATCCTATGATCATTCAGGATGTACATGTGCTAGCTTGCTCTGAGATGGAACAATCCATCAAGTTTCCTCCAGAGGAAACCTGGAAGGTGTAGCGGTTGCGGTCACAACCTAAAACCCGTTAACATGGGTGTGTAAAGATCGTGACTGTGGAGTTCTCAGGATTCTGTAATATACAAGGACACAGAGGCCTGGGTCCGGGTTTCTGAGAATTTATTTATTATAAATTACTACAAAACTACTATTAATAAAAAAAACATATATATATATATGTGCCTAGCTGATTGCAACAGGCGAGCATATATATTTCCCAGTGGGCAGGCACATGGTAGCGGGCAGCATGGTGGCCACCTGGCAAAAAGACATGTCCTCTGCTTCTCCTGAGCTTCTAGCACTCAATAGAACCAATGCAGCCACACAGACAGAGCTCCTGTCAGAGCATGCGACCACCCAGGCTTCAGACTGCAGGGGGTGTGTGCGAAGGTATTCCTGGAGATGGAGGGTGATAGCAAGCAAGCCTGTGGGAGGTGTGACCAGGTAGATGAACTGCTCTACTTGATGGCCGAGTTGCAGGGGGAGGTGGGCAGACTGAGGAGTATTCAACAGTCCGAGAAGGAGATTGATCAATGGAGCTGTGCTCTGCCATTTCTGATGCATGCAAGCCAGCTCAGTGTGGCCACTACAGAGGCAGGTCCGGGATCTGTTTTGTGCAGTGTTACAAGGGATAAGGAGGGGTGGAAGAAAGTTACTGCACGGAGCTGTAAGAGAAACCCTTCCTTACCCTCTCAGCTACCTTTACAGAATAGGTACAGGCCCTGGCTTTGGTAGATGAAGCGCATAATGAGACAGAGGAGTGTCGTGGTTTAACCCTAGCCAGCAACTAAGTACCACACAGCTACTCACTCACTCGTCCCCCTGCTGGGATGAGGGAGAGAATCGGAAGAGTAAAAGTGAGAAAACTTGTGGGTTGAGATAAAGACAGTTTAATAAGTAAAGCAAAAGCCACATGTACAAGCAAAACAAAATAAGAAATTCATTCTCTACTTCCCATCAGCAGGCAGATGTTCAGCCATCTCCAGGAAAGCAGGGCTCCATCACGTGCAACGGTTACTTGGGAAGACAAACGTCATAACTCCGAATGTCCCCCCCTTCCTTCTTCTTCTCCCAGCTTTATATGCTGAGCATGATGTCATATGGTATGGAATATCCTTTTGGTAAGTTGGAGTCAGCTGTCCCAGCTGTGTCCCCTCCCAGCTTCTTGTGCACCCCACACCTACTCGCTGGTGGGGTAGTGTGAGAAGCAGAAAAGGCCTTGACTCTGTGTAAGCACTGCTCAGCAATAGCTAAAACATCCCTGAATTATCAACACTGTTTTCAGCACAAATTCAAAACACAGCCCCATACTAGCTGCTATGAAGAAAATTAACTCTATCCCAGCCAAAACCAGCACAAGGAGGAACCTATGCAAGCAGTCTTGCCAAGGTCAGAGAGACCAATCCCTCGCAACAAGACCTGCATTAAGACCAGCATCGAGAAGAAATAATGACGAGTTATGGTCATTGGTGATTCCCTCCTGTGCTGAACGGAAGCACCCATTTGCAGACTGGACCCTCTTTTCAGGGAAGTTTGCTGGCTCCCTGGGGCCTGAATCAGGGACGCTACCACAAGACTGATGGGCTTAGTACAACCTTCAGATTACTATCCATTCCTGCTCTTTCACATGGGTACTAATGATGTCACAACAAAAAGTCTAAGGTCAATCAAAAGAGATTTCAGAGCCCTGGGAAGAATGCTAAAAAATTCAGGAGCACAGGCAGTGTTTTCCTCAATCCTCCCAGTAATGGGGAGAGACTTTGGAAGAAACAGGCGAGCTCAGGATATCAATACCTGGCTCCAGGACTGGTGCCTCCACCAAAACTTTGGGGTTTTAAACCATGGAAGAGCCTTTGAGGCACAAGGTATGCTGGGGCCTGATGGGATCCACCTGTCCCAATGGGGGAAATGCATCTTTGGGCATAAGCTGGTGGGACTGATTGAGAGGGCTTTAAACTAGAATCGATGGGGGAAGGGGATGACAACAGGATTGCAGTAGGTAAGCCAAGGGTTGGCATGGCATCGCCTGAGGGTGGCAACGCTAATGGGAACATTTACGCTGCTCCAGGGAGCACTGAGGGTTTAGGAGCACATCTGAAATGCTCGTACACCAACACACACGGTATGAGAAACGAGCAGGATGAACTGGAAGGCATTGGTTAGTTCTCAGAACTATGATGTCATTGGTATTAGTGAGACTTGGTGGAATGAGTCCCACGACTGGAGTGCTGGGATGGAGGACTGCAGGCTGTTCAGGAGGCATAGGCAGGGCAGGAGAAGCAGAGGAGTTGCACTGTATGTAAGGGAAAGGTTTGATTGTACAGCCCTTAGTGATGATGTGGTTGAGAGTCTCTGGGTGAGAATTAGGGGGATGGAAAACAAAGCAGATGTAGTGGGTGTCTACTGCCCAGCCAGGATGATAGCACTGATGAGTTACTCTGTAGGCAATCAGGAGAAATCTCTGGATCGGTAGCCCTTGTCCTTATGGGAGATTTCAACTTCCCAGGCATCAACTGGGAATATCATACTTCTGTGGCAAGCAGGTCTTGGAAATTCTTGAAGTTTGTGGGAGATAACTTCTTGTCACAAGTACTCAGTTATTTGTGAATAGAGAATGACTCGTGGGGGATGTGATGGTAGGTGGCTGTCTTGGCCACAGGGATCGCAAAATAGTTGAGTTTAAAATTTTTGGTTTAGTGAGAAAAAGGTCATCAGAGTTTCTACCCTGGATTTCAGGAGAGCAAACTTTAAGCTACTCAGGGAGCTACTTAGGAGAGTCCCCTGGGAATCTGCCTTTGAGGGCTTAAGAGTCCATGAGTGCTGGTCAGTTTTTAAGAATCGCCTTTTAGAAGCACAGGAGCAAGCAATCCCATTGTGTCGAAAGTCAAGCGAGTGGGGCAGAAGACCATCTTGGCTGAACAGGGAACTCCTCATGGAGCTCAAGAGGAAAAAGAAATTGCATGATCTCTGGAAGCAAGGTCAGGCTTCACAGGAAGATTACAGAGCTGTGATTCATATATGCAGGGAGAAGACACGAAAGGCCAAAGCTCAACTGCAGTTGAAACTGGCCAGTGTTGTGTCAGACAACAAGAAGGACTTTTTAAAGTACATTTATAGCAAGAACAGGTCTAAAGAAAACATTGGACTGATACTTGTTGAAGATGGTCACCTGACTAATAGGGATGAAGAAAAAGTGGAGGCATTCAATGCTTTTCTTTGCCTCAGTCTTTAATAATACTGATAGACCTTGGGCTGCCTGGTCCTCTAAGTTGGAGGACCACGAGTGTGGGAACAGTGACTTTCCATTTGTGGACACTGAAATTGTAAGGGACCAGCTGTATCAGCTGAATGTTCATGAGTCCATGGGGCCTGATGGGATTCACCCCAAAGTACAGAAGGAGCTAGCGGATGATACAGCAGGACCCCTCTTGATTGTCTACCAAAGGTTTTGGGAGTCTGGGGAGGTCCTCGCTGACTGGAAGCTAGCCAACGTTATTCCACTTTACAAGAAGGGCTTGAGGGAAGACCCAGGAAACTACAGACCTGTTAGTCTAACCTTAGTTCCTGGAAAAATTATGAAGAAGATCATACTGGGTGCTATTGAAAGGCATTTCAAGAACAATGTAATCATCAGGCACAATCAACATGGGTTCACAAAGGTAAAGTCCTGTTTAACTAATTTAATATCTTTCTATGATAAGGTCACCCACCTAGTGGATGAAGGGAAGGTGGTGGATGTCTGGATTTCGGTAAGGCTTTTGGTACTGTCTCTCACAGAATCCTTCTGGACGAGTTGTCCAACTGAGGTACACGGTGCACTGCGTGAAAAACTGGCTGAAGGGCAGGGATCAAAGGGTTGTAGTGAATGGGGCTACATCTGGCTGGTGACCAGTCACCAGTGGTGTTCCTCAGGGCTCAATTCTAGGGCCAGTTCTGTTCAATATATTTGTCAATGATCTGGATGCAGGCGTTGAATGCACCCTTAGTAAGTTTGCTGATGATACCAAACTGAGAGGTGCTGTTGACTCTCTCGAGGGACAAGAGGCCTTGCAGAGGGATCTGGATAGATTGGAGCATTGGGCAATGATTAATGGCATGAAATTTAACAAGAGAAAATGCTGGAATCTGCACCTGGGACGGAGTAACGCCGGGCACAAGCATAGATTGGGAGAGGAGTGGCTGGAGCGCAGCCCTGCAGAAAGGCATCTGGGGGTGCTGGTTGACGGTAGGCTCAATATGAGTCAGCAGTGTGCCCTGGAAGCCAAGAGGGCAAACTGCATTCTGGGGTGTACCAAACACAGTATAACCAGCTGGTCAAAAGAGATGATTATCCTGCTATATTTAGTGTTGGTGTGGCCTCACCTTGAGTATTGTGTGCAGTTCTGAGCCCCACAATTTAAGAAGAATGTTAAGATCCTTGAATGCATCCAGAGGAGGACAACAAAGCTGGTGAAAGGGCTGGAAGGCATGTCCTATGAGGAGCGGCTAAGGACTCTGGATTTGTCTAGTTTGGAGAAAAGGAGGCTGAGGGGCAACCTCATTGCTCTCTACAGCTTCCTGAGGAGGGGAAGTGGAGAGGGAGGTGCTGATCTCTTCTCCCTGGGATCCTGTGACAGGACACGTAGGAATGGCTCAAAGCTACTTCAGAGGAGGTTCAGAGTTGACATCAGGAAGCATTTCTTTACCGAGAGGGTGGTCAAACACTGGAACAGGCTTCCTAGAGAGGTGATCGATGCCCCATGCCTGTCAGTGTTTAAGAGGCATTTGAACAATGCCCTTAATAATATGCTTTAACTTTTGGTCAGCCCTGAAGTGGTCAGGCAGTTGGACTAGATGATCATTGTAGGTCCCTTCCACCTGGACTATTCTATTCTATTCTATTCTATTCTATTCTATATACACATACACACTACAAGTTGCTACAAAGTACAATTGCTTGTTCTCCCCACCCAAGTTGAATTTGTGCAACTGCATCGTTAAGGTGATGTTGCCATCCGTGATATGGGGAGGTACTAATTGAGGTTTTGGACTCACTAGTTCAAGTGTGAATTCATAGTTGAGTTTTAAGAAGTCCATTCGATTGTTCAATAATATCATTGGACTGAGGATGGTAAGGCATGTGGAAAATCCACCTAATTCCTCGGACTTCAGCCCATCTCTGTATATCTTTATTTTGAAAATGTGATCCATTGTCTGATTGAAACTCAGAGGGTAGAGGTAGGTGTGTAAACCATTGTCCTAATCCAAAAATTATGTATTTTGCACTAGCTTGAAGGCACACGTAGGCCATACCTAAACCGCTGATAACCTCTACCCTGGTTAAAATGTATTCCCATTTAATTGGAGCTTGGGGTAGGGGTACTAAAAAAATCTATTAGCCACAAGGATCACAAGTATTTACCTTCCCTCAGATTGGCCCATTGTTGCCCAGCCAAAAATTTGGCTCAGGCTTCTGCACAGAAAGGGCAGCTAACTACAAAGTCTAGGCATTGTACTTTGGAATTGAGCCACCCTTGGAGGCCAACCTGTCACTATAAATCCAGGGCACCTGTATGTCCTAAGCAGTCATGTAGCCAACCCAGCATCACGTGAACAGATGTGGAGAAAGTATATATGTCATGTGAAAGAACAATATCACTGTTCTTTATAGGTTCTTTAGTCAAGCGATCTACTTCATGGTTCCATCTGGATCCTAGATCTGTGCATTTTGTATGTGCTGATACATGCCCTATTTGAAGAGTATTCCCATCATCCTGCTTCGCTCTAGCTATTAAATATAGCTGTTCCCACAGTTTTCTCCAGACTTCCCATCCTTCAGCTTTCCAGTATGGGAGTCAATACTGCATAGGAATCAGTATATATTGTGTCAACACCCCGTACTACCACCTGGAGCTCAGCCAATTGAACTAATCCCTCTGTCTCTTTTGTTTCAGATGTCCTGTCCAAGGGGCACAAGAGGGCAGTCCTTCCCTTCCATTCTCCTTTAACCCTTTTAGCTGATCCATCTGTAAAACAGACATTAGACCAAACCTTGCTATCCTTTTGTAAATCAGATGGGGGTGGCACATTTTGAATGGGTGAAGGTGATACATCAAGGGGTGACTCAGCACCCCCTTGCCATTGGATATTGTACTCTACCAATTTCCCTGTAAGTCCTGTTCTCCCCTCGACCTAGTTGCAATGTGCTATGTACATTACCATCTTCTGGATTGTACCGAAGTGTGCAATTCCCTGAGGAATGGGAGCAGACTCTTTGATTCTTTTGAGGATGGGGAATGGGGTCTGTATTTCTAAGGGTGCATCTAATGTGATGGGTTCATTATCTAATAGGGCTACATAAGTAGCCAGCAGCAATTTTTCCCAGGGTGAATAATGCGATTGTGAACCTGGCCACCCCTTTGACCCAAACAGTATGGGAGTTAATTGGGCCTTATCGGGAGCTTGTTGCCACAATCCCCATTGATATCCTTTTTCTGTGAGTCCTATATGTAAGCTAAAGGAGGCCCCTGGTATTATTTGGCTCATAGCCTGATATTCTAAAACATTGTGTATTAGTAAACGAAGCATCTCTTCATGAGGAACTGTCCATTCCCAGGTAGTACGCTTCTTCAACAGATCATATGAGGATCGAGCAATTATACTAAATCCTGGAATATGGGCTTGCCAGAATCCTGAAGTTCCAAGGGTTTGTCGGAGCTCCTTCTTATTGGAGGATGAGCTCAACTTGGATATTTGCTGCAAGATATCAGAGGGAATACACTGCCTGCCACTTTGCCAAGTTATGCCTAAAAATTGAATTGTTTGGCTAGGTCCCTGTCGTTCAGCTCCAGGGATAGTAATTCCCTTATTTTCCAGATGGACTAGGATGTGATCACGCATTATTACAAAATTATCACTAGGAAAGCAAATATATAATATATATATTACAAGAATAAACCAAATATATGTATATTAAAAATTATTACAGAATTCCAACTAGTGAAGTAAGTATATACTTACAAACCTTTACCTGTGTGTGTGCCTATAAATTTAATATGTGAGGTGTTACTGGTATGATATTCACCAAACTGCTCCCAGGAGTAGGCTAATCGATGACGGAAAGTCTCTCTTCAAAGATGATCCATGTGATGATGTCCCCAGCGAGGGCTGGGTTTGTCCAAGAGATCTTGTGCAGAGAAGCTCTTGCAGAGAGACTCTTGCAGAGAAGCTCATTTTGGGTAGGTAGCAAGTTACTTTTTATATCTTGTTGGTGTAGATGCATAAGGAGGCATGGGACATCAGTTTCTGGAATAGTTGTTGCTAACTCCTGTTTTCCTGGAAGGTCAGTTCGTTATCACAGTTTCTTTGTCCTATACCCATCAGGGTTTCTTTGTCCTGCCAACTACTCCCCATCAAGGAGGTTTGGCTGAGCTTATCAAGGATGTCTTGGGGCTCTTGGCTAAGGAGTGCTCTAGCATGGTGTACAGGGGGGTTTCCAGAACCTGGGGAGTGGAGAGACCCACCAGGAGCCAGCAGCTCGCGCAACAGTGGCTGATGAGACCTGGGCAGGGCCAGGAGCAACAGCGGCCAAGCCCCTAGGGAGCGCTAGCAACCAGGGCGGGTAAACAGGGCATGGAGCATCAGCAAGGGTGTGGTGCGGCAGTTTGCCCAGCAGTTTGCACAGAAGGGTGTGCAGGAAGGGCGCTGTAACTCCGCCGGCCTGACCAGGGAGCAGAAGGCCATGGCCTCTCTAAATTCTGCACCCACCGTGACTGACACAGCTTCCCAGACAGAGTTCCAATGGGAACACACTGCTACCCAGGTGTCAGGTTGCAGGGTGTGCCCTACTCTTATGCCAGTACTGGATGCCAGTAGTGAATACACCTGTGGGACATGTGCCCAGGTAGAGGAACTCCTGAACTTAGTGGCAGAGTTCTGGGAGGAGGTGAGTAGGTTGAGGAGTATCAGGGAGTCTGAGAGAGAGATAGATTACTGGAACTGCACTCTACCTTCTGTGGGACAGGCCTGTCAGGCAGACAGGTCGCATGATACAGAGGATTCCTTATCCTCTCTCCACCCGGCAGAATGCAGTGACTTAAGGGATAGGGGGCAATGGCGACAAATGAGACATAATTAAGAATCACAGAATCATAGAATAGTACATATAATAGTACATATAATTACATCATAGTAATAGCCAATAGTCTGAACTGCATGATGTTAATCGCTATAATATACTGTATAGAATCATTTATATAATATACATACTGTATATAATCATATAATATACTTTATATAATAATTTCTATAGTTGTGTTCTATATCAAAGGTATTACAGTAAGAATCACCCAAATCAATGAAGAGTGAACTCTGATAAAACCGAGAAAAGTGCAGCAGTGATGGAATCAGAACTGACTTCAGCAACTGGCACACAGATGAGATCGACATCTTCAACCTGCCGGCCATGGACAAGATCACAGATTCATAGAATCATAGAATAGTTTGGGTTGGAAGGGACCTTTAAAGGCCATCTAGTCCAACCCCCCTGCCATGAGCAGGGACATCTTCAACTAGATCAGGTTGCCCAGAGCCCCATCCAGCCTGACCTTGAATGTTTCCAGGGATGGGGCATCTACCACCTCTCTGGGCAACCTGTTCCAATGCTTCACCACCCTCATCGTAAAAAATTTCTTCCTTATATCTAGTCTGAATTGACCCTCTTTTAGTTTAAAGCCATTACCCCTTGTCCTGTCACAACAGGCCCTACTAAAAACTCTGTCCCCTTCTTTCTTATAAGCCCCCTTTAAGTACTGAAAGGCTGCAATAAGGTCTCCCCGGAGCCTTCTCTTCTCCAGGCTGAAGAAGCCCAACTCTCTCAGCCTGTCTTCATAGGAGAGATGTTCCATCCCTCTGATCATTTTTGTGGCCCTCCTCTGGACTCGCTCCAAGAGATCCATGTCTTTCCTGTGCTGAGGGCTCCAGAGCTGGACACAGTACTCCAGGTGGGGTCTCACCAGAGCAGAGTAGAGGGGCAGAATCACCTCCCTCGACCTGCTGGCCATGCTGCTTCTGATGCAGCCCAGGATATGGTTGGCTTTCTGGGCTGCGAGTGCACATTGTCGGCTCATATCCAGCTTTTCATTCATCAGTACCCCCAAATCCTTCTCGGCAATCCCTTCATCCCCCAGCCTGTATTGATATCGGGGGTTACCCCAACAAGGCGATCAGCTCCGGTGCCGGCACGACCTGCAGCGGAGCATCCTAGCGCGGCGTACAGGGGGGTTTCCCGAACCGGGGAGCCTCAGAGGGAGCCGAGGGACCCGCCAGGAGCTGGCAGCTCCCGCAAGAGCGGCTGACGAGACCTGGGCGGGGCCAGGAGCCGCGGCGGCTAAGTGCCCCCACATATAAAAAAGCCCCTGGGAAGCGCCAGCGACCTGGAGCGCGGCAAACAGGGCGAGCAAACAGGGCGTGGCACGTCAGGAAGGGCGCGGCACGGCAGTTTGCGCAGCAGTTCGCGCGGCAGTTCGCGCCAGGAGGGCGTGCAGGGAGGGCGCTGAAGCTCCGCCGGCTCGACGGGGGAAGCAATGGTGTCCACCCGGCAGAAAGCCATGGTTGCTCCAAGCCTTGCACCCGCCACGGCTGACGCAGCTTCCCAGACGGAGCTGCGGTGGGAACACGCTGCCACCCAGGTGTCAGGCTGCAGAGTGTGCCCTACTCTGATGCCAGCACCGGGCGATAGCGGCAGCGAGCACGCCTGTGGGAGGTGTGCCCAGGTAGAGGAACTCCTCTGCCTGGTGACAGAGCTCCAGGAGGTGAGCAGGTTGAGGAGTATCAGGGAGTGCGAGAGGGAGATCGACGACTGGACTCGCACCCTGCCCTCCCTGAGACAGATGCAACAGGCAGCCAAGGTGCCTGTCGCGGGGGACTCCCGATCCCGATCCTCTCCCTGCACGGCTGAACACAGGGACTTAGGGGACAGGGGACGATGGCAACTAGTGCCTCCCTGGCGAGGCAGGTGTGTTTCCTCAGCGCCTACCCCACCTCCGCAGGTGCCCTTGCACAATAGGTACGAGGCCCTGCCACTGGAACCAAACAATGACAAGGCTGATGGTTCAGCCAGCCTGGAGGTGCTGCTGAGGACTAGTCAGCCTAGGTCCTGCATCAGAACTGCCCCCACAAAGGAAAACAAGAGACGGGTCGTTGTCATAGGTGACTCCCTTCTGAAAGGAACAGAAGGGCCCGTATGCAGACCGGACCCACTGCTTAGGGAAGTCTGCTGCCTCCCTGGGGCCCGGGTCAAGGATGTGAAGAGGAAGCTTCCCACCCTAGTAAGGCCCTCAGACTACTATCCCCTGTTGATCTTCCAGGTAGGCAGCGACGAGGTGGCAAAAAGAAGTCCCGGGGCAATCAAGAGGGACTTCAGGGCCTTGGGACGACTGGTTAAGGGATCAGGAGCACAGGTAGTGTTCTCCTCTATCCCTCCAGTTCTGGGGAAGGATGAGGGAAGAAACTGGAGGAGCCAGCAGATCAACAACTGGCTCCGAGCCTGGTGTCACCGGCAGGACTTTGGGTTCTTTGACCATGGGTTGGTTTACATGGCACCAGGCCTGCTGGTGGCAGACGGGGTGCACCTGTCCCAAAGGGGGAAAAGGATCCTAGCACAGGAGTTAGCAGGGCTCATTGAGAGAGCTTTAAACTAGATTTGAAGGGGGAAGGGGATAAAACTAGGCTTGCTAGAGATAAGCCTGGGGGTGGCACGCCAATGAATGAGGGATGGTGTGCCAGCGAGGCCCTTCGGTCAGCTGTCTCGGATGAGGTAGGACAGAGAGACCTGTGCGGCAGCAGGGACACAGGGGTCGTTGATCAGCTAGGAACCACGGAAATACCTGAGATGGGACATGTAGGGAGTAGGGCTTCTCCCACCACAAAGGTGACAGGATCACTAGCCCAGCTGAAGTGCATCTACACAAATGCACGGAGCATGGGCAACAAACAGGAGGAGCTTGAGGCTGTTGTGAAAGGGGAAAACTATGATATAGTTGCCATCACGGAAACATGGTGGGATGACACACATAGCTGGAGTGCCGCGATGGACGGCTATAAACTCTTTAGAAGGGATAGACAAGGAAGGAGAGGCAGTGGGGTAGCCCTCTCTATGTTAAGGAGAGTCTGGACTGCCTAGTGCTTGAGGATGGTGACAAGAGGGTTGAGTGCCTATGGGTAAGAATCAGGGGGAAGGCCACCAAGGCAGACATTGTGGTGGGAGTCTGTTATAGACCACCCAACCAGGACAAGGAAGCAGATGAAGTATTCTACAGGCAGCTGGGAGAAGCCTCACGATCACTGGCCCTTGTTCTCATGGGGGATTTCAACTTTCCAGATGTCTGCTGGAAATACAACGCAGCAGAGAGGAAACAGTCCAGGAGGTTCCTGGAGTGTGTGGAAGATAACTTCCTCACGCAGCTGGTGAGGGAGCCCACGAGAGAAGGTGCCCCACTGGACCTCTTGTTTGTGAACAGAGAAGGTCTTGTGGGTGATGTGACGGTCGGAGGCCGTCTTGGGTACAGTGACCACGAAATGATAGAGTTCTCGATTCTCAGAGAAGTAAGGAGGAGGGTCACCAGAACTGCCACCTTGGACTTCCGGAGGGCAGACTTTGGCCTGTTTAGGAGTCTGGTTGGCAGAGTCCCTTGGGAGGCAGTCCTGAAGGGCAAAGGAGTCCCGGAAGGCTGGACCTTCTTCAGGAAGGAAATCTTAAAGGCGCAGGAGCAGGCCGTCCCCATGAGCCGAAAGATGAGCCGTCAGGGAAGAAGACCAGCCTGGCTGAGCAGAGAGCTCCGGCTGGAACTTAGGGAAAAAAAGAGAGTCTACAACCTTTGGAGGAAGGGGCAGGCAACTCAGGAGGACTACAAGGATGTCGTGAGGTTATGTAGGGAGAAAATTAGAAGGGCCAAAGCCCAGCTAGAACTTAGTCTGGCTACTGCCGTAAAAGACAACAAAAAGTCTTTCTACAAATACATTAACAATAAAAAGGGGGCTAAGGAGAATCTCTCTCCTCTATTGGATGCGGAGGGAAACTTAGTGTCAAGGGATGAGGAAAAGGCTGAGGTGCTAAATGCCTTCTTTGCCTCTGTCTTTAACAGCAAGGGAAGTTGCTCTCTGGGCACCCAGCCCCCTGAGCAGGAAGATGGGGATGGGGAAGCAGAATGAAGACCCTGTAGTCCAAGGGGAAATGGTCAGTGACCTGCTACGCCACCTAGACACACACAAGTCTATGGGGCCGGATGGGATCCACCCAAGGGTGCTGAAAGAGCTGGCAGAAGTGCTCACCAAGCCACTCTCCATCATTTATCAGCAGTCCTGGCTAACTGGGGAGGTCCCAGTTGACTGGAGGCTGGCAAATGTGACGCCCATCTACAAGAAGGGCCAGAAGGAGGATCCGGGCAACTACAGGCCTGTCAGCCTGACCTTGGTGCCCGGGAAGGTTATGGAGCAGATCATCTTGAGTGCCATCAAGCGGCACGTACGGGACAACCGGGTGATTGGGCCCAGTCAGCACGGGTTTATGAAAGGCAGGTCCTGCCTGACCAACCTGATCTCCTTCTATGACAAGGTGACCCGCCTAGTGGATGAGGGAAAGGCTGTGGACGTTGTCTACCTGGACTTTAGTAAAGCCTTTGACACCGTCTCCCACAGCATCCTCCTGGAGAAACTGGCTACCCATGGCTTGGATGGGCGTACTCTGCGCTGGGTAGGAAACTGGCTGGATGGCCGGGCCCAAAGAGTTGTGGTGAATGGAGTTCAATCCAGTTGGCGGCCAGTCACAAGTGGTGTTCCCCAGGGCTCAGTATTGGGGCCAGTCCTGTTCAATATCTTTATCAATGATCTGGACGAGGGGATCGAGTGCACCCTCAGTCAGTTTGCAGATGACACCAAATTGGGCGGGAGTGTTGATCTGCTGGAGGGCAGGCAGGCACTACAGCGGGACCTGGACAGGCTGGATCGATGGGCCGAGGCCAATTGTATGAGGTTCAACAAGGCCAAGTGCCGGGTCCTGCACCTGGGTCACAACAACCCCAGGCAACGCTACGGGCTTGGGGAGGAGTGGCTGGAAAGCTGCCCGGCGGAAAAGGACCTGGGGGTGTTGGTTGACGGCCGGCTGAATATGAGCCAGCAGTGTGCCCAGGTGGCCAAGAAGGCCAACGGCATCCTGGCTTGTATCAGAAATAGTGTGGCCAGCAGGAGTAGGGAAGTGATCGTCCCCCTGTACTCGGCCCTGGTGAGGCCGCACCTCGAGTACTGTGTTCACTTTTGGGCCCCTCACTACAAGAAAGACATTGAGGTGCTGGAGCGTGTCCAGAGAAGGGCAACGAGGCTGGTGAAAGGTCTGGAACACAAGTCCTATGAGGAACGGCTGAGGGAACTGGGGATGTTTAGCCTGGAGAAAAGAAGGCTGAGGGGAGACCTTATTGCTCTCTACAACTACCTGAAAGGAGGTTGTAGAGAGATGGGGGTTGGTCTCTTCTCCCTAGTAACAGACAACAGAACAAGAGGAAATGGCCTCAAGTTGCGCCGGGGAGGTTTAGATTGGACATTCGTAAAAATTTCTTCACTGAAAGGGTTGTCGGGCATTGGAACAGGCTGCCCAGGGAGGTGGTGGAGTCCCCATCTCTGGGGGTATTCAAAAGACGTTTAGATGAGGCCCTAATGGATATGATTTAGTGGGGGACTTGATAGTGATAGGTTAATGGTTGGACCCGATGATCTTGGAGGTCTCTTCCAACCAGAACAATTCTATGATTCTATGATTCTAAGTCCCTGCCTGGCACAGCAGGCACACCTCCTCCGTGACTACTTCACCTTTCCAGGTGCCCTTGCATAATAGGTACAAAGCTCTGCAAGTGAAATTGAATAGTGATGAGGATGATGGTTCATCTAGGTTGGAGGTGTCACCGAGGTTAAGTCGGCCTATGCACTGTGTCAAAACTGCTTCCATAAAGAAAAAAAAAAGAGTTATTGTCATAGGACACTCTCTTCTGAAGGGAACAGAAGGTCCAATTTGCCAGCTGGACCCACTTAGGGAAGTCTGCTGCCTTCCTGGGGCCCGGATTAAAGATGTGATGAGGAAACTCCCTACACTGGTATGGCCCTTGTATTATCATCCATTATTGCTTTTTCACGTAGGCAGCAATAAAGTTGCAATAAGTCCAAGTGTGATCAAAAGAGACTTCAGGGCCTTGGGATGACTCATTAAGGGATCTGGAGCACAAGCAGTGTTCTCCTCTATCCTTCCAGTTGCAGGGAATGATGAGGGAAGAAACAGGAAGACCCAGCTGATTAACAACTGGCTCCGTGACTGGTGTCACCAGCAGAATTTTGGGTTTTTTGATCATGGGTCAGTTTACACGACACCAGGCCTGCTGGCGACAGATGGGGTACACCTTGTCTCAAAGGAGAAAAAGGATCTTTGCACAGGAGTTAGCAGGGTTCATTGAAAGAGCTTTAAACTACATTTGAAGGGGGAAGGGATAAAACTAGGCTTGCTAGAGATAAACCTTGGGGCGGCACGCCAACATTTGAGGTATGGTGTGCTAGCAAGGTCCTTCATCCTGCTCCACGATGTGCTGAGCACACTGGAGCACATTTGAAATGTCTCTGTACTAATGCACGCAGCACCTTAGCCATCTCAGTGGAGGTAGGGGATGGAGATCCACACCGCAGCAAACACGCAAGGGTTGTTGATGTGTTAGAAACCACGGAAGCACCTGAGAACAGTCACATAGAAATTAGGGCTTCTCCCCAAAAAAAGGTGGCGGGATCAATGGCCCAACTGAAGTGCATCTACACCAATGCACACAGCATGGGCAACAAACAGGAAGAGTTGGAAGCCATTGTGCAGCTGGAAAACTATGATATAGTTGCAATCACAGAAACATGGTGGGATGACTCGCACAACTGGAGTGCTGCAATGGATGGCTACAAACTCTTCAGAAGGGATAAGCAAGGAAGGAGAGGCGGAGGGGTACCCTGTATGTTAGAATCATAGAATGGTCTGGATTGAAAGGGACCTTAAAGATCACCTAGTTACAACCGCCCTGCCATGGCCAGGGACATCTTCCACTAGACCAGGTTGCTCAAAGACCCATCCAACCTGGCCTTGAACACTTCCAGGGATGGGGCATCCACAACTTCCCTGGGCAACCTGTTCCAGTGCCTCACCACCTTTACAGTGAAGAATTTCTTTCTTATGTCTCATCTAAATCTACCCTCTTTCAGTTTAAAGTCATTACCTCCTGTCCTATCACTACATGCCCTTGTAAAAAGTCCCTCTTCAGCTTTCTTGTAGGCTCCCTTATCACGGTTTAGCCCCAACAGGCAGCTGAGCACCACGCTTATTCCCTGAAAAAAGCAAAAAATCAGAAGTACTGCCTATAGTGCTGAAATTCTTTTTATTTCATTTCCGATCATCACTGATCAATATGCAGTAGTATTATATGAAAACATGAACAGAAACTTAAATTTTGGAAAGAAAGGAAAAATATATACCTTAGAGGTAAAATAACATGTAGGAAATCCTAGCCTTTTCAGAAGAAAACAAAGTGTACAAAGTATGATGTAGTTGATGAAAATCATAAAATAGAAAAGAAAGATACAAAAAAGTCTGAGCACCCTCTGCCACGAGTGCAAATTAAAAAGTTAAAAATAAAGACTCTCACTGAAGGCAGAATTAGACCTTTCGTTTATTCATTGTGTGAGCCAATTTCTACCTAGGTAGATGGTTTGTTTCTGTGGCTTGTCTGACTGTTACTGTCTTTTCATTTAATTGTACATTAGGAAAAAACCTCTCCTCTCTCAGGTCGTGATTTAGCTTGACGTACACAAGACAGTAAATTTCTGGGTTCTTATAGCTGCCCCTCAAGTATTTATGAGTTAAACATTTACTAAATATGGAACAGAATTGTTAGCACCCTTTGCCTTAATTTATTTTTTCAATGTCACACTGCTTGTAATTTTGAATAACTGCTTTTATGTGCTGTGAAGAACAGTAACCATTGAGTATTGTGGTTTTGTTCAAATCCTATTTGTTGTTATGGAAACAGCACCAGTATTAAGCTTCCTGCTGTAGATCTGCTCTAGAAGACATTATTTAAAATGTTTAGCAGCAAAGGTAGAAGGATAACATAAATTCAAATAATACTTGGTTTGACTAGTGCTACTTTATACTCTTCTGCTTCCATCACCGCTGCACTTTGCTCAGTTTTATCAACAGTTCATTCTTTATTAATTTGGGTAATTCTTCCTATAATACCATTGATGTGGCATATAGCAACTGTGATAGAGATGACATACAGTGACAAGGTTATATAGCAATTAACATCATACAGTTTCATTCATTGACTATTCTCACCCAAAATCAAATCCCCTCGAGGTACACATCGGACTTCCCCATCCTTTCGCATCACCCACCACGTGCACCCAGGTCCTTGAGCAAAAACAATCCCACGGATGGGTTTGCCTTTGCCCGAGGCAGGAGTAACCCAGACTGCCTTCCCTAACAGACTCTTCACGTGCACTACAGGAACTTTATCCCCTTCTACAGTACGTAAAGCTTTTGATTGGGCAGGGCCACCTCAACTGGTAGATCCTCTAGTGTTAACTAACCAGGTGGCTTTTGCTAAATGTGTATCCCAATGTTTGAAGGTCCCACCACCCATTGCTCTCAGTGTAGTTTTCAGTAGTCCATTGTATCGTTTGATTTTCCCAGAGGCTGGTGCATGATAGGGGATGTGATACACCCACTCAATGCCATGCTCTTTGGCCCAGGTGTCTAGGAGGTTGTCTCGGAAATGAGACCCGTTGTCTGACTCAATTCTTTCTGGGGTGCCATGTTGCCATAAGACTTGCTTCTCAAGGCCCAGGATAGTGTTCCGGGCAGTGGTATGGGGCACAGGATATGTTTCCAGCCATCCGGTGGTTGCTTCCACCATTGTAAGCACATGGTGCTTGCCTTGGCGGGTCTGTGGGAGTGTGATATAATCAATCTGCCAGGCCTCCCCATATTTATATTTCAGCCATCGTCCTCCATACCAGAGAGGCTTTGACCGCTTGGCTTGCTTGATTGCAGCGCATGTTTCACACTAGCTTCTCTAGCCGGGCAATTTATTATACAGTGGGGCTTCTTCAGCACGTGTCACCTCTTCCTCTGTCGACATTCCAAAATCTTTGCCTTCTGGCCAGTCCAGGATCACTTCCAAGATCCCTGGGTGACTGGGGTTTCCTATTCGAGCCCACTGTGTGATTAGTGTGTCCCACTTACTCCATGTGGCATCGGTGGCATGATGTGTAGAAGGGATTCTCCCTTTGAACATCCAGCCCAGCACCGGCAGTCGGGGTGCCAGGAGGAGCTGTGCTTCAGTACCAACCACCTCCGAAGCAGCTCGAACCCCTTCATATGCTGCCAAGATCTCTTTTTCAGTTGGAGTATAGCGGGCCTCAGATCCTCTATATCCCTGGCTCCAAAACCCCAGGGGTCGACCTCGAGTCTCTCCTGGTGCTTTCTGCCAGAAGCTCCAGGTAGAGCCATTCTCCCTGGCTGCGGCGTAGAGCACATTTTTAACATCTTGCCCTGCCCAGACTGGTCCAAGGGCTACTGCATGAACTATCTCCTGTTTAATTTGTTCAAAGGCTTGTCATTGCTCAGGGCCCCATGTGAAATTGTTCTTCTTTCAGGTCACGTGATAGAGAGGGCTGAGAATGTAACTGTGATTTGGAATATGCATTCTCCAGAAACCCACAATGCCTAAAAAGGCTTGTGTTTCCTTTTTGTTAGTTGGTGGAGTCATAGCTGCTATTTTGTTCATCACATCCATTGGGATCTGATGACGTCCATCTTGCCATTTTATTCCTAGGAACTGGATCTCCTGTGCAGGTCCTTTGACCTTACTTTGTTTTATGGCAAAGCCAGCTCTCAGAAGGATTTGGATTATTTTCTCCCCTTTCTCAAAAACTTCTGCTGCTGTGTTGCCCCACACAATGATGTCATCTATGTATTGCAGGTGTTCTGGAGCTCCACCCTTTTCCAGTGCAGTCTGGATCAGTCCATGGCAAAGGGTGGGGCTGTGTTTCCACCCCTGGGGCAGTCGATTCCAGGTGTACTGGATGCCCCTCCAAGTGAAAGCAAACTGTGGCCTGCACTCTGCTGCCAAAGGAACTGAGAAAAATGCATTAGCAATATCAATGGTGGCATACCACTTGGCTGCCTTTCACTCCAGTTCATACTGAAGTTCTAGCATGTCCGGCACAGCAGCCCTCAGTGGTGGCATGACTTCATTCAGGCCATGATAGTCCACCGTTAATCTCCATTCTCCATTAGATGTCCGTACTGGCCATATAGGACTATTAAAAGGTGAATGCGTCTTACTGATGACTCCTTGGGTCTCCAGTTGATGAATCAGCTCATGGATGGGAGCCAGGGAGTCTCGGTTGGTGCAATATTGCCGCCGGTGCACTGTTGTGGTAGCAATTGGCACCTGCTATTCTTCAGCTCGCAGCAGTCCCACAAGGAAGGGATCTTCCGAGAGGCCAGGCAGGGTAGATAGCTGTTTGGTCTTCTCTGCATTCACCATGGCTACACCAAAAGCCCATCAGTATCCCTTTGGGTCCTTGAAGTACCCTCTCCTGAGGTAGTCTATGCCAAGGATACAAGGGGCCTCTGGGCCGGTCACAATGGGGTGCTTTTGCCACTTGTCACCTGTTAAGCTCCCCTCAGCCTCCAATACCGACAATTCCTGGCATCCCCCTGTCACTCCCGAGATCCAGATGGGTTCCATGTCCCCATATTCTGATGGCACCAGAGTACACTGTGCACCAGTGTCCACCAAAGCCCTATACTTCTGTGGGTCTGATGTGCCAGGCCATTGAACCCACACAGTCCAGTATACACAGTCATCCCTTTCCTCCTCCTGGCCGGAGGCAGGGACCCTCTATTCCTGTTCCTCGTCAGAGTATTCCCTGTCTGACCCTTGCAGCGCCAGACCAGAAGGCCCCTCCTCAGGATCAAGGGAGGTGATTCCAGTTCTTCTCTGTTTGGGAAATTGCTGATTGCCTTCGTGTGTCTCTACAGCAACTCTGCTGACAGACTTCCTGGGTGGCCCCTTCTTAACAGCTGTCTTCCCTCTCAGTTCACGTACATGGGCTTCCAGCTTAAAGGTGGGTTCACCATCCCACTTCCTCATGTCCTCCCCCTAGTCACGCAGGAAGAACCAGAGTGCTCCACGCAGCGTGTGCCTGGGGCTCCCTTTCCCTCTGACTGAGGCAGGAGAGGACTGATTTCTTGGGGCACCCCTGATAGCCAAGGCACTGGCCCATAGGGATGAGGAGGGACAGAGATTTTCTTTAAAGTTTTGGAGCCAAGACGACACTCTCTCCACAGTTGGTGTATCAATATCCGGGCAATACATCGCTGCCAGGCTGTTAGAATATGATGCTGGGGCGCTCTGAATCACCTTCCTCCACATAGCCTGTGTGCACAGGACATCCTCTGGATCTTTGGAGACCTCATCATTGTCTAGATCCCTGTAGATGACTTCCAGTACCGCTAATTCTCTCAGGTACTGGATGCCTTCATCTGCAGTGGTCCACTTTCCTGGGGAGTTCACAAGTTCTTTCTTGAATGGATATCTTGCCCTCACACTTGAGAGGGGCCGTCTCCAGAGACTGCAAATTGCTGCCTCTTTTCCAATTCCTCTCTCAATTCCCCGGTTCCTAGCAAGGGATCCCAGCTGTTGGGCTTCCTTGCCTTCCAATTGCTGACTGTCAGCCCCGCTATCCCAGCATCGGAGCAGCCAGGCAGCAATCCACTCACCTGGCTGGCGGCTGTAATCTTTCCGCATGTCTCGAAGTTCTGCTGAGGTCAGGGACCGGGTAGTTTCTGCTTCCTGTCGGAATTCTCTCACTCCTTCCTCCAATGTCTTTGTCGAAGGACCGGCTTCGTGATCAAACCTTTCCTCTTCTTCCTGCTCCCTTACTAATTGAGGATATGGACCCGTTGTTTTCCTTGTCCTTTGTTTCTTTTTAACTACTGGGGCAATTACTGTAGTTGGTGTTGTTTGGGTCCCTATCTCAACCATGGTGTCCTCAGGTGCAGTTTGGGTCCCTGCCTCAACCAGAGTCCTCTGAGAGTGCTGAACTGCAGCTCGATAGGCACAAGCCAGGCCCCAGTACAGTGCTAGAAGCTAAGCAAGGCACCCTTCTATCAGGTGGCTGTCTGTCGTGGTTTAGCCCCAGCCGGAAGCTGAGTACCACGCGGCCGCTCGCCCCCCCCCCCCCGTGAAATGGGGGAGAGAATCGGGAAAAAGAAAGGCAAAACTGGTAGGTTGGGATAACAACAGTTTAACAGGACAACAAAGGAAAAGAAAACAAACAAGAAACCCCAACAATAACAACAACAGAGTGTAGTTAGGGGTGCTTCCCAGTGAAGGTCGCTCACCACCTGGAGCCCAAGCCCAGCCCGCTCCCAAGCAGTGATCCTGTCCCTGGCACCGTCCCCCTCTATATAGTGAGCATGACAGTCTGTCGTGGTTTAACCCCAAATTGTAACCCAATACCACGCAGCTGCTCGCTCACTCCCCCACTCCCCGCTGGGGTGGGGAGGAGAATTGGAGAGAAAGGAAAACTCGTGGGTTGAGATAAAAACAGCTCACCAGGACAGCAAAGGAAAAATATGAAAATATATTAATAATGATAATAATGATAATATATACAAGTATAATAGAATATATAAAACAAACGATACGCAATTTCTCACCACCCGACGACCGATACAGCCCGTCCCGAGCAGCAGGCAGGGAGCAGGGGTATCCCCCCCCAGCTATCCCAGAACAGCAAGTTCCAGGGAAAGCAGGCGAGAGAACAAACAGCCAAACGAGCGAAAAACAAAAAGGTAAAGATAGGGAAACAAAAAGCAACCCGAAGGGAAGCTTAAGGATTAAGGCAAGTTAAAGGTCTCAAAAGCCTCAAAAGCCCAAAAGATCTAGAAAAAACTAGTGGCCCACCGACCGACCCTTGCTTATATATCGGGCATGACGTCTATGGTATGGAATACTCTCTTTGGCCAGTTTGGATCAACTATCCTGTCTCTACCCCTCCCAAGTTTTGCACCTGCATGTTAGCAGAACCTGGAAAACAGCAAAATGTCCTTGGTGGTTCAGCAGCAACCAGCAACATCAGTGTGCTATCACCGTTCTTCTCACACTAAAGCCAAAACACAGGAGCTGCTGAAAACAGAACTAACTCCATCCTGGCCTAAACCAGGACACAGTCACATGGTATAGAATAGCCCCCTGGCCAGCTCTCGTGAAAATTAACCCTATCCCAGCCGGAACCAGGACAAGTGCTTACACAGCATCAAAGTCTTTTCTATTTCTCATGCTGCCCCGACAGCAATTAGGCTGGGGGTGCACAAGAAGTTGGGAGGGGACACATCCAGGACAGCTGACCCCAAATGACCAAAGGGATATTCCGTACCATACAACATCATGCTCAGAAATAAAAGCTGCAGGGAAGAAGGAGGAAGGGGGTTTTTTTTCAGAGTTATGGCATTTGTCTTCCCAAGTAACCATTACGCGTGAAGGAGCCCTGCTTGCCTAGAGTTGACTAAACATCTGCCTGCCAATGGGAAGTTGTGAATGAATTCCTTATTTTGCTTTGCTTGCGTGTGCAGCTTTTACTTTACCTACTAAATTGTCTTTATCTTAACCCACAAGTTTTCTCACTTTTATCCTTCTGATTCTCTCCCCCATCCCACTGGAAGGGGAGTGAGCGAGCGGATTTGTGGGGCTTAGCTGCCGGCTGGGGTTAAACCATGACAGTCCTTTCTGGCACCCAACGTGGGGCATGAAGGGTTCGAGATAACAACAGATTTGATTGGAATGTGCTAGATCAAATTTATAGCTGTTATCGCTGTTTAGCTATTAATTAGCAGGATCCTGTGCTTGCCATCGGGCTTGCTTGCCTTACTGTATATTAGAGTCTAGTGCTCATTAGTGGCTGGTTTTTACTTTTGCTGACAGATCTTGTCTTTCAAATAAATCAGATTCTTATACTTTATCCAACCACAAATGCTTTGCATTTATGTTAATAAGAAACTGAATTCATGCAACTTGTTATTTTTTTAAAGAATTTGTGTGTTTGTATGTAAGGTTTTGTTTTTAAATTATTCTAACTTCCTAATAAAATATAAGTTTGAAAATTATCTCATTGTTCTGCTTTAGTTATTGGCATAACAAGAAACCACTGAACCTAATGTAAAACCATTCAAAATACTGAATTCAAGCTAAGAAAAATGAAATGCATGGGTCACATCATCTAAGACAGCTAGCACAGAGCAGCCCAAAGTCAATCTCATCTGCTTCAGGAAGTTTCTGTTTTGAGCCATACAAATGATTCTTACAGCCACTATATCCAATCTGCTTCTGCAAGATATAAGCTTTGAAAAATTGAAATAGCTTTTGCTCCTTTCAGCACGAAGTATATATGGGCTTTTTGGACCACCAGCACCTGGGACACATTATATCAGACTTCAGATTATTCTACTATAGTTTAGATTTCCCCCAACCAAAACATATTGTATTGAGCTGTACAGAGCATTTGAGACAAAAGCTGAAGATGTAGCCTCTTGCATCTCTAATAATCTTTTATTATTTTAGTGACACAACCAATTAAAGAGGTTGTTCAAGTAAATAAATTGCATAACAACATACATGTTTGCTTATTAGACCACACAGTTTGAAGCACAGGGTATTATTTCCTAGTGACTGAGGAAGAGACAAAAGGAACTGACGTCTTAACTGCCTATCTTACCTACAGTCCTGGTGGCAGCTGGTTACCAACACATCATTCTTACTATTACATTCTGAAAATGAAAACAACCAGTAACAATGGACTGTTTCGTAAGAGTTAATACAGTTTCACAGTTGTTCTAGAGAGTTTGTGTTTTGGTATCAACGTTCAGATCTGTGATGGGTTAGCCTTGGCTAACAGCCAAACACTCACCCTTCTCAACAGGATGGGGGGGAATAGGATAAGAAAACTTGTGGGTCAAGATAGAGACAGGGAGATTGTTTACCAATTACTGTTGTGGGCAAAACAGACTGGACTTAGGGAAAATTAATTTAACTTATTTCCTATTAAAACAGATTTGGGTAGTGAGAAACAAAAAGACAAACATTAAAACAACACCTTGCCTCTCCCCTTTCCCAGGCTCAGCTTCACTCCAAACTTCTCTACCACCACCCCCCTCACCCCGAGTGGTGTGGGACAGGAGGGGATGGTGGGGTTATGGTCCGCACATAGCAGTTTCTCTCTGCTGCTCCTTCCCTCTCACATTTTACCTCCTCCAGTGTGGAATCTCCACAGGCTGCAGTTCCTGTCCAGAAAAATCTGCTCCGGCGTGGGTTCTCCATGGGTCTATCAGGAAATATCCATCTGCTCTGGCATGGGTCCTCCGTGGGCTGCAGGGAATATCTGCTCCACCATGGGGCACCTCCTCCAACGACAACCTTGGTGTTCCCTCTGCCGTTTCTCACTTTTTGTTCCCTCATCCTCTGCCTGACTGACATTTTCTGTTCTTTCTTAAATATATTTTCACATAGGTGCCACAAGCTTTGCGGATTGGCTCAGCTTTGACCTGCAGTGGGTCCGCTGCCAAGCCAGCTGGAACTAACTGTGTCCAGCACAGGGCAGCCCCTGACCTCTTCCCACAGAGGCCACCTCTGCAGCCTCCCTGTCTGCCCCCACCAAACCTAGCCACATACACCCAATACAAAATCAAATTATGTAAGCAGATGTTTTGCATTGGGAGGTGCTGGTCCATGATGATCCCAGTAAGAAAGGCACTCAGACTCTGTAAGGCATCATTAACAATGCTATTTATTAGAGCTAACACTATAAGGAGACAATAGTATAGATAATCTTATATCCCTTTAGATGCTGGGAACATCAAACAGGACTCCAACCCATGCATAGCATGCCATGCAGATCCCCATCAGCAGAAGAGGTTCCCCTATTTTGGTCACTGTCATGGTTTAACCCCAGATGGTAACCAAATACCACGCAGCTGCTCGCGGGTTGAGATAAAAACAGCTCACCAGGACAGCAAAGGAAAAATATAAAAATACATTAATGATGATAATAATATATATAAGGATAATAGAATATATAAAACAAACGATACACATTTTCTCACCACCCGACGACTGATACAGCCCGTCTTGAGCAGCAGTCAGGGAGCAGGGGTATCCCCCTCAGCTATCCCAGAACAGCAAGTTCCAGAGAAAGCAGGCAAGGGAAAGAACAGCCGAACGAACAAGTGAAAAGGCCCGAACGAAGGAAAAAAGGGAAAAGAAGGGAACAAGCAGCGAACCAGAAGGGAAGGGGCTCACCGGCCGACCCTCACTTATACCGGGCATGACATCTATGGTATGGAATACTCCCTTTGGCCAGTTTGCATCAACTATACTGGCTATACCCCTCCCAAGTTTTTGCACCTGCACATTAGCAAAACCTGGGAAACTGCAAAATGTCCTTGGTCCTTTAGCAGCAACCAACAACATCAGTGTACTATCACCATTCTTCACACACTAAATCCAAAACACAGGAGCTGCTGGAGACAAAACTAGCTCCGTCCCAGCCTAAACCAGGACAGTCATTCAAGCTATTATAGCATTTTTCTTACAAGAAAGCAACTCTATTCATCATTTCTCCTGTCAAACAGAAGCAATATTTGCATGAGAACTTTTTGCTACACGTTTCGATAAAGACAGGACACACAGGTTGCTTAGTCACTGATACTAAGTGGGAGCTGCCTGCAGGCTCCCCTGTTACAATGAGCTGGCCAAGTTTATCCTGTGTCCAGGAATTTATGCAGCACAACACAGGCCTGAAGGCCACACTGTATATGCAGCATAGGCCTGGGCCCATCCACGTTAACTGTACTGTGGATCACAAACTCCTCAACGTACAGTTTTCTTCTGGTCAGGACTACTACAGCAGAAAAGAATTGAAAGTGAACTGGTTAAAGTCACCAGGGCTGGCGATTCTGCATACTTCTGATGGGACTTCTCTATAAATGAAATCAAGCACAAAGTCTAACTATTTGACTCATATCAGCAACACTGTTATGCAACTCTGCTTCATTCCATCAAAGTAATCAGATTTAGACTGATATGAATGAGAACATAATCAATTACTTTATTCTGCTCTCAGTTATTCTTTAGAGACCTCGCTGATATGATGATTTTGTTGGTATCACTGAGGGTAATATTTATCCCTAGAGTATGAAGTGCTATCCTGACTGCAAATAAAAAGCCCAAGTTCTTCCTTCACCAGGAAACAATAGCACCTTTCTGTCTGATTCTGCCTCTGCAGGAATTAAAGAATGGAAGAAGAATTTGAAAGATGACTTTAAATTAGTTCCACACCTGCTGAATTTCAGTTTACAGAATAGGCAAATTGCCAGACTATTGAAAGAAGGGCTGCAAAACATCTGCAAAACAAGAACAAATGCATTAAGATTCCTCTACTGGCAAACCTCAATTCTATGGTGAGGTAAAAAACCATTCTATCAGCTCTGCCCACAGAAACTCCCCATGCAACTAATTTCTGCCCTGGATCCATTTTTATTATTTGTTCCTCTCGTGCTGCTGGAATAGCTGTAAAGGGACCACAGCAGGGCAAAGAACAGTTCTGAGACTGTGTTGTACTAGGCATGTTTACTGTCTGAAAATGTCTTCAAAAGCTGTAAATGTGAGAGAACCCACAAGTAATTGCTTTGAGCCCAGTATAGTACATCTATGAAAAAGAAACCTTCAAAAACAACTATAACATCCCAAACAGTAAAGGGCTTGCATTTGATTGCTACAAATGTAGCTTAATGCTCAGCGTCTCAGTGACACTGCTGGTAATCCTGTAGTCCAGGTGCCAAAATCTCACAGATCTCTAGGATCTATTCAAAAGGACATCTTTCCTTCCTGTGGACTTCCAGATCTCTTAAGTAACACATGTAAAAAATATTTTTTCCATTATCAAAAATTAAGAAAAATTAAACAAACCCAGACAAATGCTGCAGTCTAGAAACAAGAGGACTTCACTTGACCCGAACCTAAGCCTTTCCCTATTAAGGAGTGAGGGTATTTAGAAGACAACCACTTCAGAAGAACTGACTTCAGAGTGGCTGCTGCATGCCCAGAACTGACTACGCTGCTCGTGCCACAACTGTTTGGTTATGCTGCCATCTCATGGGAAAGCCACTAACATCACCCTCCTGCAATACATTACGTTTATTAGGAGCCTGGAAAAGGCAACTAGCAATAGCACTCGATGACAGCTAAGGATACCTCGGTTAGCATGGTGGTACCAACAGCCCTGAGGCCTGCCAAGCCTCATCCCACTCCTCTGAGCAAAGGCTGCCAAGAAGAACCAGGGCCCTTATTGCCGCCTCACCTCCTCCACCTGCCTCCCATGCTTCAGCAACCTAACAGCAGAGCCCGATACCACTCACAGCTCTTCTGAGAGACAGCTGTTAAGAGACCGCCTCTTCCCGCACGCAAGATCAGAGCAGAAAAACACACCCAAATAACGCCATATTACAACCCAACACCACAACCAGAGGCACTTCCAATCAGTACAGCGCGCTGGTCCCAACATGCATTGCGTCCCCTCTGCAATGCACGCTGGGAAGCATAGTCCTCCTGTCGCAGTGCCAACCGGGAGATGTAGTCTCGTAAGGCGGAAAGGGATTTCTTCCCCTGGCCGCACTTTATGTCTGCTAGGCCAGGCGGCTGCCTGAGCCTGTCCTGAACGGGCAGCTCCCGTTACAACTAGGGGAAGCACGTAAGCAGCTTAGCACCACTAGCCATCTTGTTTTCTGAAACCAAAAGTAATGCAAAAAAACCCCCTCCGCCTCTCTTCTAAAGGAACTCCTCTTTACCGCCTCGACTCTCCTCCAGCCAATAGACACCAGCATGGCACTCTGCGAACCAATGACCAGCTTCACCGTAGCTTGGTCACGCCCCTTCAGCCAATGCGGGCGTCTTTCAACACAGGACGAATGACCTGTCTCTGTTTTCTTGCCTGTCCAGGGGAGGGGAGGGGAGGGGAGGGGAGGGGAAGGGAAGGGAAGGGAAGGGAAGGGAAGGGAAGGGAAGTGGGAGTGGGAGTGGGAGTGGGAGTGGGAGTGGGATGGATGGATGGGTGTATAAGTGGGATGGATGGGTGTATAAGTGTAAGTGGGTTCCTGTACAGGTGTGTGGTGTGTGGAGGAGGTTGGGGGTGAAGATAGCAGTGGCAGGCTGCCTTGGAGTCTGAGTGCTTGTCAACTTGGTAGGAGCAGCACTTAGCAGACATTGAAGGCTACTGAGCTGTGTACCTGTTTTGTTGAGAGCTCCATAATAAGGATCTTCATGGAGAATTTTCAGTAAGTGGCAGGTGCTTTGTTACTTCAGGTGATGATGGCTGAGTGGCTGGTATTGTTTGTGTGTCCTGGTTTAGGCCAGGACAGAGCTAGTTTTGTCTTCAGCAGCTACTGTGTTTTGGATTTAGTGTGGGAAGAATGGTGATAGTACACTGATGATGTTGGTTGCTGCTAAATAATCAAGGACATTTTGCAGTTTCCCAGGTTTTGCTAATGTGCAGGTGCAAGAACTTGGGAGGGGTATAGCCAGTACAGTTGATGCAAGCTGGCCAAAGAGAGTATTCCATACTATAGACGTCATGCCCGGTATAAGTGAGGGTTGGCCAGTGTGCCACTTCCCTTCGTGTTCCCTTCTTTTTCCCTTTTTTTGTTTGTTCGTTCGGCTGTTCTTTCCCTTGCCTGCTTTCTCTGGAACTTGTTGTTCTGGGATAGCTGCTGGGGAATATCCCTGCTCCCTGACTGCTGCTTGGGATGGGCTGTATCGGTCGTCGGGTGGTGAGAAATTGTGCATTGTTTGTTTTATGTATTCTATTATCCCTTTATATATATTATTAATATTTTTCCTTTGCTGTCCTGGTGAACTGTTTTTATCTCAACTCATGAGTTTTCCTTTTTCTCTGATTCTCTTCCCCACCCCACTGGGGAGGGGGGGAGTGAGTGAGCAGCTGTGTGGTATTCGGTTACCATCTGGGGTTAAACCACGACAGTCCTTTTTGGTGCTCAATGTGGGGCTTGAGGGGTCCACCTAGCTCAGTCAAGAGAGCATCAGACTAAGGGTCCATGGTCCAAGCCCCTGATCAGGGCTCAAAGGGTTGAGATAACAACAGGTTTGACCAGAGTGTGTTAAAACAATTTGTTATAAGCATCCATTGTATTACTTCAATTGTCGCTGGTCACAATGTTGTTTTATTTCTTCAGAGAGTTCTTCTCAGAGTTGTATCATGTAGCACCTTACTTGCCATATATGCTGTTTATCAGTATTTATGTGTGGTTTGTCACCTCTGGGCGTTGGATTAAGGTTATTGCTTCCCTGTGTGGTTTAGCACTGGCTTATGGCGTGATAAAATCATTGGTGTTTAGACCAGTTTACTACCTGTATTCATATACAATGGGGGAGGGCGACATGCAGAACGGAGCGGAAGCAACAGTTACAGCTCTGGACTTCAGGAGCGATCTGGTGGGGACTATCAGTAATTATTCCTTTATTTTTTCCTTCCCGGAGGGTCACCAGGGGGAAACGTCTTCCTTTGCTTTCCCTTTCCCCTCGTGGGTAGTTATGGGAGCTTATGAGAACTTCGAATACCTTTGGGATGTTCGGACCGGCTTGCTATTCCTAGTACTAGGAGCAAATTTGTGTCAAATCTTGCTTAAGGTCGCAGGGTTACCCCAGTTCCCTGCTACAGACCCTGCGGCCGCGCCATCCCCCGCCACGGGAGCCGCGGCCGCCCCAGGTCCCACCGCAGGTACCGCGGCCGCCCCAGGCCCCGCTAGGGCCACCGCGACCGCGCCAGCCCCCGCCATGGGCGCTGCAGCTGCTCCACCCCCCGGCTGTGGGTATCGCGGCCGCTCCACCCCCTGCTACGGCCGCTGTGGCTGTCCCAGCCCCTGTCGCGTCCGCTCCACCCCTCGCCACGGCCATCGCGGCCGTCCCAACCCTTGTTATGGGCGTCGAGGCTGCTCCGCCCCAGCCACCACGGCTGCTGCACCCCCTGCTATGGGCATCGCGGCAGTCCCAGCCCCCGTCGCGACTGCTCCACCCCCCGCCAAAGTCACGGTGGCCGCTCCACTCCCTGTTACAGGCACCGCGGCCGTCCCACTCCTTGTTACGGCCACCGTGGCAGCCCCAGGCCCCGCCAAGGGTATCGCGGTTGCCCCACCCCCTGCTACGGGCACCGCAGCCGTTCCATCCCCTGCTATGGGCATCACGATTGCCGCGGTCCCCACCATGGGCACTGTGGCTATTCGAGCCCCAGCTATGAGCACCGTGGCTGCTGTGATAGGTACTGCAGATCCACCCATGCCATTATCGGTCGCCCCTATACAAAAGAAGAGAAGCACAAAGAAATCAGTTTGCCCCACGAAAGATGAGGATGAACCAGGGACATCACAAGAACAGGGAGAGGCAGACTCAGAGATAATCACCCGACCCCTATCCCTGACTGAGCTGCGAGATATCCGAAAAGATTACAGCCACCATCAAGGGGAGCAGCTTGTCACCTGTCTGTCCCGGTGCTGGGACAAGGGGGCCAGTAGCCTGGAACTAGAGGGCAGGGAAGCCAGGCAGCTGGGATCCTTGTCTAAGGAAGCGGCCATTGACAGGGCAATTGGAAGAGAGCCAGAAGCCTGCAGTCTCTGGAGGAGACTCCTGTCAGGCATAAAGGACAGGTATTTCTTTAAGGAAGATATTGTATGCCACCCAAAGAAGTGGACCAGTATGGAGGGAGGTATTCAGTTTCTGAGGGAATTAGCTGTGCAGGAATTGATTTATCATGACCTGGATGACCTGCAGACACCCGTAGATCCAGATGAGATCCAGTGTACCCGACCCATAGAATCATAGAATCATAGAATTGTTCTGGTTGGAAGAGACCTCCAAGATCATCGGGTCCAACCATTAACCTATCACTACCAAGTCCCCCACTAAATCATATCCATTAGGGCCTCATCTAAACGCCTTTTGAATACCCCCAGGGATGGGGACTCCACCACCTCCCTGGGCAGCCTGTTCCAATGCCTGACAACCCTTTCGGTAAAGAAGTTTTTACGAATGTCCAATCTAAACCTCCCCGGCGCAACTTGAGGCCATTTCCTCTTGTTTTGTTGTCTGTTACTAGGGAGAAGAGACCAACCCCTGTCTCTCTACAACCTCCTTTCAGGTAGTTGTAGAGAGCGATAAGGTCTCCCCTCAGCCTCCTTTTCTCCAGGCTAAACATCCCCAGTTTGTACATAGTGCACCATCATCATATGCCAACTCATTGGCATAGTTCAGCGGTATTCTTTTTCTAGTGTAATTCCCCATGATGCACACATTTGCTGTGCTTTATATGTGATGAACATATATCATATGTGTGATTTATTTTGTAAGTCATCATATCTCTTCTGTTACTGTTCCTGATTTTCACTATTCTGCATGATCATTTTTCAATAGTACCTTCATTTTCTAGAATTGTAACATTTTAGTACCAGATCACACCTTTTTTCTGCTATTAACTTTTGCATTAATCTTGAAAATTACTAGCATATTCTTGCTGTTGTTTTGGTTTTCTCATTGTTTTTACTTCACCATGAATGAATTGTCATGAATTGCTATTCATTGTCACAGACTCCAGGAGTTAGGAGGACATTTGAAAAAGGAGTATTGCATAGTCTCAAGTTTTAAGCAAATGTTTTCTTTCTTGGTAGGATATATTCCAAATAACTGAGGTGTCACTAAGACCTTGTCGTGGTTTAACCCCAAATTGTAACCCAATACCACGCAGCCGCTCGCTCACTCCCCCCCGTCCCTGTTGGGGTGGGGAGGAGAATCGGAGAGAAAGGAAAACTCGCGGGTTGAGATAAAAACAGCTCACCAGGACAGCGAAGGAAAAATATGAAAATATATTAATAATGATAATATATACAAGGATAATAGAATATATAAAACAAACAATACACAATTTCTCACCACCCAATGACCGATACAGCCCGTCCCAAGCAGCAGGCAGGGAGCAGGGGTATCCCCCCCAGCTATCCCAGAACAGCAAGTTCCAGGGAAAGCAGGCGAGGGAACCAACAGCCAAACGAGCGAAAAACAAAAAGGTAAAAATAGGGAAACAAAAAGCAACCTGAAGGGAAGCTTAAGGATTAGGGCAAGTTAAAAGCCTCAAAAACCTCAAAAGCCCAAAAGACCCTCAAAAGCCCAAAAAACCCAAAAAAAGATCTAGTCGCCTCCCCGACCGACCCTCGCTTATATCGGGCATGACGTCTATGGTATGGAATACTCTCTTTGGCCAGTTTAGATCAACTGTCCTGTCTGTACCCCTCCCAAGTTTTGCATCTGCATGTTAGCAGAACCTGGGAAACAGCAAAATGTCCTTGGTCGTTCAGCAGCAACCAGCAACATCAGTGTGCTATCACTGTTCCTCTCACACTAAAGCCAAAACATAGGAGCTGCTGAAAACAAAACTAACTCCATTCTGGCCTAAACCAGGACAGACCTACACAATAACTGTCACAGAAGCAGCTAACATTTTTTTTGTAGCATGCTCTGGGAAATTAAATTTTATTTGGTCTTTCTTAGATACTTATCTTGTTGTCGTGGTTTAGCCCCAGCCGGAGGCTGAGCCACGCGGTCACTCGCTCACCACCCTCTCCCGGTGGGACGGGGAGAGAATCAGGACGAAGAAAAGCAAGAACTCGTGGGTTAACAACAACAACAGTTTAACCAAACAACAAAGGGAAAGAGAACAAACAAGCGAGAAACCCCAACAATAACAACAACAGCGTGTACTTAGCGGTGCTTTCCGGACAGGTCGCTCCCGCCCGGAACCCGACGCCCAGCACAGCATGAAGAAATGCTTCAAGAGTATTCAAGAGTATTAGTCAACTGCATCAGATCAGTGAAATTCTGTGAATCAGTGAGTTAAGTATTATGTGTAGAGGCACAGAACACTTTGTTCAGCATATTATTGCTATAACAGATATTTAAAAAAATAATAGCTACTCATTTAAAATAATTATCTATAATCCAGAACTCACAGGAAAAAAAAGGAAAAAAAAGAAATAAAAAAAAGAGTTGCTCAATTTGTAAATGGTGTTAAAAGCATCACTTAAGATGGCAAAACACAGGAAACTGGACTCAAAATCAAAAATATTTTTATTTATCCCAAGGTATGTTTGCTTTATAGAACATATGGAATGAAGTATCTATGAAAAAAAAAGAAGAGAGAAATTTTTTTTTTATTATGAATTTTGTTCAAATTCTCATTTCATCTGTATTGTGAATACACAACAATTCTGCTAAAATAAGTAGTTTTATCATGTTATAAGACTGGTTTAACTGTTACTTTGTCAGGTCACGTTAAATTCATATACGTATGTGGGCAAGACCTGGTAGCCTTAAGTACGGATAAATTAACCCTTTGGAATGAGCGTTTCCTTTGGATGACACACTGTGTCATCTGAGACTCTCTGCATAGCTGCCCAGAAAACAGTCATTTCGCACAAGGTTGCTGGAGAAATGTAACCATTTGCATAAAAGCAATGTCCAGAAGGTCATATGGATACTTCCATTTGGTGACTGAGGTATATTCATTAAGTACTTCTCAGCTCAGAAAAACTATTATTTAGAAGTCTTATCCTCCTTTATTTTATTCATATACTTTAATAACAGCATAATCTAGCCACTGAAAATAGTATCAGTCCAAAGATACATTTATCTATAACATGATGCTGAAATTTCAGATTGTGGGATTTTAAATAAATTTTACTCTTATTAGAGAAGTTAAGGTCAAAATTAATGTAGGTTTTCTATACCAGAAGTTAGTTCACCAATCATGAAATGCATGTCATTGGTCTGATTGCTATCTCAGTCTATGACTTTGTCCAATTTGGTTATCACATCTCTCATTTCTACCAAGCTGTTACTATAATGGTATGCTAGTAATACTAAGACTGCATCAGGGGGGAAGCAGACACAAAACTAAACAAAAAAGCCCCCACCAATTGTATTGGGTCTGGCTGAGATGAAGTTAATTTTCCCCATAGCAGCCTCACAGTGCTGTGCTTTGTATTGGTAGCTAGAAAGGTGTTGATAACACACCAGTGTTTTGGCTGCTGCTGGTCAGTGCTGGCACAGCATCAAGGCTTCTCTCCAACATTCCCCCCTCACCGGTAGGCTGGGGGTGGGCAAGATCTTGGGAGGGGACACAGCCAGGACAGCTGACCCAAACTGACCAAAGGGATATTCCATACCATATGACATCTGCTCAGCAATAAAAGCTAAGAGAAAGGAGGAGGAGGTAGTTATTATTATGATGTTTATCTTCTGGAGCAACTGCTACGTGCAATGAGGCCCTACTTCCCAGGAAGTGGCTGCACATCACCTGCTGATGGAAGTAGAGAATAAATCTTTTGTTTTCCTTTGCTTCCATGTGTGGCCTTTGCTTTTGCTTTATTAAATTGTCTTCATCTTGACCCATGAGTTTTTCCATCTTATTTTCTCCCCTTCCTGTCCTGCTGAGGAGAGAAGTGATAGAGCGGCTTGGTGGGCACCTGGTGTCCAGCCAAGGTCAACCCACCACAGTCCTTTTTGGTGCTGAACGTGGGGCATGAGACTATAGCTATAGCAGTTATTAAGCGGCAAGCGTCTGTGCAGGTCACAGGGTTTGTTGGCCGCACTGCTTATCTCTTTATTTTGCTGTTTAATACTACTAATTAACACTCTTAGCATATTATGGATTTTGTGGAATCTGGTGTCATCCTGGTGTAAGAGTAGACAAATTTTGGGTGAGGCAATACTGAAATGTGCCCTGAGGTGGCTGGTCCCAGGGTGGCAGGGTATGTGGAAGGACTTGGGCAGGTTCCTAGGGCGGTTTTCACCTCCCATAGCCTGGGACTTTACACCGGAACAGGCAAGCAACCCTAGCAAACTGACGCGCCACCTGACAGAAGGGTGCCTTGCCTATCCCAATGAGAACCAGCAGCTTCTAGCACTGTACTGGGGCCTGGCTTGTGCCTATTGAGCCACTGTTCAGTACTCTCAGAGGACTGTGGTTGAGGCAGGGACACAAACCACCTCTGAGAATACCTTGACTGAGACTGGGGTGCAAACTACATGTGAGGACGTGATATAGTAGACATAGGGATCCAAACTGCATCTGAGGACACCATGGTTGAGATAGGGACCCAAACAACACCACCAACTGAAAAAGAACAGTCTTAATCTTTTATTTTTCAATGGTCTAAATTACCAAAGTATAAGGAATAGTTGGGTTTTTGGAATTTTAGAAATGTCTTATTACCTAAAACATTATGTCAGATTGGTAAATTAACAGTTGTATGTGTAAAACATACAGAAAAAGATTAATAATTTACATTACCTGTATTATATTATCACTAACCTACAGATTATTCACAGTGACTATAGTGATGCATAGAATGAATTTCCCAATACTACCAGAGGCTTGTTGCTGAAGTTGATAATGTTGTCACAGGACCCTCAGGTATGCTTTCCCTACTGATGTTTCCTGTCAAGGATAGATTGGTTGAACATTGGTAACTCCTGGGACAAAAGTGGAAAAAGCCTTGACAGAAATTCTGAATGCTTTGAATATTCTGGTCTGCTCTAGTTATGAGTGCCTTCAGCACTGCCCACTGAAGTCAAAAACGTGGTTGGTCCAAGGAGCATGAAGGACAGATCTGTGTGACACATTTTCTTTGAAGTCATTAAATTAATAACTGTCCTCCTCACCTGTGAAACAGTGTCCTTGTCACAACATACACGTCTCTCAGATATTTTTTGGAACATTTCCACTGTGCTTAGGAAGGGTAATAAGTACTGAGTAATAAGTAGCACTTTTAATATACTCTTTCATTTACAGGGTTTTTTTCCCCAAAAATCTCTTAACTTTCTAGAAAGGAAGTAAGTGTTTCTACTGCAGTAAGCAAACCACCAGCTGTATCCTTGTTATCTGTCTTGATTGATGGCAACCCATTTGTCCCTTTCCTGTCTGCTAGGAATCTTTTTTGTATTTGACTTGAGCTGTCCTCTGAGAGCCATTTCTGCAATATTCTGAAAGTTTCATTTGTTATCTCTTGGATACTGTGCTGCTGAGGCTAATACTGTCTCTGCAAGACCTTGAAATGTTAATTCTAGCTTTGGTTGCATCAACATACTCTTGCTTGCTGAGACCTCTTGTTTCCTGAACTGATAAAAGGTCGTTTGCATAATATACAGGTTGCTGAAAATTCAGCAGCCACAATGTCATGTTATTGTAAATCTACTCGTTAGTTGGGCTCCCATTTTCGAAGTCAGAACCTTGGCTACAGACGCGTTGCTCTTAACTCAGTGTGCACAGCTCCTGAGTTACTTCCTAAACTTTACAAGGTCACATCACCAAACTGCATAGCCCCATTTATGAACAGAACTGAGAGTAAGATGCAAGGTAAGCAACCATAAAAATAAAGCAACAAAACATGTGAGTTGAAACGTAACACTGAAAAGGTACTGTGAGGTTTCTTGGAGTACAGTTAGTAATACCTTTGTATGCCGATGCTACAATGTGACAAAAGAAATATAAGACTTGTGAAGGATTAAGATGTATTCTGTTTGTCATTTTATCCCCGTTATAAGTTAATATAGAACAGAATTTTTCTATAGAATTTTGTCTCACCGCTTATGATGACCACCAGCATGGGAAATGCTTTTATATACTTTGGAAAACAGAATCAACATTTGTACGTGAAAAAGGTAGATAACTATTAAACAGGTGGGTTAGGTGACCCCATGTTTGAAAAATTGTTTTTCCCCTTTTGGTTCTCTCTGAATGTGTGAAGGAAGACCTAGTCAGAAAATGAGCCACCTACATGCAAAAAATGTGATTTCCCCCCGTCTATTTTTCATTTTGACTTTGGGATTCTTTTTCATGCTGAAAATTCCAGTCATTAAGCTTAAATATGTATTTTAAATGTTTTATTTCCATTTTGAATGCACTTTATTTTTAGCAAGAATGAAAATGAAAACCTAGTATGGATTTTATCTATTTATTTATTTTTAATTAAGCCATTTCATTCTGAAAATACTTAAAAGCTTTCACTTTCCTTTAATTAAAAAAATCGCTCCGGTGACAAGTTCCCATGCAGTTTCCTTTCAACAAGCTGACTTCTTCTAATAAAACCACAAAGTGAATCCTGACCAGCTCTACTAATCATCATGCTAATTAATGCATTGCTTATGGAAATAAAGCTAGTGGCAGAGTGAGGCTGCCTAGCCGAAGTGTCAGTGTCATATTTTATTCTGTTTCTGAAAATTCCATGTAGACTGGATGGTTCAACCTCTGCAGATTTTTCAGGGTGCTGGAACACAGACAGGTTAGAGCAAGAATGGTGGATTCATGGGCATCTGAAAGGTTCTAGCATAGGTGGTGTTTTGCACCAGCAGGTGCCAGTTTATTCTGATCCCAGGAAGAAAGACACTCAGACTCTGTAAAGTACCATTTAAAATGCTGGAGCTAATACTGTAAAGAAAGGAAGTAGAGATAATATTAGGTCTCTTCTGGAGGATGTATGGGTCAGAGACACTGACTGAACCACAGTGGGTGAATGCAATTTGCAGTCGCACACTCGACTGCAATCTCTCTCTAACAAGGAGTCTGGTAAATTTGATGAGGTGCCTGTTTTAACCAACCATATATTTTTCCCACTGCAAGTTGCTTGCATCTGAAGTGCATCATGATTTTCAGTGTAGTGCTTGCATCAAGAAATAGCCTATAAGTGGTACTATAGAAACAGTAATGTTGCAGAATAGAATAATGTCCAAGTGCTAAGAACCACTTACCAAAAAGTTCAAAAATCCTTAGGAAGACAGGAAGGAAAAGAAATTGGACTTTAATTACACTGGACTGCTCACCTCAACTTTGAAAAAAATTCCTATTTTAACAGGTTACGCTGAAACCTCTGAAAAGAATACCATTAAATGTTTTGTGTTTCATTTCTCCATTTAAATATTCAGACTGTGTTACTTTACCTACCTCTGAAACTATTGTGAGGATTAAACAGTCTGTTTTGTCCAAATAGTTCAAAGTTCTTGAGAAATACAAAATAGTATTAATACAAGTCTATTTTGCTAATGTGTATAGTACCATTAGAATAGAATAATATAGATTTTTTGTTTTAAAACAGCAACAAAATAAAAGTAGTATTTGTGCAATACAAATTTACTACTCGAAGGGAACATTTCGTCACTTGCATAATGCAATGTGAATAACTGTTACATGAAAGGCTTTCCAGAAAGAACAAAAGCTCATTTCTAAGATAACTTTTAAAAGGCCAGCCATGAAATTTCTGACTTCTGGCCAAATTTTAGTGCATAAATACCTGCTACGTGGGAGATCTGTCCACATAGGAAACCTTAAATATTTAGTAGTGACTGGAAGAGAAGTGCCATTTCCAGCTGACTGTGGCAATCTGCTAATAGATGTATAGCTAGTGAACCTACAATGTAAAATGCTTAGGAAATGTAAGCAGTTAATGAACATTATGTACAGGCTAACATACGTAGCTGTCTTCATTTCTCACTGAAGTTTTAGATTACTATAAATCTCTTCTGATTTTATGAACAAAATGTGCTCATTTCTGTAATATGTTGGTGGGTGAAAACAAACTTTTTAAAGGGGTATTTTTCCATGTGTTTTCTTTCAAAGATGAACTTAAAATTAAGGCTAACTTAACGAAGTCTAGTAAGACAAGAATTGACAGATACCTTCTAAATGCAAAACATTCAATGTTGAAAATTTATTTTTTCCTGTAACATTCTAATCAGGAGAGACAAGAAACAGCTTTAGCCAACTGATGAATCTTCATAAAAGTACCTTTGCACAGAGATTTTTGAAACTCAGGAACAGACACTTTAGCATGTTCTCCCAAATCACAATTTGCAAATCAGTCTGGAGCTAACATTTTCAGAGGGCACAGCACATTTTGTGAGACCCCATTTAGTGTTGGGTCACTAAATCCTTATAAATTAACTCAGACGCATTCTTAATAAACTTTCAAAGAATGTACAAAATCTGACTATTTGAGTAAGAATTTTACTTATGAGCTTATTATGTTATTTAAGAAGCTCAGTGTTAAAATTATTCAAATTTAATAAGTAAATCTTACACCAGAAATGTCCTTCCAGATCATATTCAGAATCTGATTTCTGCTAAGCTTTGTACCTTCATAATCCCTTCTTTTTAATTCTAATTGTTTTGCTAGGAATTGAGGAGCTTACCAGATCAAAATAAATATCCCATAGAGATCAAAGTAACAGAGCAAAAGTTTAAGCCAGTTTAAGGGAGTATAGTGCTAAAGGGTGCGTCCTAAACCAGCTGTGTAGCCACATGAAGAGTAATTTATCACATTAGGAAGCGATGCTTGCTATATCCTTTTGAGATACTACGTATAAAAAAGAAATCCTTTTTCACGGTGCTTGCTATTCATCTATGCATATCTCTTCATGCAATACCATTCAAATAAGCAGATCTGGAGGACACTTGATCTTATCCTCAAAAGGAAAATATGTGCACTGTTTACTCAGCTGAATAAAGTGGTGTACCTGTGTATATGTGCTTGATGATTTCAGCCTGTCTTTGCAAACTGAGCTGCTGAAATACTTTCTATGCAAAACAATGTACATCACTTAGTCTTCACAGAATAGGGAAAACAAGGACATATTCTCTGGCTCGTTGTTGGATTCAGCATTTCAGACAGCAACAGTGCTATATTTTTATAATGTGACATGTCTTCAACACATCTAACTGACTTTGTTACCACAAGCTAAACCAGAAAAGTATACGTACTGAAATCAATTTTAAGAGTCAGCATGGACTCTGGGACTTGAGACATTTTGTGCATTACTTATTACACCAATGATTTCCTCATAATGGTTTATTTTTACTTTGTAGGATAACATGTTTTAATACAATGGGCCAAACTGTAGCTTGATGTGTACATCTTGATGTCGCTGTGTGTAGAACATCTCTGAAGGTCATGATGTTTGCATATATACCAAATATACTTACTCTGTTTAAAGACTTATTTTTTATCCTATGTCAGCCATCACATTTTGCTCAGTAGATGAATGTAACATGATTTAAATATCAAATTACAATTGTTAGAGTGTTCCATATGAATCTTACGAAGTCAGTATCTTGTCATCTCCAAAGAAAATGCCTAGGTGCATCAGAATAAAGACAGAACAGGCAGCTAATTCCTTTAGCTGTTACTTTAAAATCAATTGTGTGGGTTTTAAGATTCAACCTTAATAAATAGCTAGAATACATATTGTAGCCCATTTTCCCTTCATTACACATGATTTTTTTCTGAATCATATTTCTCTGTTGAAGAGTTTGGAACATCTGATGTTGTGTAAACCTCAAAAGCAATTGACAAGAATAACACTGTCAGTGTCAAAACAATGTAGTATGAGACGTTGGACTGCACAGTACTGAATTATAACATCACAATCCATACTGAGCTTCTCTTTAAATCTCAAAGGAAAATACTCTTTTTCAGTAGACCTCAATTACAGAGAAAATCATCATTGTACTTAGTTTTAAACTGTGTACTATAAAATAGTATTTGCTGTGTCTTCATTTCAAAAAACCTATTTAATTTTAAACCTGGAATTACCCATCTTAATCTAGGATGTAAATAGAGCTAGATTAGTGGTCTATCAATGAAGTTCAATGAAGCTCACTCCATTCAACTCTAATTTACCTTCATTAGTTATACAAAAGCTTTACCTCTATTATAATTTTACTTTGTTACTTAATTCAGTAACAAGAATGAAAATGAAATTACATGCAGTTTTAAGCCTGGGAAATGCACATACCTTTTCAGTAAATACAAACTATAAACTGAAAGGATTTATTTTCAGTATTTTTTCTTTTAAATTTGTAAGAGCCTTGCTAATCTCTGGATTGTGTTATGGGTCAGAGCTGGAGGCAATAAAAACATATATAAATCACTCTTTCTCCTTGACATTATTTTTTTTCTTGTTTTGATACTGTGTATATTCTTAAATGAATCATTCATATCCACCCTGTGGAGTGAGTATGGAACTATGATTTACCCTAGACCCCAAAGAAGTAGCAGACTACAATTAGTAGTTGCCCTTAAGTAATCTGCTCACAATCTCAGCCTAACTCTCTGGGAAACGTAAGCTACAAGAAGAAACCAAGTTACATATAAGCATTCCTGTGGGACTTCAGTGGCACTATGCCAAATTATACTACATGCCTTCCTTATATTTCAGCAAGATATTTGCTTCTTGTTAGCAACTTTTAGACATGAAAGTATACAAGATCATTAATATTGATATTATCTTAACTAGTAATTTCTATTAATTTCTCGTTTCCATCCTGATTTCTTTTTATTTAGTGTATTGCTTCCTTATTGATTTCATTTATGTTCTCACTCCAAACTGATTCTCACCCCAGACACACACGCAGAAAATCTTTCAAACCACCATTCACTACTATCACTTGTGCACTATAGTTATCCCCTCATTCATGTTTCTCTTGCATGCTCAGAGTGCAAACTCTTCCAGACGGGGACCTAGACTCTGACATCCTAGACTACCCAGACAGTAGCTGTCAAATTTTCTGTTTTTAATTAAAAAATAAAAAGAAGAGTACTTGATTCTTTCACTTTTATCCTAAAAAAATACTGAATATTTATGGCAAATTCCTAAGTCTTGTAAGGTCCACAAAGAAACAGGAGTACCAACTACTGCTAACAAAAAATATTCCTAGGCACACATAAGGCATCTTTACTAAATCACTGGCATCTTTACACAATCATGCATCCTGTTGGTACTGTTCTTCTATACAGTTTGAAACAATCTGGACCACATGAAATCACGTGAAACTAGAGACAGCATTTTTTTAAAACTTGACTCCAGTTAAAAAAATATAAAATCCGTTACGGGTCAAATGTTACAAAACAACTCAATTTCAGAAGACTGAAGAGGTGTCTGCCAACTGTTATGTGTATTCTCTATTTAAAACATCTTAAGAGTATAAAGTAGCACTAGTCAAACCAAGTATTATTTGAATTTATGTTATCCTTCTACCTTTGCTGCTAAACATTTTAAATAATGTCTTCTAGAGCAGATCTACAGCAGGAAGCTTAATACTGGTGCTGTTTCCATAACAACAAATAGGATTTGAACAAAACCACAATACTCAATGGTTACTGTTCTTCACAGCACATAAAAGCAGTTATTCAAAATTACAAGCAGTGTGACATTGAAAAAATAAATTAAGGCAAAGGGTGCTAACAATTCTGTTCCATATTTAGTAAATGTTTAACTCATAAATACTTGAGGGGCAGCTATAAGAACCCAGAAATTTACTGTCTTGTGTACGTCAAGCTAAATCACGACCTGAGAGAGGAGAGGTTTTTTCCTAATGTACAATTAAATGAAAAGACAGTAACAGTCAGACAAGCCACAGAAACAAACCATCTACCTAGGTAGAAATTGGCTCACACAATGAATAAACGAAAGGTCTAATTCTGCCTTCAGTGAGAGTCTTTATTTTTAACTTTTTAATTTGCACTCGTGGCAGAGGGTGCTCAGACTTTTTTGTATCTTTCTTTTCTATTTTATGATTTTCATCAACTACATCATACTTTGTACACTTTGTTTTCTTCTGAAAAGGCTAGGATTTCCTACATGTTATTTTACCTCTAAGGTATATATTTTTCCTTTCTTTCCAAAATTTAAGTTTCTGTTCATGTTTTCATATAATACTACTGCATATTGATCAGTGATGATCGGAAATGAAATAAAAAGAATTTCAGCACTATAGGCAGTACTTCTGATTTTTTGCTTTTTTCAGGGAATAATATTTATGTTGAATTGGTAAATAAAGAGGCACAGACTACAGCTCTGTAATATAACCTTTATTTTCTATCTTACATATTGTGAAACGCACAGGTCATATGGAAACAGTTTAAAATGTAGTCAGATCTGACTCATTAGACATTTCCTGATGTAGATTTTGGAAATGCAGCCTATTTGGATGATGTCATACGGATACATCAGAACTAAAGTAGCCATATCCTTAGTGACATGTGAGGGCAGTTTGATATGGAAAAGAGAATATTCAGTATCTCTTCAATTAAGAGAAATGTCAGCTGCTAGTGTTGCTTCATTAGAACATAAAATTTCAAGTGTATATTTTTGACTCTGATTTCACCTGGTCATTATGGGTAAGATGAAACTGACCATTTTACACAAGTGACTTGTTCGCACTCAGCTCGGGGACAAATACTGGGAAGTTCTCAAAAAGGTCTCAAGTTCTTAAAAAAAAAAATGGAAGCTCTTAAAAAAGGGATTACAATAAAATCTTTATGATACTAACCATGACTGGTCTATTCCTATTGGGCTTCTACCTTCTAAACTATATTTTGCAATGAAAAGTGGGAACTACTATCGACTTCTGCCTTGTTTTCTACATTCACAGTATCACATGCTTCACATAAAAAACTTCTTGATATCCAAGCAGTACACTAGTTATAGGTGCTCCTCTCAACTGAACATAGTATTTGAGGTGCAGCCTCACCAGTGCCAAGTACACGGGGACAATCACTTCCCTAGTCCTGCTGGCCACACTATTTCTGATCCAAGCCAGGATGCTGTTGGCCTTTTTGGCCACCTGGGCTCATATTCAGCCGACTGTCGACCAACACCCCCAGGTCCTTTTCTGCCAGGCAGCTTTCCAGCCACTCCTCCCCAAACCTGTAGCATTGCCTGGGGTTGTTGTGACCCAAGTGCAGGACCCAGCACTTGGCCTCGTTGAACCTCGTACAATTGGCCTCAGCCGATCGATCCAGCCTGTCCAGATCCCTCTGTAGCGCCTTTTTACCCTCAAGCAGATCAACACTTCTGCCCACCTTGGTGTCGTCTGTAGCCTTACTTAGGGTACACTCAGTCCCATTGTCCAGATCATTGATAAAGATATTAAACAGGACTGGCCCCAATACTGAGCCCTGGGGAACACCACTTGTGACCAGTTGCTAACTGGATTTAACTCCGTTCACCACAACTCTTTGGGCCCGGCCATCCAGCCAGTTTTTCACCCAGCACATAGTACACCCATCCAAGACATGAGCAGCCAGTTTCTCCAGGAGAATGCTGTGCGAAATGGTGTCAAAGGCTTTACTAAAGTCTAGGTACACAACATCCACAGCCTTTCCTTCATCCACTAAGTGGGTCACCTTGTCATAGATGGAGATCAGGTTAGTCAAGCAGGACCTGCCTTTCATAAACCCATGCTGACTGGGCCAGATCACCTGTCCTGTAAGGGTTGCATGATGGGTCTCAAGATGATCTGCTCCATAACCTTCCCTGGCACTAAGGTCAGACTGACAGGCCTTTAGTTCCCTGAATCCCCCTTGTAGATGCCCTCCTGTAGACAGGCATCACATTAGCTAACTTCGAGTCAATAAGGATCTCCCCATTTTGCCAGGTCTGCTGATAAATGATGCAAAGTGGCTTGTTGAGCACTTCCACCAGCTCCCTCAGTACCCTTGGGTGGATCCCATCCGACCCCATAGACTTGTGTGTGTCTAAGTGGTGTAGCAGGTCGCTAACCATTTCCCCTTGGATTACGGGGGCTCCATTCTGCTCCCAGTCCCTGTCTTCCTGCTCAGGGGGCTGGGTACCCTGAGAACAACTGGTCTTACTATTAGAGATTGAGGCAAAGAAGGCATTAAGTATCTCAGCCTTTTCCTCATCCTTTGTCACTATGTTTCCTTCCGCATCCAATAAAGGAGAGAGATTCTCCTTAGCCCTCCTTTTGTTGCCAATGTATTTATAGAAACATTTTTAATTGTCTTTTATGGCAGTAGCCAGACTAAGTTCTAATTGGGCTTTGGCCCTTCTAATTTTCTCCCTGCATAACCTCACGACATCCTCGTAGTCCTCCCCAGTTGCCTGCCTCTTCTTCCAAAGGTTATAAATTCTTTTTTTTTTTTCCTGAGTTCCAGCCAAAGCTCTCTGTTCAGCCAAGCCAGTCTTCTTCCCTGCAAGCTCATCTTTTTCAGTGCCCTCCCTGCACTCCCTTCCATGCTAGCACTCCTTATGGGCTTCTTTTACAGGTGGAAGTGGGCTTGGCCACCACTGCTCCTGGCCCCACCCGGGTCTCATCAGCCACTGTCACATGAGCTGCTGGCTCCAGGTGGCTCCCTCCACTCCCCCTGAGGTTCCCCCAGTTTGGGAAACCCTCCTGTGCACTGCACTAGGGTGCTCCATTGTAGATCATGCCAGCATCGGAGCTGCTCACCTCAAGAAGAAATAAAGGACCATCTGATTTTGAATGGTGGAATTGTTTTAAACAGAAGTAGTGAATTGTATCCACGGAATATGAATGCTGTGAGATACATCACAAGAGTGTTTCCATTTAAGAAATGGATCGAGGCATTTATGAGACATTTGTCAGTGGTATGAATGACCGTGAGAAAGGCCTGGAACATTCAGAAGTTTATTATTTAATATATGTAGCCCAAGATTCAGATGCTTATCATAATTCTCTGATTTTCACAAGGCAGTTTGCAGATTACCATGACACGCTGACCACAGAAAGCAAAAATCTGGCATTAAGAATATTGACAGTGATCAATTAAAATTCACTTTGAAGTAAATGATTGCTCTGTTAACAAGTGGAATGTGTTGTGGACTAAAGTACTGACAAGTCATGTATCATACATCTGTCATACATCTCTCACTTCAAGATTATGTGAAATTTAAGACGATTGTGAGAGTTAATTTGGTATTAAGAAAAACTTGTGGTTTGACATGCAGACCAATTTAAAATAGAAAAATAGAGAAAGGCAAGCAGTAAAGGCTCTTAAAACTATTGAACATTATTTAGCAAATACGGCAAAGTATGTATAGTATCAGTAGAAAAAAAGGAAGCAGTATCTCAAGTCATAAGAATAAAGCTGAATTAACAGTAGTTAATTTTAAAAACTAGTGAAGTCACATTTAAAGTATTAAACACTGCTCATGTTACTATGAATGAAAATATACCATTCAGAGCTTTGATTAACTACATTTGGCATATAAAATGTATCTTAAGTAAAAAAATAAACAACTAAGTTTAGCCTTAGTTTCCATTTGGTTGGTTGGTTTGTTTCATTTTTGGAACAATGGTAATATTTAAAAACAACAAAACAACAAACCCCAAACCCAAGAGTCACAGATGTGAAAGGAATAATTAATTCATACGTTTTTATTTATTTTACAAAAAAGTGGCCACAAAAATTGAATTATGTGAAAAATGTCTCCATCAAAATAAAATTATTTGATAATCTGCTACTTAAGGATCAAGCTAATCACTCAACTACAAAGTTCTGAGAACTTTTTTTTTTAATATATCTTCCTGAAGGAATATGTAGAAAATGGGACAGTAAATAACTTACCAAAATTCAGCAAGTGAACAAATCCAACATCTAAAAATACCCTCAAAACCTGAGAAAACTGCAATTGCACTATCCCCTGAATTTCTCATCTAAATTTCTAAACAGCACAGAATGGTAGTTTCAGAAAACACTGATTTGGTACGTATCCACTTTGTGGGAAACTAAGCAGGAATAAGAGTAAGATACTTACTTTTCCATTACGTATATAACAGTCAAGATTAAAGGGCTAAGTGTAATTCATGCAAGATGGGCAGCATCATTATAATATTTCATGAAAGACTTTCACTTGACTTTAATACAATCATTTGACATTGTCTGATCTTTCTGTTAAAGTCAAGAATATATACTAGTTTGAGTCAATGTGGAATTGGATAAGATAGGATTCCTATTTTCACTTAACAACTTTAAACAGCAAATTTTAACACCTGAACCTGTACCAATTAATTCTGATTAAATAAAATAAAATCTCTCAACTGAATCTCAACAGATCACATAAAATTACTAAGCAATGTTAGAAGAAAGAGGGGAAAAAATATTCTTGAAAACACGATTTTACATAATAAATTGCTAATACAATACCTACTTCCATTTCTCCCCAATGAAACAAAAACAACCTGAGAAATTAGTTAAATTGTTCAAAGGATAAAAACCGAAATCGTAGCACTTGTCATGTACTTACTACATGTTCTTAATCAAATGCAGACTGCTTCAAAAAGAACCTGAAAAAGTAACTTGTTATTAATAAAAAACTAGATGACTATTGTACATGAGAAAGATTAATAAAAATAGATGGAAGAAACTGATCCTAAAACATGATACTTAAAATTTAGATCTCAGATAACAATGTGAGCTTTCGCCATTCCTGAAGTGGTGACTATTTATTGCATATTTAAAATAGAATCCGAGTTTTGGCTTAGATATGTACACATAAATCACAAATATTTTACCAGGTAATGAAACACACTGGGTTTGAAGAAAGAAAAAGCAACAAAGCAGTTTATAAATTGCTGGGGGGGGGAAGAAAAAACCATGATGGCAAGTATTCAAACTGCTAAAACCTGTAATGCAAATCTCCCATACCAAGAGAATTTCATGGAGAACTGGAAAGTACATTGTCTTTGGGGAATATATTAATCCTGGAATTACAAAATAATACAAAGCAGTGATCAAAAAACATTTAATTGATGGCAAAAGAGAAGAATAACCTGTTTTTTTTTAAAAAATATAGAACCCTCAAAAGGTAGACAGCATACTTAAAGAGAATCAAAAAAGTACCTGATAAGAGACATACAGTTTCAATGATTCACTGGTTTATAAGGAGTTTAGAAAACCAAATCAAACCAAAAACCAGCTGTATTTTGATAGCTTGATGATTAAGAAGGTAAGGATATTATGAAAAACATATCTTAGGGACTGAAAATTGTACTCCCATCCTGCTGCACAACAGAAACTTCAAAACAGAGCTCTATTGGTATGCTGGCACACTACAACAATAAATGTAGATGAAGCATAATGAAAATGTGAAAAGTCCAGAAAATAAAAGTCAAATCAGGAATTTTGCCTACTGATATCTCATCTAGAACACTGTATGCAAAAGGAATTTTTTCCTTTTCTTATTCAGAAAGAAAAAAATTGAAAGAGGACTTCTTAAGTTAAAAAAAACGGACGCTCAAGACCAGATATATCAATTTAATTGTAAATGCAGTGTTTCATAGGAGAAATGGAGGCAACCCCAAGGTTATTTTAAGGCAACTTTTGGCAAAATAGTGGTGAAAAGAACTGTCGTAATATAATTGCTCATGGTAACAGATCTATATTAAAACATGTAGAATGTCCGATTCTTGTCCCTAACATTTTGGCTAAACAGCTTTACAGTTTATTGTCTAACCTCACAATCTCCCAACTGTCGTCCATTATCTGTCTATTGCTGAGGTGATGTCTGTTTTTAGGAAACAGAAGCAGCAAATGCTGGCAGGTGATTCTCTGCCTCTGTTTGGTTTATAGCTTTCACAGATTTGCCAGTTAGAGGTGACACAAACGTGCAACCAGCCTTTTATCCTCCTTCATAGCAGGTGACAGATCATCTTCTTACCTAGAATTCAGAGATTTATACAGTCACAGCTTGGGAGGGGGTGTATTAAAAGATTGAATAAAAAATTGAAACTGTGCCATTTGCACATTTTTAAATTGGACCACCAACAGCATCAATATCATTGACATCACATTTCATGTTTTCACAAGGTCAAGGACAAATGAATCCAGATGCAATCCAAAGACCGATGTTGCATATGTAATTCAACTCATCTTATTAACAATCCCCAAGGAAGCACTTCTGAAACTGATTCAGTAGCTAACCACTAAATGTACTGTACATTTTTGGAAATAATATTACAGCAGTATTTATTTTTATGTGCTTATGGAGTAAAGGACAGTCAAAAAAAATCTCCAGTTTTCATTCAAAAAGTCAGATCTCAGAGCATAATATAAATGATGGAGTCCGACAATCAGGACTGGATCATTTTTTGCAGAGACAATACTGAGGTTTGTGCTCAGACCCAAATTTGAACTTTATTATGGAGAAAATTGAATCCAGTTATCCAATCTGGCCTCACCTCCTACTGGGAGTTTTCCCACTACTGGAAAAAAAACCAAATAAATCAAAAAAATTTGTTAGTACTGCAAATATTGTACAGGTGACAGCTACAAGGACCCATCAAATTTTTTTTTCAGTATCTTTTAAAAAACAGTTAATTATTTTTACAGCAAGTATTTGATTCTTTTTTTTTCCAAAATAATCTTTTAAAGATGTCAGGTTCATTTACCTTATAAAAATTATTTTCTAGGGGGAAGAACACCTATTTCTTTCTAAACAGCCTTAGGTAGCTGGGATTTTTTTACACATTCATCTCTAGTATTTCTGATGAGTAGTCTTCATTCTGTTTTATACCTATTAATTTAAGGCAGGAGGAGAAGAAAAATTAATACAAATAAATTGATATGGGCTTTTTATGGTAAAGTCAAATAGGTAACATCTTTCTTACTTTTTTCCTGAAAAAATATAATCTATTATACTTCTCAACTTTTTGACACAGTCCAAGTAGCTTCTATATTCACTATTTGAAAACAATCTGTGATTTTACAATACCGCATTAAATCATATGCAATTAACACCACTAGATTTGCTAGTAGCTCTTGTAGCCTGAAGTTTGTCTTCAAATATGACAAATAAAAAATGACTATTGTTTAGTAGTATAGGGATAAAAATACTGGTATTTTTTTAATTTCCTTGTCCATATTGTGGTAGGCAGACTTGTCTACTTCACGAAGTGGAAATGAAGAGCCTCTCTTTCTGAGCCAAATCTGAAAGGCTACTTCCAAGGGGTATATTCGTCAAGATTTTCAAAAGTGAAAGATGAGAAAGATTCTGAAAATCCATGCGGGATCAAAAATCTTTGTTTATTCCTAGCTAGGAATATGCTTACATTACAATATGCATCTATAAATAACTGATTGAGCTACCTGTAAAATAAAACAGAGAAAGCTTTAGATGTTGGCTAACTCACTCTGCGTCTTCAAATGAAAATTAAAAATGTGAGTGTCCTCTAACTTGATGCAATAGAGAATGTGAAAGTTCATCTTTCAGATGTTACTGCTGAATTGAAAGTATAGCTTAAATGGATTTTCCAGTCAGTGATGAAATTTTTTAGCTTTAGGAATAATGGTTTCTTAGCTCTTCTCTGGGGCCACTCAGAAGAAAACGAGTTTAAAATTTTGGAATGCATTAGATATCTGGAAATAAATGCATGGCATTTTGGTTACAGCTGTAAAATAAATTTTGGTTGACTTAGAAGCAAAGGTTAGATGCCTCTCATCTTACATTTTGTAAATGATTCCACTCTACTTTAAATACCAGACTTTTAGGGCAAACTTTTAAAAATATCTTGACCAACTACTGTAAATGTACTTTTTTTTCTCAGCAGTTTTGTGAGACACTGTCACGAAGGTACACCAAATCAACTCCACACAGACAATAAGCTCAAACTTTAATTCACAACTGAAACCAAACAATGAAAACCAATGAAACAATGGAGTAACCAAAACGACACTCTGAGAACATTTAACAGATTATAGGTTCGATATACCAGTCGGCAATGTTGCTACCACATGACAAAACACAAGAATGCTTATCCAAAGTGTACACACCATACTCACTCACAAAGGGGGAAAAACTCTCACTCAAAGGTACCCAGAAAATAGGATCACTCACCCAAAGGGGGAGAGGGCTCACTCAAGGGTATCCAGAAGAAACACTCACTCACCAAAAGAGGGCGAGGGTACTCAATCCTGGGATGTTTCCTTGAGCAGCATCTCAACCCAAGGGGAAAGTTTCCACTCACAGACCCACTGCTCTGAGGAAAACCCCTCAAAGGGTGTTTCTGGCAGGGGCTCCTTTTATAGCCTGGTTGGATCTGAGCTGGGGTCATTTATGGTCGGTGTTCCAGAAGTTTCTCTCAGCCGAGGCGCACCATTGGCTGAGGGCCCCGCCTGCCCACCGCGGGGTCCCGCCTTTCTCATTCCCACCACAGGGAAGAGCAAGCGGCCAGGCTGGGGGTGGGGAAGGTGGTCGACACCGGACCCGAGGTGTGTGCGTGACAACTGCCATGGCAGCGCGCCGGAGGTGTGAAAATGAGGCACGGAAGAGCCATGGACTGCTGCCCTGAAGAGCTCTGGCCCTTATTGGGGTGAGTGCACCTGCCACAGACACCAGTCATCAAATCATCTTCAGACATGAATGTGACATGAATACCATCATGGAAAATGCCACTCAGCCTGCCCTGCTGCCTGGCTGGGGAGGTGCTGCCCTGCCCTGCCCTGCCCTAGCCGGCCTGCCCCACGGGAGCCCCCACTTCTCCTACATCCCCAGCACCACACCCTAGCACCACTTTTGCTGGTGGTTAAAGCTCAGTCCAGGGACATCTCTTTATTTGCGCTGCTGATGTAGAAACTTGGTGCACAGAGCAGGTCTGGGTCTGATTCAGGTGAAAATAAAAGTTGCAGATGCGCTTGTAAGCAGCACTCCTATGGATCCATTTTATTTCTTTTAGCTTTAGATTAAACAATCCTGGTGAATAAAGGGATTTTTTTTTTGAGTAGCAATTGAGGTCATTTGATTGTAGAATTTATGAAACTACTAGAGCTATTTGTTTAGTCAGTCATATCAATCTCTGCAAGAGACAAGAGAAGTAAAATTAATCAAGCTTAAGCTTTATTATGCATATTTCTCTCTGCAATAGTTTCCAAAGGTCTTTTACAGTACCACAAGAATATTAACTGTATAAGTTCTAAAATAAATAAGTAAAGGAGGTAATACCATGGGGGAGGAGGGCAGGCAGAATCAAAGCATAGTTTTATATTTAAAGAAAGATTGGAGATGGATAGGAACATGTTTTTGTCCCAAGTTGGAGTTGTCCAGAGATGCAAATCAATTAAATCAGCAGTTATACTCACGTCTTTATGGACACTGATACCCTCTTTAATAATTCATCACTGTGTCTCAAAACAAATGCACCCCTTACATTACATACTGTCCATGTGATTATTTGGATTTTATTTCAATTTACTGCTTAGTAACAGCTTCTTAATCTCTTAGGTCATTCTCTTCTTTGTTTTCATCTTATCTTCAGTTCTACTCTCTCTCATTTTCAGTGTTTTCTGTCCAAAAGAGCTTACTGGTAACAATCCTCCCTTTACAGATCCTTGTTCATCATCCAGAATTATACTTAGCCTAATAATTTCTTAAGGTGCCTAGAACAATCTGGACACTCGTCAACATACAATCTGAAAAAAATTGATTTCTGATTTCACTCCCTTTGTCATGGTTCTTTCACCCTAACCTTCCTTCTGAGCCATGTGTACAAAAAAGGAGCTCTGTCTACAGTGAAGATTTGCCTGTCATGCTGCATAGCAAGGTACCACGCATGCAGCTGTATGTCATAGCTTCACAATAACTCTTACGGCTCTGGAAAAAAACTTGTATCAAACAATGTGCAGATGATGACAGCCTTTGATTTATAACCGCCTTAATGTTTCCTGTCCATCTGTTTCAGGGGTTTTTTTCTGATATGCTGGAGGAAAAAAACCCACAGGAATCCTGTCTTTGAAAACTGTTCATTTAACACAGGAGTAGTACCTAGAGGTTTAGAGCTTTGCCACTATTTTTTTCTACAGAAGTGACTAATTCAGTAGATCCATTTAATTCTTCGCCTATGATTTTTCCTTTCAAAACATGAAAGCATTTTGAATGTCCTTTTTTTTTTGTCCTTTTTTTTGACTGGCACAGCCATATTTTCATTCTAATACACTTTAAAGCTGATGATAATGAACTTCATCCCTGACTTCCCTAACAGCCTAATAGTTATTCAGTTATTCTCGTTTTTTCTCTCATTTCAAAGGCAGTGCTTTTTAAGTACTGATGTGTTTAAAACTTACCATTCTCTAGACGGTTTAGATAGTTTGAGAAACGCAATGTTTATTTCCCTTATTGTCACATTTCCTGATAAATGTAATGTGGATAAATCTCAGATGAGAATTTGAATTTTGGACATTTCATTCAAACTTCATACAAAATATCTTCTGAGATTCTGCCCTGAATCAAAATTTTCATGTTTCTGGAAGACGTAATGTTTTGGGGCATTTGATGTGTTTGGTTTGGTTTTTGTTTGGTTTATTTGGGGTTTTTAATCTTTTTGTTTTGTTTTGAATTATCTTTTTTTCAGGACAATACTATTCTACTTCTCCTCACTTGTAAAAGATCTTCTGTTTGGAAGAAAAAATTCCTCACCTCGCTGCCTTGCTACTGGAATCTTAAAGTCCAAATCTTTGCCAGTTTTGTGCTGTCAATTTTTTAACTTCAAATTAATAAGAATAGATCAAATCTACAGGAGAGAGAATAAATACCTTGCTTTTTCCTATTCCACAGTCCTGTTAGTCGAAGAGTAACAGTGTTGCCAAAGAGACAGTACAGAGGTTTCAGTGATTACTCTTTAACTTCAGATTTCATTTCTGAAGGGTAAGTAAATCAGTAGTATGTATTGAAGCTGATAGTGAGAACAACATTAAAACATCTCCTAAGTGGTTATTTGCTGTAGCAAGACATAACCTGTTGTACTCTGGCAATACATAAAAATTTGCCACATCTTCAAACATCCAATCATTTTTAAAACCACATGTAAATGGAACCTTAATATAATGTGAGGTTGCTGCAGGACAAGTGATTCCTGTTTATAAAGGATCAGACAGTATCACCCTATAACACCATTCTGTAATGTCCAGCTTGAGAAGAAGAAGGGAGAATATGTCTAAAACCTTCACCTTCTCTTTGCTACTTACGTGGCCTTTCCAGCTGTCTTTCAGACAAGAGTACCTTATTCCAGGTATTTCCTTAAAGCATGTAGGGACCAAATACACCTCAAAAGGTTGATAGAGGTCCTTGGGACATCTGTGCAGATCAATATATGTGCTCTTACAGTCTCCTCTAGTGAATAAGCTTATAATCAAAGATGTGATCATGAGGAACATGACCTCATAACTCTGCTAAAGGAACATGGATTAACATGTGGTCTCATTGCTGTAAGGCTTCCTGCTGTTTCTGGATTGAAATTTAATTCCTCCTCCAGTGCAGCTCTGACTGTAAAAGTCTAAGAAGCTCCAAGATTTGTAATGTTCTAAGGAATTCTATAGCTAATAAATGTCAGATATTAATTACTGTTATTTATTGCTAAAATATGATAATAAATTCAGTAGGAATTGATGGGAAATAAACAGTTCATTTTCTTTGCAGTGTAGAATTAGTGCTTCTCTTTTGAATACCATTTCAAAGAAGCACACTCACAATGCGAGGAAATACTGACATGACCCCTCTCTAGCAAATTCATACTAAATGTCCTTTACCAAATTAACATTGAATTCCAAGAGCTGAGGAGGTTTGATCAATTTCAGCCACTTATTTTTAAGGTTGAGTTAATTATTTTAGGGAGCTGATATTAATTAAATTCCTTGGACTCAGTTTTAAGAACCAAATTTGGGACTATAGCAGCTTGTAAATGATTCTGTTGAATTTCATTATGAAAAAGATCCACCACTTCCTAATTGACTGGGTATTAGTAAAACAATCTAAGAGAATTAGATTTTGTTAAAGTACTCCCAGATGTTTTCACTGGTCACTGCCCTGTTTTCAATAGAAAATCAGGCATTTCAAACTGCTCGCAGATGAGAAACAAATGAGAACGAAGAATTCTAATCATCTAGTCAGATAGATTCCTGAGACATATAATTGGAAATGATTGGAATTATTTTTAATAAATGACATTGATTATGCCCAGGGATGTTTGCACAAGCTGCATGTGACAATTTGAGATAAGCTTCTTGTTATTTGAAAATCCCAAAGGCCAGAATGAGTCTGAGAAACTTTTGAGTCAACTCCTAGCAGGCATCGTATGGGAAACTTTTTCTTTCAGTTATAATACAAAGAATCCTAGAGAAAAATAGGGCTGTTTCAAGGAGGAAGATGGAAGGCCTAAAGCAAACTTTCAGAACTCAGATAACACAGCTGATGAAGGCAGAGTAACTAGTTGAGGTGATTAAATGGGACTCTGCAACTGAGGAGGAATACAGAGAATCTATTTGGTATTTGCAGGAGGTGATTTATGTTTTCATACCTGCTGTGTGGGACATGAGGAGGCCTATCCAAAGGTACTGCATCATGCTGAGAAACAATATATTTTTAGTTAGCTCCAAGAGGATCATCTTATAACATCAATGTGGATAAACAGCCTTTAGTGGCTAAAGAACACCCTAACATTTTGCACATCCTTTTATAGCAACCAGTTAGAGATGCTGGATGCAAATATGGTCCTGTCATGAGTAGAAATTTGTTGGAAATTGCAACAAATCTAATATGATTTCGTTTATGGCCAGCTGCAGAAATATTTTTTTTCCTCCTTCCTGGCCTCCTTTTCAGTCTGTGAACTATAGAAATAATGAGCATAATGGAAGACCTTCTTCACCAAGTACAAGTCAGTAGCAGTGGAAGCACATTACTCTCATCTCAAGAGTTGAAATTACAAGTTGAGATAGAAAACTCCTTCCTTCTTTCAGCTGAAATAGGAAGTGAAACTTAAAAAGATGTCTCCTTATTCTCAAAAAAATACACACACCCAAAGAAAAACACATAATTAACCAAAGACTGAGACAGAAACATGAATCATTAATGGTAAATGAGTAAATGGTAATGTAAATGGTAAAAGAGCATCCTGATATTCCCCATGAACTCCCTGATCATTGGTTCATTTGTGGTTTTTTGTACTATAGTAGTGACCAAATATCTAAATCATTAACCAGAGATCAAACACATGCAACTAAATAGTTTGAGTCCCTGACCCCAAATCTACAATTCTGTGTATAGAAAAACCATTTGTGTAAGGTTGAATTTATTTTTTTTTTTTTATTTTACAATGTGATTTCAAGATGGACATGGTCCTGGGCAACCTGCTCTAGGTGACCCTGTTTGAGCAAGGGAGTTGGACAAGATGATCTTGAGAGGCCCCTTCCAACCTCAATGGTTCTGTGAAGATGCTGAACAGCATTATAGAGGTGTAAAATTACCTTGGATTTTATTTCCACTCAATGTACGCAAGGATGGGGATCTGATTTTCACAAGAGGGAGTATGCAAGTGAGACAATATTCCTATACAGGAAGTGTCCAAATCTAATCTGTGCATATATAGTATGACTGGTTTTTTTATATATGATAACAGTGCAGTTATCATATATAAATACTACCTACAGTAAGAAAGAACCATTTACCTAAGGCTGGAATCAGAAAATCGATCTTCTCATTCCAATGTTGACATTGACAAGCCACCTAGGACACTCAAACTGACCTTTGCAAAACTAAGAATTATCCTGAAATAAAGGACCTAACACATAGCTAATTTGAAATCTACAGATGAATTACAAATTGCCGTTTATTAAGATATTATGAACTTTACCAATACATTTCCAAGTGTTAGAAGTGGCCAGTGAGCAGAACAGCTTGCAAACCAGCTTTGAGAAGCTTTAATACAATTATGTTTAAAGTTCTTTCATGAAATTATTCTTAAAACTGGAGTCTTAAAGAAGGGCACAGATTCAAGATGCATAGTTTTTAGCATGGAAAAAGATGACAGGTATTGCAGGTAGCATACCCACTATGATTTTGCATCTTCATCATGCTACCTCTCCAGCCACAGAGGATTAGTTATAAAAAAAAGGCAGGGACAGTAACTTATAACTTCCAGAAGTCCCTCGCAAAAAACTTGACTGATCAGCCTAATGTCAGAGGTAGGAAACACAGTGGGACAAGAAAAGTCAGTGCACCTGTTCTGGTTGTGGCTGGGATAGGGTTAATTTTTGCCAGAAGCTGGCCGGGGTCTATTCTATACCATGGTTGGGTGTTTGGCTCCTGGCAGGGAGCGACCTGCGCTGGGAAGCACTGCTAAGTACACTCTCTTGTTGGCATTGTTGGGGTTTCTTGTTTGTTTGTTTTTCTTTTCCTTTGTTGTCCGGTTAAACTGTTGTTGTCAACCCACGAGTTTTGCCTTTCTTTGTCCCTGTTCTCTCCCCCATCCCACTGGGAGGGGGGAGCGAGCGAGCGACCTCATGGCGTTCAGCTTCCGGCTGGGCTAAACCACGACAGCACCCAAAAGAGCGTGGCTCTGGCAGCTTATATGGGGCACCCTGGTTCCTCCTGATGTCTCCTTCACCCTGGGAAATGGGACTCCATGAGCCGAGTCAGAGGAACTGTTATGAACTGACCGCAACCCCCATTCCCTATCCTGCTGCGCCGCTTGGGGGTAGGATGTAGAGAAGCCAGGAGTGATGTTGAGCCTGGGAAGATGGGAGGGGTGGGGGGAAAGTGTTTTTTTAGATTTGTTTTTCTTTCTCGTTATCCTACTCTCCTATTAATTGGCAATAAATTAAACTAATTTCCCCAAGTCGAGTCTGGTTTGCCCGTGTCGGTAATTGGTAAGTGATCTTCCTGTCCTTATCTTGATCCATGACCCTTTTGTCATATTTTCTCCCCCTGTCCTGTTGAGGAGGGGGAGTGATATAGTGGCTTGGTGGGCACCTGGTGGCCAGCCGAGATCAACCCACCACAGTATCTCAGACTATCATTTTATTCTAATAGTCACATGTATAAAACATATTCCAACACATAAAGCTTTGTGCAAGTTTTTAATTGAAGAAAAAAAAATAAAATCCATGAACAACACCCACCACAGTGCCTAACCATTTCCAATGTAAACTTGTATTTCAGTGGTTTATAACTTGACTATAAAAGCTTGTTCTGAGCTTAAAGTTGGCAATTAAGAAAGTAAAATTATTTTTTTCCCCAAAAAGTTGTCTGTGTATAGAGAGGTAAAATATGGAGAAATAAAAATAGTAATTAAGTGTCCTTTTTGAACACTTGTACAGATTTTGAAACTAATTTTCAGAATGCATTCTCCTCTCTGTATCTGCCTTCCTTCCTACCTCTCAACTTTTTTCTCCTCCTAGCAGAGCTGTGTAAGATGATGGAAAAAGTGTTTTGCTGCAATCAGTAGTAAAATTGTTCAATCTCCTGTTTGTTTATGGTCAGTAGTATTATAATATTTCGTTTCAGCCTCTGAGTCACATCAGTAGAGAGCTTATAAATGCAGAGATTTTGCATTGTATATGCTGTGTTAAGAAGGTACTTAATATTGTGGTCAATAGTTTTGAAGTTATAAGCTTTATTTGAAAAGGAGCAAAAGAAAAGTGGCATTCAAAGGAGCCACAGACTCCTGCCATGTGGTTATCTCTGATCTGACTTGCTATACCTAGGTATACTAAGTTTTCTTAGTCTCTCTGTGTCTCTCATCATCCCTAATAATCTACAATTTGCCAGATCCACATGAACCAGGTAAAAGTATTTAGAATTTAAATGTGGTCTGCAGGACAAATGATGCTCAAAGCAAAGGGATATTGCACAGAAAGCATTAGTGATGTTACTGAGCAAAAAATCTACCAAATCCAGTTTTGGGCCCCCTATTATAAGAGACATACTGACAAACTGGAGACAGTCCAGTGGGCAGCCACTAAAATTATTAGCAGGTTGGAGGATATGTTGTATGAGAAGAGGCTGATGGATATGGGTTTCTTTAACCTGGGGAAGACAAGACTACGGGAGGCACTACTTGATATATCCTGCTCCCTAAAGGAGTGGTTACAGAGAAGACAAAGCCAGAGTCTTCTCAGAGGTACCCAGGGAAAGCATAAGAGGCAACATTCACAAGTTCCAGTAAGTGTTTTCATGATGAGTGTAGTTAAGCACTGAAGCAGGTTGCCCAGGGAGCTTGTGGAATGTCCATCCTAGGAGGTGTTCAAAACTCAAACAAACCTGGAACAACCTGCTGTAACTTTGAAGACAGCCCTGTTTTGAGCAGGAGGTTGGACTTGGATAACCCCCAGAGGTCCCTTTGAAGCTATTTTTTCTATGATTCGAAGTCTTGGTTGCTTTTGGTCATTAAGAATAATTCTTCTTCAATTGCCACCAACTCAACTTCTTAAGTCATTGTTACAATTCTTCCTTGTTTTGGAGGAAGTTTTTCTTCCAGTGTTTTGGAACTTCACCCCTGAACAAGTGCAGAATCCTGAAAAACTAGTAGAATATTTGGAAGAAGTATGCTGTTGCCCTGGCAGTTCCAAGGAGACACAAATCATTGCAATGTGCTGGGGCCTGGCCCATGCCTACTGAGCCCTGTTCAACACTATTCAGCACCCTCAAAGGGAAGAGAGGGTCTCTGGATCTGACGACAATGTGACAAGCATGGCAGTTACTTCAACCCCCGCAACAGGCACTGCGGCTACTCCAACCTCCACAACAGGCACTGTGGCTACTCCAACCCCTGTGACAGGCACTGTGGCTGAACCAGAGAACCAACCTGCGCCGGTATCAGTCACCCCTATACACAAGAAGAAATCTTGGAAGCGAAAGTCAGCTCATTTAGTAAGGGATGATGAAAAAGCAGGGCCATCATGAGAAGGGGAGGAGGAAGAGGAAGAAGACGAGAAGGTAACCAGGTAACCACTCGATCCCCATCCTCTCGCAGTGAGCTGCAAGATATGCGAAAAGATTTTGACCCTCGTCCAGGCGAGCACATTGTCACCTGGCTGCTCCAACACTGGGATAATGGGGCCAATAGCCTGGAATTAGAGGATAAGGAAGCCAAGCAGCTGGGATCTCTGTCTAGGGAAGGGGGCATTGACAAGGCAATTGGAAAAGGGGCACAAGCCCTCAGCCTCCGGAGGCGACTCCTGTCAGGCGTGAAGGAAACGTATCCCTTCAAGGAAGATGTCACATGTAACCCAGGCAAGTGTGTTGTCCCAAAGATGGGTTCTTTACCCCCGGACAAGGGGTAATGGTTTTAACCTAAAAGAGGGGAGATTCAGACTAGACATAAGGAAGAAGTTTTTCACAATGAGGGTAGTGAAGCACTGGAACAGGTTGCCCAGAGAGGTGGTAGATGCCCCATCCCTGGAAACATTCAAGGTCAGGCTGGATGGGGCTCTGGGCAACCTGATCTAGTTGAGGATGTCCCTGCTTATTGCAGGGGGGTTGGACTAGATGACCTTTAAAAGTCCCTTCCAACCCAAACTATTCTATGATTTTATGATATCTTCCTTGGTGGCCTGAGGTGTCATGGGCCCACTGAGCTAGGAATAATTCACCCTTACATTGCCAGCCCAGATCCACCTGCGCCACTTTAATCCTAGCAGCCTGGTCCACCTGCTGGTTGTTTTGATGTTCCTCAGTGGCCCGACTTTTGGGTACATGAGCATCTACATGATGTACTTTTACAACAAGTTTCTCTACCCGAGCAGCAATATCTTGCCACAATGCGGCAGCCCAGATGGGTTTACCTATGCACTGCCAGTTGCTCTGCTTCCATTGCTGTAACCACCCCCACAGGGCATTTGCCACCATCCATGAGGCAGTATAGAGGTAGAGCTTTGGCCACTTTTCTCGCTCAGCAATATCTAAAGCCAGCTGGATGTAAACTGACTCGATTCACATTGTCCTTCAGTGGCTTCTGTGACTCATCGTGTAGGACTCCACACGGCAGCTTTCCACCTTCAATGTTTTCCTACAATACGGCAGGATCCATCAGTGAACAGGGCATATTCCTTCTCATTTTCTGGCAGTTTATTATACGGTGGGGCCTCTTCAGCACGTGTCACCTCCTCCTCTGGCGACATTCCGAAATCTTTGCCTTCTGGCCAGTCCAGGATCACTTCCAAGATTCCTGGGCCACTGGGGTTTCCTATTCGAGCCCGCTGTGTGATCAGTGCGACCCACTTGCTCCATGTGGCATCAGTTGCATGATGTGTAGAAGGGATTCTCCCTTTGAACATCCAGCCCAGCACCGGCAGTCGGGGTGCCAGGAGGAGCTGTGCTTCAGTACCAACCACCTCTGAAGCAGCTCGAACCCCTTCATATGCTGCCAAGATCTCTTTTTCAGTTGGAGTATAGCGGGCCTCGGATCCTCTGTATCCCCAGCTCCAAAACCCTAGGGGTCGACCTTGAGTTTCCCCTGGTGCTTTCTGCCAGAGACTCGAGGCAGGACCATTCTCCCCGGCTGCGGTGTAGAGCACATTTTTAACATCTTGTCCTGCCCGGACTGGCCCAAGGGCTACTGCATGAACTATCTCCTGTTTAATTTGGTCAAAGGCTTGTCGTTGCTCAGGGCCCCATTTGAAATTGTTCTTCTTCTGGGTCACTTATTTGTGATTGTTTTCTTTTTCAACTCACGTACCCTTGCCTCTAGGGTCCAGGTGGGTTTCCCATCCCACTTCCTCATGTCCTCTCCATGGTCACGGAGGTAAAACCACAGGGTACCTCGCCGTGTGTACCGTGGGGAAGATTGTCTCCTAGTAGCTGAAATACTGGTCCATACAGGTGGGAAGTAGAACCTATCCTCTACGAGTTGCTGTATCCTCCGGCACAGTTTTTCAAACAGGTTCTCGGATCTTTCGGCCAGTGTTTCCACAGCCGAGACGCAGGCCCGTAGGGAGGAAGAGAGATTGTCTTCATACTGTCGGAGTTGGTTAGCCACTGCACGCACTGGTGGTGCCTCGTCGTCTGTCCAACCCATTGTTGCCAATGAGTTGGCATACGATGATGGTGCACTATGTACAAACTTCTGCCACATGAGTTGGGTAGATTCGATTTCATCTGGATCTGCGGGTGTCTGCGGGTCATCCAGGTCATGATAAATCAGTTGCCACACATACAGTTCTCTCTGGATACCTCCCTCCATGGTGGCCCACTTTTTTGAGTGGCATATAATATCTTCCTTAAAGAAATACCTGTCCCTCACACCTGACAGGAGTCTCCTCCACAGACTGCGGGCTTCTGCCTCTCTTCCAGTCGCCCTGTCAATGGCTGCTTCCTTAGACAAGGATCCCAGCTGCCTGGCTTCCCTGCCCTCTAGTTCCAGGCTACTGGCCCCGTTGTCCCAGCATCGGAGCAGCCAGGTGACAAGCTGCTCACCTTGATTACGGGCTGTAATCTTTTCTGATATCTCACAGCTCAGTCAGGGATAGGGGTCAGGTGATTATCTCTGAGTCTGCCTCTCCCTGTTCTTGTGATGTCCCTGGTTCATCCTCATCTTTCGTGGGGCAAACTGATTTCTTTGTGCTTCTCTTCTTTTGTATAGGGGCAACTGATAACGGCACGGGTGGACCTGCAGTACCTATCACAGCAGCCACGGTGCTCATAGCTGGGGCTTGAATAGCTGCGGTGCCCATGTCGGGGACTGGGGCAGCAGCGATGCCCATAGCAGGGGATGGAACGGCTGTGGTGCCTGTAGCAGAGGGTGGGGAAACCGCGGTACCCGTGGCGGGGGATAGAGCAGCCGCGATACCCATGGCGGGGGCTGGGGCTGCCGCGACGCCCATAGCGGGGGGTGGAGCAGCCGCGACGGGGGCTGGGGCGGCCGCGGTGGCCGTGGCGAGGGGTGGAGCAGCCGCGATGCCCGTGGCGGGGGGTGGCGCAGCCGCGGCAGGGCTGGGACAGCCGCAGCGGCCGTAGCAGGGGGTTGAGCGGCCGCGATACCCATGGCTGGGGGTGAAGCAGCTGTAGCGCCCATGGCGGGGGCTGGCGCGGCCGCGGGGGCCGCAGCAGGGGCTGGGACTGCCGCGGTGTCCTTAGCGGAGGCCCGCGCGGCCGCGGCGCCCGTCTAGGATGCTGGCGCGGCCGCGGGGGCAATAGCAGGGAACTGGGGTGGCACTGCGCCTATATCTGCGCCGATTTCTGATCTAAAGCAAGATTTGACACAAATGTATTCCTACTGACAGGAATAGCAAGCCAGCTCGAGCATCCCAAAGGTGTTTGAAATTCTCATAAGCTCCCGTAACTAACCAGGAGGGGAACGAGAAAGCAAAGGAAGACGTTTCCCCCGGTGACCCCCCGGGAAGGAAAAATAAAGGAATAATTACTGACAGTCTCCACCAGATTGATCCCGAAGTACGGAGCTGTAACCGTTGCTGCCGCTCCATTCTGCACATCGCCCTCCCCCATCGTATGTGAATACAGGTAGTAAAATGGTCTAAAAACCAATGATTTTATCATGCCATAAACCAGTGCTAAACCACACACTGAAGCAATAACCTTAATCCAACGCCCAGAGGTGACAAACCACACATAAACACTGACAAACAGCATATAGGAAGGTGATACATGATACAGCTCTGAGAATAACTGTAAACAATTGAAACAACATTGTGACCAGTGACAATTAAAGTAATACAATGGATGCTTATAACAAATTGTTTTAACACACTCTGGTCAAATCTGTTGTTCTCTCAGCACTTTGAGGATGACAGGGGCTTGAATCCTGGACCCTCAATCTGATGCTCTCTCAGCTGAGCTAGCTGGGCCCCTCTCGAGCCCCACGTTGGGTGCCAAAAAGGACTGTCGTGGTTTAACCCCAGATGGTAACCAAATACCACACAACTGCTCACTCACTCCCCGCCCCCCCAGTGGGGTGTGGAGGAGAATTGGAGAAAAAGGAAAACTCGTGGGTTGAGATAAAGAACAGTTCACCAGGACAGCAAACGAAAAATAATAATTAATTATATTATACATTAAAAATTATCATAATAATAGAAAAATATAAGGATAAAAGAATACATAAAATGAACTATGCACAATTTCTCACCACCCGACGACCCATACAGCCCATCCTGAGCAGCAGTCAGGGAGCAGGGATATTCCCCAGCAGCTATCCCAGAACAGCAAGTTCGAGAGAGCAAGCAAGAGAACGAACAGCCAAATGAATGAACAAAAAGGCCTGAACAAATGAAAAAAGGGAAGAAGAAGGGAAACTGGCCCACCGGCCACCCCCCACTTATACTGGGCATGACGTCTATGGTATGGAATACTCTCTTTGGCCAGTTGGGATCAACTATTCTGGCTCTACCCCTCCCAGTTTTTTTGCACCTGCACATTAGCAAAACCTGGGAAACTGCAAAATGTCCTTGGTCCTTTAGCAGCAACCAACAACATTAGCGTGCTATCACCATTCTTCACATACTAAATCCAAAACACTGTAGATGCTGGAGACAAAATTAGCTCCGTCCCGGTCAAAACCGGGACAACAGCTCTGAATGGCTGCTTATCTCTCTGGTCAATTTTTTCAGTTGCTCTCAGGTTATCCTGGCAAATAGCACTATAGCAGCCTGATTACTTAGCATCGTACAATTAGTTCAGCATGGGATCACTCAAAGTCCCCCATAATACAGAGATATGCACTAAACAAATGCTTGTCATAATAATTAAAAACTGGAGTATTTGCTGGTGCTTTATTGCTGTAGTGCATATATACTTTTTCATCTGTTATTTTTCCATAAACAATGATACTCTGATAAGCTCTTCATTCTCCCCTTTCCTTTATCTTTTATGTAGATTGGATTTATTCTAAAATAAGTATTGCAAATGTGTGCAGGACAATTCTTTCATTAACAGATGTGAATTGAAGAAAAGATTTCAGAAGAAAAAATTTTTACAAGTTGCTGCCTGCAGACAAACTTTTGTTATTTCTAAATCCCTCAAAACCTCTCACAGATATTATTTCATGTTTGTATTCCCATCCCTCTGATGAGCACCATCCAGTTTCTCTTAAAGAAAAAATACCTGTCTCCTCTACACTTGGTCAACAGTTTGAATTTAAAAATGAAATTTTGGAGGCCTAATTATTCTTCTCTATGCAAAGTCACTGAAAAATGTATAAAGAGTTTTTCTGATGTGTTTTCTCTCATAGCTCTCTGTTGTTTTTAATGGGATGTGTATTGGGTTTGCATGGCAAGGTTTTGGTAGCGGGGGAGCTACAGGGGTGGCTTCTGTGAGAAGCTGCTAGAAGCTTCCCCTGTGTCCAATAGAGCCAATGCCAAGACAGACCCACTGCTGCCGAAGGGCGAGCCAATCAGCAACGGTGGTAGTGCCTCTGTGATAACATATTTAAGAAGGGGAAAAAAACCTGCTGTACAACAGCAGCTGTGAGAGAGGAATGAGAATATGTGAGAGCAACAACTCTGCAGACACCAAGGTCAGTGTGTTCAGTTTCAGATCCTCACTACAGGAAAGACATTGAGGTGCTGGAGTGTGTCTAAAGAAGGGCAACAAAGCTGGTGAAGGGTCTAGAGCACAAGTCCTGTGAGGAGCGGCTGAGGGAACTGGGGTTATTTAGCCTGGAGAAAAGGAGGCTGAGGGGAGACCTTATCGCTCTCTACAACTACCTGAAAGGAGGTTGTAGCGAGGTGGGTGTCAGTCTCTTCTCCCAAGTAACAAGTGATAGGACAAGAGGAAATGACCTCAAGTTGCGCCAGGGGAGGTTTAGATTGGATATTCATAAAAATTTCTTCACTGAAAGGGTTATCAAGCACCAGAACAGGCTGCCCAGGGAAGCAGTTGAGTCACCATCCCTGGAGATATTTAAAAGACGCGTAGATGTGGAGCTTAGGGACATGGTTTAGTGGTGGACTTGGTAGTGATAGGTTAACAGCTGGACTTGATGATCTTAAAAGTCTCTTCTAACCTAAACGATTCTATGATTCTATAACATTCCTATTGCAATTCATGAGCTGAAGTCAATAAGACATTTCTCAAGAAGACTAGGGAATCAAATCCTTACTTCAAACTGTGATGACAATATCATGTTTCCCCAGGCAGTAAACACGTTACTTTTCAAATAATCTCTGTCACATCCTCACCCTGGGTCTGCACATCATTGTCCTTTCCAGAGAGAACCAATGGTGTAAAAGGGAAGTTAATGCCAGTCTGCCCTCTATTAATGTCTCCCTGGTATCGGACTGTAGATTCATACCCAGGGCATGGTATAAATGAAGCCGATATGTTTCCTGCTCTCTGAACTCCAGCAGACCATTTCCATTTCCAGAAAGTGTGTGGTGTTGGATTCTTGCATGCCGCATCTGGAGTTTAGACCCGGTGTATCTGGCGCAGCTGGTGTATCTTGTCCATGGTCTGCGGGTTGAAGATGTCGATCTCGACTGTGTGCCAGTTGCTGAAGCCAGTTATAATTCCATCACTGCTGCACTTTGCTCGGTTTTTGTCAAAGTTCGTTCTTCATTGATCTGGGTGATTCTTACTGTAATACCTTTGATATGACATATGACAACTATAGAAATGATGACATACAGTATATTATAGGGATTGACATCATTCAGTTCAAATTATTGGCTATTTTCACCTAAAATCAAATCTCCTTGAGGTACACATCGGACTGCCCCATCCTTTTGCATCACCCACCAAGTGCACCCAGGTCCTTGAGCGAAAGCAATCCCACGGATGGGTTTGCTCTTGCCTGAGACAGGAATAACCCAGCCTGTCTTCCCCAGCATGTTTTTTACATGCACCACAGAAACTTTATCTCCTTCTACAGTACGTAAAGGTTTTGATTGGGCAGGGCCAGATCAATTGGTGGATCCCCTAGTGTTGACTAACCAGGTGGCTTTTGCTAAATATGTATCCCAGTTTTTGAAGGTCCCACCACCCATTGCTCTCAGTGTAGTTTTCAGTAGTCCATTGTATCACTCAATTTTCCCGGAGGCTGGTGCATGATAGGGGATGTAATATATCCACTCAGTGCTATGCTCTTTGGCCCAGGTGTCTAGGAGGTTGTTTCAGAAATGAGTCCTGTTGTCTGACTCAATTCTTTCTGGGGTGCCATGTTGCCATAAGACTTGCTTTTCAAGGCCCAGGATAGCGTTCCGGGTGGTGGCATGGGGCATGGGATATGTTTCCAGCCATCCGGTGGTTGCTTCCACCATTGTAAGCACATGGCGCTTGCCTTGGCAGGTCTGTGGGAGTGTGAGATAATCAATCTGCCAGGCCTCCCCATATTTATATTTCAGCCATTGTCCTCCATACCAGAGAGGCTTTAATCGCTTGGCTTGTTTGATTGCAGCACATGTTTCACATTCATGGATGTCGAGCTTTAATTGGAGCCGGTAACCTAATACCGAATACCACGCAGCCACTCGCTCACTCCCCCCACCTCCCCAGTGGGGTGGGGAGGAGAACTGCAGAGAAAGGAAAATTCATGGGTTGAGATATAAACAGTTCACCAGGACAGCAAAGATAAAGATAATAATAATTATATTATATATTAAAAATGATAATATTAAAATATAAGGATAATAGAATATATAAATGATGCACAATTTCTCACCAACCGATGACCCGATGACCAATACAGCCCATCCCGAGCAGCGATCATGGAGTGAAATATACCGCAGCAGCGATCTCGGAACAGCAAGTTCCAGAGAGGATGAAGGAGGGAACAAACAGCCGAATGAATGAAAGCATGAACGAATGAAAAGGCACGAACGAGCAAAAAAGAGGGCTTGACCCACCGGCCGACCCCCACTTATACTGGACATGATGTCTATGGTATGGAATAATTCCTTTGGCCAGTTTGCACATTAGCAAAACCTGGGAAACTGCAAAATGTCCTTGATCGTTTAGCAGCAATCAACAACATCAGTGTACTATCACCATTCTTCACACAGTAAATCCAAAGCACAGGAGCTGCTGAAGACAAAACTAGCTCTGTCCCAGCTTAAATCAGGACAATTTGATAACTATTATCTGTTGTTTGTGCCTATGAGAAAGCTGAAATTGATCACCCAGGCAGTCCCTTCCAGTATTACATTTTAGTTGGGGAATTACATTATCTTGGGTTCTCATTTATACCCAAGGTCTGTAATCTGATACAAAAGCACAGTCGTGCTGACAGAATTTGGATTGCAAGAAAAATTACAGTAACATAACAGATTGGCTTGCTTTGCATATGCGTTACTTCTATTATTCTTAATTTTTAATTCCACTGAAAGATTAAATGTGAAACTGAATGCTCGGGGATATTCTGAGTAATCAGTCTTTCAATGGGCTTTGGCTTTTGTGGTGGGTTGACCCCAGCCAGCAACTAAGTACGCACCAGCCACTCGGTCCCTCCCTCCCCACCCCAGCAGGATAGGGGAGAGAATCAGAAGAGCAAAAGCAAGAAAAACTCATGAATCAACATAAAGACAGTTTAATAAGTGAAAAAAAAAAAAAGAGGGGAAAAAACCCAAGTGATGCAAAGGCAATCACTCACCACCTCCCACAAGCAGACTGATGCCCAGTCAGTCTCCAAGCAATGGCTACTTTGGAAAGACTCCCCTCCTCCCAGTTTTATTGCTGAGCATGATGTCATATGGTATGGAATATCCCTTTGGTCAGTTGGGGTCAGCTGTCCCAGCTGTGTCTCCTCCCAACGTCTTGTGCATCCCCAGCCTACTCGCTGGTGGAGTGGCGTGAGAAGCAGAAAAGGCCTTGACTCTGTGTAAGCACTGCTCAGCAATAACTAAAACATCTCTATATTATCATCAACGCTATTTTCAGCACAAATCCAAAACATAGCCCCATACTAGCTACTATGAAGAAAATTAACTCTATCCCAGCCAAAACCAGCACATTCTCCACCCCTTATTCCATACCATTTACCTCATGCACAGGTCCCACAATATCTAAAACATCCTCATCAACCACCAATCCCCTTCTCATCCTTTAATATATACACAAATATCATTCCCTTAGTCTATGGGCCATCCCCATCTGTCCTGGTTTTGGCTGGGATGGAGCTAATTTTCTTCCCAGTACCTACGGTGTTTTGGATTTAGTAGGTGAGGAATGGTGATAATACACTGATGTTATTAGATGTTGCTAAAAGATCAAGGATGTTTTTCAGCTTCCCAGGTTTTGCTAATGTGCAGGTGCAAAAAGCTGGAAGGTGTATAGCCAGTACAGTTGATCCAAACTGGCCAAAGAGAGTATTCCATACCATAGACGTCATGCCCAGTTGTCGTGGTTTAACCCCAAATTGTAACCCAATACCACACAGCCGCTTGCTCACTCCCCCTCTCCCCGCTGGGTTGGGGAGGAGAATTGGAGAGAAAGGAAAACTCGTGGGTTGAGATAAAAACAGCTCACCAGGACAGCAAAGTAAAAAATATGAAAATATATTAATAATGATAATAATGATAATATATACAAGGATAATAGAATATATGAAACAAATGATACACAATTTCTCACCACCCGACGACCGATACAGCCCGTCCCGAGCAGCAGGCAGGGAGCAGGGGTATCCCCCCCCAGCTACCCCAGAACAGCAAGTTCCAGGGAAAGCAGGCGAGGGAACAAACAGCTAAACGAGTGAAAAACAAAAAGGTAAAAATAGGGAAACAAAAAGCAACCTGAAGGGAAGCTTAAGGATTAGGGCAAGTTAAAGGTCTCAAAAGCCTCAAAAGCCCAAAAGACCAAAAAAAAGATCTAGTCAAAACTAGTGGCCCACCGACCGACCCTCGCTTATATCAAGCATGATGTCTATGGTATGGAATACTCTCTTTGGCCAGTTTGGATCAACTATCCTGTCTCTACCCCTCCCAAGTTTTTGCATCTGCACGTTAGCAGAACCTGGAAAACAACAAAATGTCCTTGGTGGTTCAGCAGCAACCAGCAACATCAGTGTGCTATCACCGTTCTTCACACACTAAATCCAAAACACAGGAGCTGCTGAAAACAAAACTAGCTCCATCCTGGCCTAAACCAGGACAGTATCCACCCCTTATTCCATACCATTTACGTTATGCTCAGGTCTCTCACTTTCCAATTAATCACTGCCACTTTTTGTCTTTAATATATACACACAGATATCGTTCCCTTAGTCTATGGACCATCCCTCCAAAATGTCTATTGAGTTCATTTAGTCCACGATCCTGGGTTCCATCTGTCTTGACAGTCTCTCAGGGCAGGAGAGATGATGGGCGGTGTCAGATTGCTGCATGCTGCATCTGGAACTTACAGCTGGTGTATCTGCCACGGCTGGTGTAGCTTGTCCGCAGTCGGCAGGTCGAAGGTGTCGATCTCGACTGTGTGCCAGTTGTTGAAGTCAGCCCATCACTGCACTCTGCTCGGTTTCATCAGAGGTCGCTCTTCATTGAGTCGGGTGATTCTTGCTGTAATACCTTTGGTATAGAACACAACTATAGAAATGATTATATACATTATTATATACAATATATACATAATATAAATGATTATATGCAGTATATTATAGTAATTAACATCACACAGTTCAGACTATTGGCTATTTTCACCTAAAATCAGATCTCCCTGAGGTACACATCGGACTTCTCCATCCTCCTGCATTACCCACCAAGTGCATCCAGGCCCTTGAGCGAAAGCAATCCCACGGATGGGTTTGCCTTTGCCCGAGGCAGGAATAACCCAGACTGTCTTCCCCAGCATGTTTTTTACATGCACCACAGGAACTTTGTCCCCTTCTACAGTATGTAAAGGTTTTGACTGGGCAGGGCCAGATCAATTGGTGGATCCCCTAGTGTTGACTAACCAAGTGGCTTTTGCTAAATGTGTATCCCAGTTTTTATAGGTTCCACCACCCATTGCTTTCAGTGTAGTTTTCAGTAGTCCATTGTATCGTTCAATTTTCCCAGAGGCTGGTGCATGATAGGGGATGTGATACACCCACTCAATGCCATGCTCTTTGGCCCAGGTGTCTAGGAGGTTGTTTCGGAAATGAGTCCCGTTGTCTGACTCAATTCTTTCTGGGGTGCCATGTCGCCATAAGACTTGCTTTTCAAGGCCCAGGATGGTGTTCCGGGCAGTGGCATGGGGCACAGGATATGTTTCCAGCCATCCGGTGGTTGCTTCCACCATTGTAAGCACATGGCGCTTGCCTTGGCGGGTTTGTGGGAGTGTGATATAGTCAATCTGCCAGGCCTCCCCATATTTATATTTCAGCCATCGTCCTCCATACCAGAGAGGCTTTAATTGCTTGGCTTGCTTGATTGCAGCGCATGTTTCACACTCATGAATAACTTGTGCAATAGTGTCCATAGTTAAGTCCACTCCTCAATCACGAGCCCATCTGTATGTTGCGTCTCTTCCTTGGTGGCCTGAGGTGTCATGGGCCCACCGAGCTAGGAATAGTTCACCCTTACGTTGCCAGTCCAAGTCCACTTGAGACACTTCAATTTTAGCAGCCTGATCCACTTGCTGGTTGTTTTGATGTTCCTCAGTGGCCCGACTCTTGGGTACATGAGCATCTACATGGCGTACTTTTACAACAAGCTTCTCTACACGGGCAGCAATATCTTGCCACAGTTCAGCAGCCCAAATAGGTTTACCTCTGCGCTGCCAGTTGCTCTGCTTCCATTGCTGTAACCACCCCCACAGGGCATTCGCTACCATCCAAGAGTCGGTGTAGAGGTAGAGCTTTGGCCACTTCTCTCGCTCAGCAATATCTAAAGCCAGCTGGATGGCTTTCACCTCTGCAAACTGACTTGATTCACCTTGTCCTTCAGTGGCTTCCGCAACTCTTCGTGTAGGACTCCATACAGCAGCTTTCCACCTTCGATGTTTTCCTACAATACGGCAGGATCCATCAGTGAACAGGGCATATTGCTTTTCATCTTCTGGCAGTTTATTATACGGTGGGGCTTCTTCAGCACGTGTCACCTCCTCCTCTGTCGACATTCCAAAATCTTTGCCTTCTGGCCAGTCCGTGATCACTTCCAGAATTCCTGGGCGACTGGGGTTTCCTATTCGAGCTCGTTGTGTGATCAGTGCAACCCACTTACTCCATGTGGCATCGGTGGCATGATGCGTAGAAGGGACTCTCCCTTTGAACATCCAGCCCAGCACCGGCAGTCGGGGTGCCAGGAGGAGCTGTGCTTCAGTGCCGATCACTTCTGAAGCAGCTCGAACCCCTTCATATGAGGACAATATCTCTTCCTCCATACGGGCCTGTGTCTCGGCTGTGGAAAAACTGGCTGAAAGAATGTGCCAGGAGTTTCGGCAACTCAAAGAGGAAAGGTCCTACTTGCCACCTGCACGGACGAGAATCTCAGCTGTTAGGAGAACATTTTCCCCTGCTCAAGAGAAACGGTACACACGGCGAGGTACTCTGTGGTTTTACCTCCGTGACCATGGAGAGGACATGAGAAAGTGGGATGGAAAACCCACCTCGACCCTAGAGGCAAGGGTACGTGAGTTGAAAAAGAAAACAGCTACAAATAAGGGTTCTTCCAGGAAAAGTGCAATTAGTGAAAAAAAAAAAGTGAAATTAGTACTATTTGACTCAATTCTTTCTGGGGTGCTGTGTCACCACGTAACTTGTTTTTCAAGGCCCAGCATGGTGTTTCGGGCAATGTTATCAGTTACAGGGTATGTTTCTAGCCATCTGGTACTTGCCTCCACCATAGTAAGCATGTGGTGTTTGCCTTGGTGTCTACATGGCAGTGTGGTATAATCAATCATCTGCCAGGTCTCCCCAGATTGATATCTCAGCCATCATCCTCCATACCGGAGAGACTTTACCCACTTGGGTTGCTTCATTATGGTGCATGTTTCACATTCATGGATAATCTGTGAAATGACATTAGTGATCAAGTCCACCCCTTGATCATGAGCCCATCTGTCCACTGCATTTCCCCATAGATGTCCTAGTGTTACATGGGTCCACCAAGCTATGAATAACTCACCCTTACATTCCCCATTCATGTCCACCTGAGCCATCTCAATTGTGGCAGCCTGGTCTACCTGCTCATTGTTTCAATGTTCTTCAGTGACATGGCTCTTGGGCATGTGAGCATCTACGTGACATACCTTTACAACAAGGTTCTGAACTCAGGCAGCAATGAAACAATGCTGCAGCCCAGATGAGTTTACCTCTGCACTGTCAATTGGTCTTCTTCCACTGCTGTAGCCACCCCCATAGGGCATTTGCCACCATCCATGAGTCAGTACAGAGATAAAGTACTGGCCATTTTTCTCATTTGGCAATCTCTAGAGCCAGCTGGATGGCTTTCACTTCTGCAAACTGTGCATCTGTACCAACTACTCCTGAAGGACATGATTTAGTGGTGGACTTGGTAGTGATAGGTTAATGGTTGGACTCGATGATCTTGGAGGTCTCTTCCAACCAGAATGATTCTATGATTCTATGATTCTATATGCTGCTAGTATCTCCTTTCAGTTGGGGTGCTGTGGGCCTTGGATCCTCTATACTCCCAGCTCCAAAACCCTAGAGGTCGACCTTGGGTCTCTCCTGGTGTTTTCTGCCAGAGACTCCAGGTGGGGGCCTGCTCCCCAGCTGCGGTGTAGAACACATTTTGCATGGCTGATCCTGTCCAGACTGGCACAAGGGCTACTGCACAAACTGTCTCCTGTTTGATCTTTTCAAAGGCTTGTCATTCCTCAGTTCTTCTTTCAGGTCACTTGATAGAGAGGACTCACAAACTGACTGTAACCCAGCGTTCTCCAGAAACCCACAAGGCCTAGGAAAGCTTGGGTTATATTTTTGTTAGCTGGTGGAGACATGGCTGTTATTTTACTGATCACATCCATTGGGATATGACAATGCCCATCTTGCCATTTTATTCCCAAGAACTGGATCTCCTGTGCAGGTCCCTTGACCTTGCTTTGTTTTATTGCAAAATCAGCTTTAATAAGGTTCTGGATTATTCTTTTCCCTTTCTCAAACACTTCCTTTGTTGTGTTGACCCACACGATAATGATGTCAATGTATTGCAGGTGTTCAGGGGCATCACCCTGTTCCAGTGCAGTCTGGATCAGTCCATGGCAAATGGTAGGCCTGTCCTTTCATCCCTGGGGCAGTCTATTCCACGTGTATTGGACACTCCTCCACCTGAAAGCAAACTGTGGCCTGTACTCTGCTGTGAAATGGATTGAGAAAAATGCATTGGCACTATCAGTTGTGGCATACCACTTGGCAGCCTGTAACTCCAGTTCGTATTGGAGCTCTAGCATGTCCAGTACGACAGCACTCAATGACAGCATGACTTCGTTCAGGCCACAATAGTCCACTGTTAGCCTCCACCTGCCATCAGACTTTCGCACTGGCCATATTGGCACTATTAAAGGGTGAACAAGTCTTGCTGATCACTCCTTGGCTCTCCAGTTGACGAATCAGCTTATGGATGGGAACCATGTTGTTGGAGGGACAACATATCCAGCACATATATAGTATAGAATCATAGAACCATAGAATAGTTTGGGTTGGAAGGGACCTTTTAAAAGTCATCTAGTCCAACCCCCTGCAATAAGCAGGGACATCCTCAACTAGGTCAGGTTGCCCAGAGCCCCATCCAGCCTGACCTTGAATGTTTCCAGGGATGGGGCATCTACCACCTCTCTGGGCAACCTGTTCCAGTGTTTCACCACCCTCATTGTGAAAAACTTCTTCCTTATATCTAGTCTAAATCTCCCCTCCTTTAGTTTAAAACCATTACCCCTTGTCCTATCACAGCAGGCCCTGCTAAAAAGTTTTTCCCCATCTTTCCTATAAGCCCCCTTTAAGTACTGAAAGGCTGCAATAAGGTCTCCCCGGAGCCTTCTCTTCTCCAGGCTGAACAAGCCCAGCTCTCTCAGCCTGTCTTCATAGGAGAGCTGCTCCATATTCTCATTGTTTCTGTTTCTCACATTTGTTTTGATTTCTGCTCCCCATCCCCTCTTGCTTTTCCTTTCTGCTTGTGCTGGTTTTTCTTCAGTCTTCTGTGAAATTCTCTTATTTTCCCATATGTAATGGTGACTGCTATCACAGAAACTTGGTCTTCCTCTTTGCTTCCCCACCTATGAACTATATAGACACTTCACCTAAATAGATACTTTGTAGAAAAAACTAGAGGCCTGCAGTGGCCAGGGACAGGAAAAGAGGAGGGAAATGGATTGTCCTATTTGACAGCAAGCTCCTAGTGTGGCATCAAATCATGCCCTGTGGCTGTGCTCACAGTTACTCTTCTAGCCACAGCTGTGCTTCCTTTCCTGCTGTCTCTGCTCCATAAATTCAGTTGCTCATATAATCACTCCCTAATGTATTTTGGTTAGAATGAACCAGTTTAAAATACATTAAATGGCTATATTAACAAAGTTCTATGCATTTTGATAGAAAAAATGGTTGGTTTTTTTCTTGTTTCAGTATATAATTTGTACATAAAGAATTCAAGGAATGTGTTTTGAAGTCCTTTTTAGTGAAGGAACATGTAGTGATTTTAATCATAGTTCATATGTCCTGCATAATTAAACTTAAATATTTTGAATGATGTCTCATTTGCTTTATCATTGGAGGCTAATCCTATGTAATTAAAGCATTTTTTAATGGCTTTTTAAAATATGTTAATAGCAAAAGGAGAATCAGAGATAACATTGGTCTGTTACTTGATGAGGTCGGTCACCTCACAAATAGGGACGTAGACAAAGCGGAGATGTTTAATGCCTTCTTTGCCTCTTTCTTCAACACCAATGAATGATGGGCCCTGGGATCCCTGGAGCCCTGTGTTGGAACACCATGACTAGGGGGGTGATAAACTCCCAGATGACCCTGAACTTGTTTGAGACTTGCTGCTCCAGCTGGACGCACATAAATCTATGGGGCCCGATGGGATTCATTCTAGGGTACTGAAAGAGCTGGTCGATGTCATTGTGGGACCTCTCTCCATTATTTTTAAATTATTTTTCTTGGGAGTCTGGTGAGGTCCCAGTTGACTGGAAGCTGGAAAATGTCCCAATTTTCAAGAAGGAAGACCCTGGTAATTACAGACCTGTCAGTGCCTAGTAAAATTATGGTGAAGGTTATTCTGGGAGTTATTGAAAAACCCTTGAGTGACTGCAGTCATTGGTCATAGCCAGCATGGGTTCACGAAGGGAAAGTCCTGCTTAACTAACTTAATTTCCTTTCATGACAAGGTCACCCATCTAGTTGACCAAGACAAGCCAGTAGATGTGGTGGTTTTGGATTTTAGCAAAGCTTTTGATATTGTCTCTCACAGTATCCTTCTGGACAAAATGTCCAGCACACAGCTAGACATGTACACAACACGATGGGTGAACAATTGGCTGATGGGTCAGGCTCAAAGAGTTGTAGTAAATGGGGTTACATCAGGCTGGTGACCAGTCACCAGTGGGGTTCCCCAGTGCTCAATTTTAGGGCCAGTGCTCTTTAATGTTTTTATAAATGATCTGGACACAGGAATCAAATGTACATTAACTAAGTTTGCTGACGATACTAAATTAGGAGGAGCTGTGGACTCCCTCAAGGGTAGAGAGACCTTACAGAGAGATCGGGATAGACTAGAGAGCTGGGCAATCACCAACTGTATGAAATTTAACAAGAGCAAGTGCCAGATTCTCCACCTGGGACGGGGTAATCCTGGTTATACGTACAAATTGGAGAATGAGAGGCTGTAGAGCAGCCCTGCGGAAAGAGATCTGGGGCTTTGGGTTGATGGCAAGTTGAATATGAGTCAACAGTGTGCCCTGGCAGCCAAAAAGGCCAACCGTGTCCTGGGGTGCATCAAGCACATCGTAGCTAGCCAGTCGAGGGAGGTGATTGTCCCACTCTACACTGCACTGGTGCGGCCCCACCTCGAGTACTGTGTGCAGTTTTGGGTGCCTCAGTATAAGAAGGACATCAAACTATTAGAGTGTGTCCAGAGGAGGGTGACCAAGATGGTGAAAGGCCTCGAGGGCAAGACTTATGAGGAGCGGCTGAGGTCACTTGGTTTGTTCAGCTTGGAGAAGAGAAGGCTGAGGGGGTGACCTCATCGCAGTCTGCATCTTCCTCAAGAGGGCCAGCGGAGGGGGAGGTGCTGATCTCCTCTCTCTGGTGACCAGCAATAGGACATGAGGAAATGGCATGAAGTTGCATGAGGGGAAGTTCGATTGTACATTAGGAAAAGGTTCTTCACTGAGAGGGTGGTCAAGCACTGGAACAGGCTTCCCAGGGAAGTGGTCACGGCACCAAGCCTTTCAGAACTCAAGGAGCATCTGGATGATGCTCTTAGTCATATGGTTTAGTGTTAGGTAGTCCTGCGAGGAGCAGGGAGTTGGACTTGATGATCCTTATGGGTCCCTTCCAACTTGAGATATTCTATGATTCTATGATTTTTCCTTTTAATGCTTTCTATTTTTGTATAACAAAGGAAAAATAAAGGGCACTTCAGTGAACCATTATCCTTATTACGCTGTGCTACTGATAGTGATCTAGATACTAAAATGTATAAGAAGAGGAAGCTTCTCATGTATGTTGCAGTTTAAGCAAATAATTAGTAACATTCAACTTGTTCATTATTTCTGAATATGAAATTAACATTTTGTTTAGACATCATCTTTCAGTGAAAGGTTTGATCTTCCTTGACAAGAGAATTTTAGCTATTTTGATACAGGGTCAAAGCAGAAAGATTACAAGGTGATTTAATACGAATAAAATGCTTTTTAAATGCTCTTAAATTACAGAATGAGAGAGCTAAAACATACTCTCTCTGGTCTTCAAACTTCTGAAAAAGATCTGTAATGTCCACAAAAAGGAAAGGAGCTTTTGCATTTCACTGATTTAATAGGAAATTATTCAAGCATTTTGATCAGCTTATACTTCATGGTTATAAATGATTTTAATATCAATTTACTAAGGATTGTTGAGTTAGCAAATTATGACAGTTGTTAATTAGTTCTACAAGACAATGAAAGAATATAATAGCCTTTCAATTTTAAACTTTGCAAAAAGGCATGCACGTTTTCTGATTGTGGTGGGTTGACCCCAGACAACAGCCAAGCACTCACCCTGTCTCTTGTTAATTCCCATGGGATGGGGAGGAAACTGAAGGAAGGTGAGAAGACTTGTGAATTGAGAAAACAGTTGAATAGGTGAAGCAAAAGATGCTTGCACAAGCAAAGCAAAAAGGGAATTCATTCACTACTTCCCATCAGCAGGCAGATGTCCAGCCACTTCCTGGAAAGCAGGGCCTCAGCACACGTAGTGGTTGTTTGGGAAGACAAATGTCGTAACCCCAAATGTCTCTGCTTCCTTCTCCTTTCCTTGAGCTTTTAACGCTGAGAGCAACGTCATATGGTATAGAATATCTCTTTGATCAGTTTGGGACAGTTGTCTTAGTTGTATTCCCTCCCAACCTCTTGCACACCACCAGCCTACTCCCTGTGGTGGAGGAGGAAAAACAGAGGTCTTGACTCAGTGCAAGCACTGTTCAGCAATAGCCAAAATATTGGTCTGTTATAAACACTGTTCAAATGCAAAACAGCACCATGCAGGATGCTATGAAGAACGTTAACTCCATCCATACCATTTGCATCATGCTTAGGTCCCACATTATTTCATACATCTAAGTATCCTCTGACCATTCCATTCACGTGTTGTTTCATTTCTGTACCTGTCCTGGTTTCGGCTGGGATGGAGCTAATTTTCTTCCCAGTAGCTACTGTGCTTTGGATTTAGTATGGGATTTGGTATGTGAAGAATGTTGATAATACACTGATGTTATTAGATGTTGCTAAGAGATCAAGGATGTTTTTCAGCTTCCCAGATTTTGCTAATGTGCAGGTGCAAAAAGCTGAGAGGGGTATAGCCAGTACAGTTGACCCAAACTGGCCAAAGAGAGTATTCCATACCATAGACGTCATGCCCAGTATATAAGTGGGGGTCAGCCAGTGGGCTGGACGCTGTTCATTCAGGCTTTCATTCCTTCATTCTGCCCTCCCTTGCTTGCTCTCTCTGGAATTTGAGGTTCTGAGATTGCTGCTGGGGAAATTGCTGTTCCAAGATCGCTTCTTGGGATCGTTCTGAGATCACTCTTGGGACGGGTTGTATCGGTCATCGGGTTGTCGATCAGTGAGAAATTGTGCATCATTCATTTTGTACATTTTATTATAATTATATTTTATTATCTTTATTAATATATAATATAAAATAATAATTATTGTCTTTGTCTTTGCTGTCCTGGTGAACTGTCTTTATCTCAACCCATGAGTTTTCCTTTCTTTCTGATTCTCCTCCCCACCCCACTAGGAGGGTGGGTGGAGTGAGCAAGCGGCTGTGTGGTATTTGGTTGCCAGCTGGGGCTAAACCATGACAATACCCTACTGAAGTCTTTCCAGTTATCTAACACACACTATGTTACAACAATTGATCCTTCTGTCCCATACCTTTCTTTTTTCCTTCCCATTCTATCTATTTCTCATTCCCAAAATTCCCTCTTACCAGCACTTACAACCCATACTACACACTTAAAGCATCTTTACATCTAGCAGTCAGGTTTATACATCCTCATTAACCATGAGTCCCTGTCCCTTGACATATACACAGATATTATTCCCCTGTACCATTGGACGTGCCACCCCTGCTCAAATGTCCATGGGAACAGTCAATGACTTGGCCCCCATCTGTCAAGGTGGTTGCTCAGCACAGGAAAAGCAAAATGTTGTGCTTGACTGTTGGGCGCTGTCCTTGTTCTTTCTCTGTATAAACACATCTTATAGCCTTTTCTTACCTCCTTTCATGATGTGAAATGGGAGTTTTCAGAGCAAGATACAATCGGATTGCTATTGAATTTGAAATTAGCAACCATCTAGGAGTGTTTTTAATTTTGGTTTGGTTTGGATTTTTTTCACCATCAGAAACCTTATAATGTTGCCTCAAGAAGCAAATTCTTTCATCCAGTAAAGGCACAGAGAACATAATGGTATGAGTGGATAATTCAGGTATAAGTTTCTACTGGGTCTGGCTGGGATGGAGTTAACTTTCCCCATAGCAGTCTTCGTAGTGCTGTGCTTTGTTTTTGTAGCTAGAAGAGTGTTGATAACACACCAATATTTTGGTTACTGCTGAGCAGTGCTCACACAGCATCAAGGCTGTCTCTCCAACTTCCTCCCCCACCCCAGGAAGTGGCTGGACATCACCTGCTGATGGGAAATAGAGAATAAATCTTTTTTTTTTTAAAATTTTCCTTTGCTTCCATGCGGCCTTTGCTTTTCTTTATTAAAATGCCTTTATCTCGAACTAAGATTTTTTCATCTTATTTTCTCCCCCTGTCCTGCTGAGGAGGGGGAGTGAGAGAGTGGCTTGGTGGGCACCTAGTGGCCAGTCAAGGTCAACCCACCACAGTCCTTTGTGACGCCAAGTGTGGGGCTGGAGACAACAGCAGTTTTGAATTGAGTGTGCTATAGCTATAGTAGTTATTAAGTGGCAAGCTGCTGTGTGGGTCACAGTTTGCTGGCTGCACTGCTTATCTCTTTATTTTGCTGAGCTAGGGAACATGTTAATACAAAAAAATGGCTATATGTGATTTACCCTGGCATTGATGTCCTTACTGTGCTGGGGGAGCTGTCTTGTGGAGAGGATGAGGGAATACACCTCCCTCTTCCCATCCGGGATTGATGTGGGTGGTTTTATTGCGCAGGCTCCCAAGGTCCTTGTTCACCCTTATGTGAGCTATTTAATACTACTAATGAAGACTGTTGGTTTATTGTTGGGTTTGTGGAATCTGGTATCATCCTGGCATAAGAGGAGACAACTTTTGGGTGAGGTGATACTGAAACATGCCCTGAGGCAGCTGGTCCCTGGGTGGCAGGGTGTGTGGAAAGATTTGGGCAGCTGCCTAGGGCGGCTATCACCTCCCATAGCCTGGGATTTTACACCTGAACAGGCAAGTAACCCTGGCAAACTGATGTACCACCTGATAGAAGGGTGCCTTGCCTACCCCAATGAAGACCAGCAGCTTCTAGCACTGTACTGGGGCTTGGCCTGTGCCTACGAGCCACAATTCAGTACTATCAGAGGAACATTGTAAAGACAGGTACCAAAACCACCTCTGAGAATGCCATGATTGAGACCGGGATACAAACTACATCTAAAAGAACATGATAGTTGAGACAGGGACCCAAACCACATCGGAGGACATTATGGTTGAGATAGGGACCCAAATGCCAACTCCAGTAATTGTCACAATAGTGAAAAAGAAACAGTGGACAAGGAGGTCAACAGGTCCATATCATCGATTAGTAAGGGAGGAGGAGGAAGGGTCTGATCAGGAAGCTAGTCCTTCAGCAAAGAAACAGGAGGAAGAAGTGAGACAAATCAGACAAGAGGCAGAAACTACCCAGTCTCTGACCTCAAAAGAACTTCAAGACATGGGGAAAGATTACAGTCGCCAGCCAGGTGAGCGGGTTCCTGCCTGGCTGTTCTGATGCTGGGATAGCAGGACCAGCAGTCAGGAATTGGAAGGTAGGGAAGCCCAACAGCTGAGATCCCTTGCTAGATACTGGGGAATTGAGAGAGGAATTGGAAAAGAGGCAGCAATTCACAGTCTCTGGAGATGATTCCTCTCAAGTGTGAGGGCAAGGTATCCATTCAAGGAAGATCTTGTGAACTCCCCAGGAAAGTGGACTACCACTGAGGAAGGCATCCAGTACCTGCGAGAATTAGCGGTACTGTAAGTCATCTACAGTGATCTAGACAATGATGAGGTCTCCAAAAATCCAGATGACGTCTTGTGCATATGGGCCACGTGGAGGAAGGTGGTCCAAAATGCCCCAGCGTCATATTCTAACAGCTTGGCAACAATATATTGCTCAGATATGGATACACCAACTGCGAAGAGAGCATCTTCCTGGCTCAAAAATTTTGAAGAAAATCTCTGTCCCTCCTCATCCCCATGGGCCAGCGCTTTGACTGTCAGGGGCGCCCCACACAGTCAGTCCCCTCCTGCCCTGGTCAGAGGGAAAGGGAGCCCCAGGCACATGCCACATGGCACTCTGGTTCTTCCTGCGTGAGCAAGGGGAGGACATGAGGAAGTGGGGTGGTGAACCCACCTTTAAGCTGGAAGCCCATGTACGTGAACTGAGAGGGAAGACAGCTCTTAATAAGGGGCCAGCCAAGAAGGCTGTCAGCTTAGTTGCTGTAGAAACACAAGGCGGCAATCAGCGATCTCCCAGACATAGAAGAAGGACTGAGATCACCTCCCTTGATCCTGAGGAGGGGACTTCTGGTCTGCACTGCAAGGGTCAGACAGAGAATACTCTGACCAGGAACAGGAATAGAGGGTCCCTGCTTCCGGCCAGGAGGAGGAAAGGGATGACCGTGTATACTGGACTGTGTGGGTTCGATGGCCTGGCACATCAGACCCACAGAAGTATAGGGCTTTGGTGGACACTGGTGCACAGTGTACTCTGGTGCCATCAGAACATAAGGGCATGGAACCCATCTGGATCTCGGGAGTGACAGGGGGATGCCAAGAATTGTCGGTATTGGAGGCTGAGGGGAGCTTAACAGGGGACAAGTGGCAAAAGCACCCCATTGTGACTGGCCCAGAGGCCCCTTGTTTCCTTGGCATAGACTACCTCAGGAGAGGGTACTTCAAGGACCCAAAGGGATAGGGATGGGCTTTTGGTGTAGCCACCATGAACATAGAGAAGATCAAACAGTTATCTACTCTGCCTGGCCTCTTGGAAGATCCCTCCATTGTGGACTTGCTGCGAGTTGAAGAACAGCAGGTGCCCATTGCTGCCATCACAGTACACCGGTGGCAATATCGCATGAACCGAGACTCCCTGGTTCCCATCCATAAGCTGATTTGTCGACTGGAGAGCCAAGGAGTGATCAGCAAGACTTGTTCACCCTTTAATAGTCCCATATGGCCAGTGCGAAAGTCTGATGGCAGGTGGAGGCTAACAGTGGACTATTGTGGCCTGAACGAAGTCATGCTGTCATTGAGTGCTGTCGTACTGGACATGCTAGAGCTCCAATACGAACTGGAGTTACAGGCTGCCAAGTGGTATGCCACAACTGATAGTGCCAATGCATTTTTCTCAATCCATTTCACAGCAGAGTGCAGGCCACAGTTTGCTTTCAGGTGGAGGAGTGTCCAATACACCTGGAACCGACTGGCCCAGTGGTGGAAGCAGAGTCCTACCATTTGTCATGGACTAATCCAAACTGTACTGGAACAGGGTGATGCCCCTGAACATCTACAATACATGAATGACATCATCATGTGGGGCAACAAAGCAGAAGTGTTTGAGAAAGGAAAAAGAATAATTCAGATTCTTCTGAAAGCTGGTTTCACCATAAATAGAAGCAAGGTCAAGGGACCCACACAGGAGATCCAGTTCTTGGGAGTAAAATAGCAGGATGGACGTTGTCACGTCCCTATGGTTGTGATCAACAAGATAGCAACTGTCTCCCCACTAGCTAAGAAGAAAGAAACACAAACTTTCCTAGGCCTTGTGAGATTCTGGAGAATGCATATTCCAGGTTATAGTCAGCTTGTGAGCCCTCTCTATCGAGTAACCCGAAAGAAGAACTATTTTGAGTGGCACCCTGAGCAACAGCAAGCCTTTGACCAAATCAAACAGGAGAGAGCTCATGTGGTAGTTCTTGGGCATATCCATAAAGGACTAGCTGTGCAAACTGTGCTCCACACTGCAACTGTGGAGCATGGTCTCACCTTGAGCCTCTGGCAGAAAACACCAGGAGAAACCCGAGGTCGACCATTAGGGTTTTGGAGCCGGGGGTATCGAGGATCAGAAGGCTGCTACACCCTGACTGAAAAAGAGATACTAGCAGCTTACGAAGGGGTTTGAGCCGCTTCACAAGTTGTTGGTACAGAAGCATATCTCCTCTTGGCACCACGATTGCCCATGCTACACTGGATGTTCAAAGGAAACGTCCCCCCTACACATCACGCAACCAACGCTACATGGAGTAAGTGGGTAGCGTTCATCATGCAACGAACTCAACCGGGGAAACCCAACTGCCCAGGAATCCTGGAAGAGATCATGGACTGGCCAGAAGGCAGAGAATTTGGAGCATTGCCTGAGGAGGTGGCTCATACCCAAGAGGCATCATCATACAATGAGTTATCAGAAGATGAAAGGCATTATGCTCTGTTTACTGATGGATCCTGTCATGTGGTAGGAAACCATCAGAAGTGGAAAGCTGCTGTGTGGAGCCTCACACGATAAGTCACTGAAGCCACTGAAAGAGACGGCGAGTCAAGTCAGTTTGCAGAAGTGAAAGCTGTCCAACTAACCCTAGAGATCGCTGAGCAAGAAAAGTGGCCAGTACTCTCTCTCTATACTGACTCATGGATGGTGACTGATGCCCTATAGGAGTGGCTACAGCAGTGAAAGAAGACCAACTGGCAGCGCAAAGGTAAACCCATCTGGGCTGATGCATTGTGGCAAAGCATCGCTGCCCGGGTAGAAAACATCGCTCTAAAGGTACGTCATGTAGATGCTCACATGCTCAAAAGCTGCGCCACTGAAGAACATTGAAACAATGAACAGGTAAGACTATCAAAATTGAAGTGGCTCAGGTGGACCTGGACTGGGAGCATAAGGGTGAGCTATTTGTAGCCCAATGGGCCCACGAAACATCAGGACATCTAGGGAGAGATGCAACATACAGATGGACTCGTGATCGAGGGGTGGACCTGACCATGGAGGCCATTGCACAGGTCACACATGAATGTGAAACATGTGCGGCAATCAAGCGAGCCATGCGAGTAAAGTGTCCCTGGAATAGAGGGCAGTGGCTGGGATATTGATATGGTGAGGCCTGGCAAATTGTCTATATTAGACCACTGCCCCAAACACACCAAAGCAAGCGCTACATACTCACCATGGTGGAAGCAACTACCGGTTGGCTAGAAACATACCCTGTAAACCATGCCACTGCCTGAAACACCATCTTGGGCCTTGAAAGGCAAATTTTGTGGCGACCTGGTATCCCAGAAAGAATTGAATCAGACAACAGGACTCATTTCCAAAATAACCTCACAAACTCCTGGGCCAAGAAATACGGCATTGAGTGGGTGTATCACATCCCCTATCATCCACAAGGCTCTGGATAGATTGAGAGATATAATGGACTGTTAAAGACTATGTTGAGAGCATTGGGCAATGGGGCATGGAAGCACTGGGATATAAATTTAGCAGAAGCCACTTGGCTGGTTAACACCAGAGGATCTACTAACCATCCTGGTTCTGCCCAAACAAAACCCCTACATACTGTGGGAGGAGATAAGGTCCCCATAGTGCACGTAGGGAAGTGGCTGGGGAAGGCAGTGTGGATTGCTCCTCCCATGGGAAAAGGCAAACCCATTTGTGGGATCGTCTTCGCTCAAGGACCTGGGTGTACTTGGTGGGTAATGCGGAAGGATGGGGAGATCCAGTGTGTGCCTCAAGGAGATTTAATCTTGGGGGAAAATAATCTGTGATGTGAGTTGTATGTTGTAGGAAGTAATGTAGCAGGAACTACCTGAACCAACGAAGAGTGAGGTTTGCAAGAAACCGGGCAAGTGCAGCAATGACCCAAACCAACCTGGTGTTGGTGCGCAACAATCAAACATGCTGCTTCTCCTGTCCTGAGTGCATATCTTGACAGATGGGGCCCAAGTCAAAGCCTGTTCTTATGAACATTTGGGGGAGTGGCGGAAACCCAAGGAATGGGGAAATAATATCTCTTTATCTGTTAAGGGACAGCGGACAGTAGTTAATGAGAATGCATAAATCTGTTTTTTGGGTATAAAGAGGGCTTAAGTATTTAGTTTAAGTTGTAAGTGTTGGTATAGAGGGCTTTTCAGGAATGAGAAGTAGATACAATGGGATGGTTAGAAGATATATAAATTTATATATTATATTATATATGTATATAATATATTATATATTTATATAATATATTATTAATATAAAATATTAATATTAAATTATGTGGGACCTGAGCATGATGCAAATGGTATGGAATAAGGGGTGGAGATTGTATTGGGTCTGGCTGGGATGGAGTTCCACATAGCAGTGCTCATAGAGCTGTGCTTTGTATTTGTAGCTAGGAAGGTGTTGATAACACACCACTGTTTTGGCTACTGCTGAGCAGTGCTCCCACAGCATCAAGGCTGTCTCTCCAATCCCCCGCCCCCAAAGGCCAGTAGGCTAGGGGTGGGCAAGAGGTTGGGAGGGGACATAGCCAGGACAGCTGACCCAAACTGACCAAAGAGATATTCCATACCATACGAGGTTGTGCTCAGCAATAAAAGCTAAGAAAAGGAGGAGGAGCTGGGGGGGCAGGGACCTTCTATTCCTGTTCCTGGCCAGAGTATTCTCTGTCTGTCCCTTGCAGCGCCAGACCAGAAGGCCCCTCACCAGCAGCAAGGGAGGTGATTTCAGTTCTTCTATGCTTGGGAAATTGCTGACTGCCTGTCGTGGTTTAACCCCAGATGGTAACCGAAATACCACGCAGCTGCTCACTCACTTCCCCCTGCCCCTGGTGGGGTGGGGAGGAGAATCGGAGAGAAAGGAAAACTCGCAGGTTGAGATAAAAGCAGTTCACCAGGACAGCAAAGGAAAAATATGAAAATATATTAGTAATGATAATAATAATATATATAAGGATAATAGAATATATAAAACAAACGATGCACAATGTCTCACCACCCAACGACCGATACAACCCATCCCGAGCAGCAGTCAGGGAGCAGGGGTATTCCCCCCCCAGCTATCCCAGAGCAGCAAGTTCCAGAGAGAGCAGGCGAGGGAACGAACAGCCAAACGAACAGGGGAAAAAAAAGGAAAAACAGGGAAACAAAAAAAAAAAGCAACCCGAAGGGAAGCTTAAGGATTAAGGCACGTTAAGGGAAGTGGCCCACCGGCTGACCCTCACTTATACTGGGCTATACCCCTCCCAAGTTTTTGCACCTGCACATTAGCAAAACCTGGGAAACTGCAAAATGTCCTTGATTGTTTAGCAGCAACCAACATCATCAGTGTACTATCACCATTCTTCTCACACTAAATCCAAAACACAGGAGCTGCTGAAGACAAAACTAGCTCCGTCCTGGCCGAAACCAGGACACTGCCTTCTTGTGTCTCTATAGCAACTACACTGACAGCCTTCCTGGGTGACCCCTTCTTAACGGCTGTCTTCCCTCTCAGTTCACATACATGGGCTTCCAGCTTAAAGGTGGGTTCACCATCCCACTTCCTCATGTCCTCCCCCTGGTCACGCAGGAAGAACCAGAGTGCTCCACGCAGCATGCGCCTGGGGCTCCCTTTCCCTCTGACCAGGGCAGGAGAGGACTGATTTCTTGGGGCACCCCTGATAGCCAAGGCACTGGCCCATAGGGATGAGGAGGGACAGAGATTTTCTTCAAAGTTTTGGAGCCAAGAAGACACTCTCTCCACAGTTGATGTATCAATATCCGGGCAATACGTCGCTGCCAGGCTGTTAGAATATGATGCTGGGACACTCTGAATCACTTTCCTCCACATAGCCCGTGTGCACAGGACATCCTCTGGATCTTTGGAGACCTCATCATTGTCTAGATCCCTGTAGATGACTTCCAGTACTGCTAATTCTCTCAGGTAATGGATGCCTTCATCTGCGGTAGTCCACTTTCCTGGGGAGTTCACAAGTTCTTTCTTGAATGGATATCTTGCCCTCACACTTGAGAGGAGCCACCTCCAGAGACTGCAAATTTCTGCCTCTTTGCCAATTCTTCTCTTAATTCCCCAGTTCCTAGCAAGGGATCCCAGCTGTTGGGCTTCCTTGCCTTGCCATTGCTGACTGTCAGCCCTGCTATCCCAGCATCGGAGCAGCCAGGCAGCAATCTGCTCACCTGGCTGGCGGCAATAATCTTTCCGCATTTATATCGCTTATTCTGGTCTGTGGAACAATTTAAATACAGATTTTCTGATGCAGTTCTATAATCTCTGTTTTATTCAGATATTGGATACTCTGACCAGGAGTAGAGTGATGATTGGATTGTTCTTCAAACATCTTTCAGTGCACTTTGCTCCGTTTCATCAAAGTTCGTTCTTCATTGATTCGAGTGATTCTTACTGTAATACATTTGATATGACATATAATAACTATAGAAATGATGACATATACATAAATAATGATAATAAAAATATGATAATAGAATATATATAAAACGAATGATGCACTATTTCTCACCACCCAATGACCTGATGACCGATACAGCCCATCCCGAGCAGCGATCACAGAGCGAAACTGAGAATGATCTTGGAACGATCCCGAGCAGTGATCTCAGAACAGCAAGTTCCAGAGAGAGCAAGCGAGAGAATGAATGGTCGAACGAATGAACAAAAGCACAAACAAACAAAAAAGGACCCTGGCCCACTGGCCAATCCCCACTTATACTGGGCATGACGTCTATGGTATGGAATACTCTCTTTGGCCCGTTTGGGTCAACTATACTGGCTATACCCCTCCCGGGTTTTTGCACCTGCACAGTAGCAAAACCTGGGAAGCTGGAAAATGTCCTTGATCTCTTAGCAACATCTAATAACACCAGTGGATTATCAACATTCTTCACATAAAAAATCCCATACTAAATTCAAAACACACTAACTACTAGGAAGAAAATGAGCTCCATCCCAGCCGAAACCAGGACAGCAGTCAAAGGTCTATCAGTATTATAAAAGACTGAGGCAAAAAAAGCTTTGAATGCCTCCGCTTTATCATCATCCCTATTTGTCAGGTGACCATCTTCATCAAGTATTGGTCCAATGTTTTTCTTAGACCTCCTCTTGCTGTTAGCATACTTTAAAAAGCCTTTTTTTGTTTGATACATCACTGGCCCGTTTCAACTCTCGTAACTCTAGCTGAGCTTTGGCCTTTCGTGTTTTCTCCCTACACATGCGAATCACAGCTCTGTAATCTTCCTGTGAAGCCTGACCTTGCTTCCAGAGATCATACAATTTCTTTTTCCACCTGAGTTCCAAGGGGAGTCCCCTGTTCAGCCAAGCTGGTCTTCTGCCTCGCTTGCTTGACTTTCAACACAATGGGATTGCCTGCTCCTGTGCTTTTTAAAAGGTGGTTCTTAAAGACTGACCAGCACTCGTGGACTCCTAAGCCCTCAAAGGCAGATTCCCATGGGACACTGCTAAATAGCTCCCTGAATAGCTTAAAGTTTCTCTCCTGAAGTCCAGGGTAGCAACTCTGCTGTCCTTTTTTCTCATTACACTGAAAATTTTAAACTCAACCATTTTGTGATCACTGTGGCCAAGACAACCACCTACCATCACATCTCCCACGAGTCCTTCTCTATTCACAAATAGCAAGTCTAGGAGGGCGTCTTTCCTAGTTGGCTTTCTGAGTACTTGTGACAAAAAATTATCTCCCACAAACTTCTGGAATTTCCCAGACTTGCTTGTCACAGCAGTATGGTATTTCCAGTTGATGTCTGGGAAGTTGAAGTCTCCCATAAGGACAAGGGCTACCAATCCAGAGGTTTCTCCTAATTGCCTATAGCTCATCGGTGTTATCATCCTGGCTGGGCGATTGGTAGTAGACACCCACTACAACATCTCCTTTGTTATCCATCCCCCTATTCCTCACCCAGAGGCTCTCAACCACATCATCCCTAACTGTAATGGGCTGTACAGTCAAACCTCTCCCTTACATACAGTGCAATTCCTCCACCTTGCTTGCCCTGCCTATCCCTCCTGAACAGCCTGTAGCCCTCCATCCTAGTGCTCCAGTCATGGGACTCGTTCCACCAAGTCTCACTAATACCAATGACATCATAGCTCTGGGAACTGATCAACGCTTCCAGTTCATCCTGCTTGTTTCTCATACTGCATACATTGGTGTACAAGCATTTCAGATGTGCTCCTAAACCCTCAGTGCTCCCTGGAGCAGCATAAATGCTCCCATTAGCATTGCTCCCCTCAAGTGGTGCCGTGCCATCCATTGGCTTACCTTCAGCTTTCCTGATGGTATCCCCTTCCCCCCATCGATCCTAGTTTAAAGCCCTCTCAATCAGTCATGCCAGCTTATGAGCAAATTGTGGATCCCGTCAGGCCCCAGCATACCTTGTGCCTCGAAGACTATTCCATGGTTATAAAAGACAAAGTTCTGGTGGAGGCACCAGTCTTGGAGCCAGGTGCTGATGTCCTGGGCTCACCTGTATCTTCCAGTGTCTCTCCCTGTTACTGGGAGGATTGAGGAAAACACTACCTGTGCTTCTGAATCCTTTAGCATTCTTCTCAGGGCCCTGAACTCTCTTTCGATTGACCTTGGACTTCTTGTTGCAACGTCATTGGTACCCACGTGAAAGAGCAGGAATGGGTAATAATCCAAAGGCTGTACTAAGCTCGTCAGTTTTCTGGTGACATCCCTCATCCGGGCCCCAGGGAGGGGGAGAGAATCGGGACAAAGAAAGGCAAAACTCGTGGGTTAACAACAACAACAACAGTTTAACCGGACAACAAAGGGAAAGAAAAACAAACAAACAAGAAACCCCAACAATAACAACAACAGAGTGTACTTAGCGGTGCTTCCCGTACAGGTCGCTCCTGCCTGGAGCCTGACACCCAGCCCACTCCTGAGCAACGATCCCCCTCCCTCCGGTCCTCCCCCTCTATATAGTGATCCTGACGGTCACATGGTATAGAATAGACCCCGGCCAGCTTCTGGCAAAAATTAACCCTATCCCAGCCGCAACCAGGACATGTCCTTATTCCCCCATTTTAGTTGATTATGCATTTAAATTTCAAAAAGGTTTTGCAAGTATGTTAGAAAATAACACTGCAATAACAAGTGTATTACTGAAGACATATACTAGTGTTTTTATTAAGCATTCCAATTCTAGCAGAAGACATTTTAAATCATAAATAGGATCCAAATCTTTAAAATTTATTATTTAGTAATTCTTATAAAATAAATATTAAAGGAGAAAACCCCCAACTATCTTGCAGTCCCTGGAAAACATGGTCATAATACTACTATAAAGATGAAATAACAAAGAAGGATTCTGAAATTAATTACAATTCAAATTACTGTGTTTTAAGTACATCACTTCCATCTCAGTGTGAGGGCACATTCACTAAAAAGTTTTCTAATGAAATAAAAATGCTCATACATAGACTAAAAGCCATGGTGACAACTTGCCAGTTGTTTAGTGGCTACATTAGATTTGCATTCAAGTATTCATAAAAGATATACTTTTAAAAACTTGATTACATTAGTCATCATTAAACTTGGATATTTTATTCATTTAAGGATGACACAAAAGATCCAGTCACAAACAACTAAACAGACCTCATCTTAGCTTTCATCTTGCCAAAAACAAGCCAAAGCTGTTCAAAATCATTCATGCAAGCAATGGTGCAAGACTAATTCTTTTTGTTATGTAAATTTGCATGTATTCATTTCTCTGATTGAAATCACCTTCACTGTTAAGTATAGTTAACAGACGGGGTAAACCTGTCTCAAATGGGGAAAAGGATCTTTGCGCAGGAGTTAGCAGGGCTCATTGAAAGAGCTTTAAACTAGATTTGAAGGGGGAAGGGGATAAAACCAGGCTCGCTAGGGATAAGCCTGGGGGTGACACACCAATGTGTGAGGGATGGTGTGCTAGCGAGGTCCTTTGGTCTGCCCTCTCAGTCAAGGTAGGACATGGAGATCCATGCGGCAGCAAAGACGCAAGGGTTATTGATGTGTTAGAAACCACGGAAGCGCCTGAGAACAGTCACATAGGAATTAGGGCTTCTCCCCCAAAAAGGTGGCGGGTTCAATAGCCCAGCTGAAGTGCATCTACACCAATGCATGCAGCATGGGCAACAAACAGGAGGAGTTGGAAGCCATTGTGCAGCAGGAAAACTATGATGTCATTGCCATCACGGAATCATGGTGGGACGACTCGTATAACTGGAGTGCTGCAATGGATGGCAGTCATTGGGAGGACTTGTTATCCTAGTGTTGTCACACCAAGTAACTTATTTATTGTCAGTTCAAATGTCAGCTGAGGATCTAGCTGATGTTCTGAGGATCCAGGCAAAATATTTAGTCCCTGAGCTTTTAGATATGAAGAGCTGGCTCAATAGCTTGAAAGTCATAAAGTTCTCCCAGGCTAGGTCAGATTCAAATCCTAGGCTTGAGACTAGGATTCAGGTAGTTTGAGCTCCCTGGCTGTATCATCACTTTTCCTGGAAGAAAATGATTGCCCAGCAGAGAACTCACCAGTGACAGTGTGTGCAATGTGGCAGTTAATGTCGCTTTTGTTCTTGATTGCTGTACCTATCACCTGCCTGTCAATTTATGAGATCTGTATTTAGTGTTGTATTTCAATTTGTTCTTTCTGACTTTTCATATGCAAGTTTTGGTTAAATCTTGCTAATTTTTTCTGTATGTAGTTTCTGAGGTATAGTATTTGGTTAACATTCTCAAAATAAAAACTCTTTATGCAGGGTCTCATTATTTCACATCTCTATTATTGCAACAGATTGCAACATTTCATCTTGTTCTGTCCATAGCCATCTGTAAGGCTAGAAAGATCATCACATCAGGCTTTAGAGACCTGCATTTATGTCTGTTTGACATGCTTATATAAGTTAGGATAAATGTCTAAGTTTGTTATGTATCTGCGTCTGTATGTGTAGATAATGTAGTATGTATGTGTATATTTATACACATACATATATGTGAATATATGCATTTAAACTTTCAGATGTGGAGAATCTGTTGTAAATGTTTGTAAGTTCTTCCAGAGAATAATTATAATTTAAAAGTGAGTGTTTTCTTAATAGCTTATATTTGCTAGCTTAGCTTCCAACCACTGGATTTTGGTTTTGTTTTGTTACCTGTAGACTAATGGTGATGAGTTCACTTGCTGCTCTCTCTACTAAAGAAAAGAATGGTTGTCTAAGAACTGACTTTTGAGGACACGACTAAAACACTTGTTTAGCAAGTCTGTTTACATGGACAACTTATCATTTAGCTAGTTTTTATTCATTTGAGGCATACTACATTCATTTTTGCATTATTTTAGTTTCTTCATCAAAATGCTGGACAATACTAGTCAGATGCTTTGTAGACAGTTGTAAGAACATTAAAACATATCAAATCAAGAGCTATTTTTCATACTATGTTGATTTGGACTAGCTATATTATGGAAAAATAATCCCTTAGGAGCATTCAGAAGGCAAGGGCAAAATTAATTTATCTTGGGCCTGAAGTTTTATCCAGGTCATTTTTTAATCTTTTAAAAGTCTGTTTTTCATAAATAGCAACATCACAAAACCAAGAAATAGTACAGTGAAATGAAAACTTAATTTGAAGCAGTGAGCTTGGGTCAAATACAGGAAAGAGCATGAGTGCCTCCTACCTGTTGTTTCATGGATGGCCTTCTGTGACAGACTTTTTTTCGCATTTGATTTTTTTTTTTGATTAATTTTAAATATCAGTTTTGACCTAAAGATTTCATTCATCAAAATACATCCAAAATGTTTTCATACATCTTAAACTTAGCATTTTTTGCATGTAGTTCACCTGCCATTTTCAGATTTCAAAATGGAAAAAAAAGTCATATTCCCTTTTGTGTTTTTTTCCCTCATAGTTTTAGGGACTGTGATGAAGGAACATATTTTGTATGCTTGGGCAAGAAATGCTCCACCCGCCAGGCTACCCAAAGGTATTGTGCCTTTAATGTGAAGTTCTTGCATATGGGGGCAAGGGAAAGGAAGATGATGTGGAAATAAGCACCTGGCATGTCTAGGAACTTCCTCTAGTATTTTTATTATGTCTAAGTTAATGGGATCTGTATAAACTTTAACCTCATGAATTGTGCATATATTATGCTAGCTAATATACTTGGGGGGAGGGTGTAATCCTATCTGCCATAGCATTATGGGCTTAAGTAGGGGAAAAAACACTAAAGGAGAGAGAATAGAATAATAATATAATGCTTTATTTTTATATAGCTTTAATCTTGCATTTCCTACATTATGTTTTTAGAAGCATACTACATCACAGTTTATAGCATCTCTCTAAAATTGCATTATTTTTGTGTGTTTGGAAAAGCACATATAAGTTTTCATCGAAACATTTATTTTCTTCTGTGTCTTAAGTTTAGTGGATAATTTTACACATTTTTCATTTCTTGATGCTTTGATGTTTATACACACACTTTTATATGAATAGATGATTGCTGAATCTAGCCAAAATTTTGTAGGCCACTGAGTGGTACTTATGAAATACAGAGATTCTTCCAATAACTTTGCCAGACTATTGGAAAGACCTACCATCTTAAATAGCCTCTGTTTGAAAATACTTTGAGTTTGACAATTTTTTTCTTGTATCTTTTACTATCTCTTTTCATAACCTGAAGCAGTACACAAAATCATGAAGCGCTTTATTTTAAATAATCCATTTACACATGTATCAGCAAGAACATCATTTGTTTTGGCTATCAGCATGTCAATTAAAAAAAAAATGCTTGGATTCTCTGGAGGCCTAGTATTAGCTCTGGTCTGTCTCTAAGTTGTCCATAAATACAAGATGTGGGTTGGTGTTTTTTTTTTTTTCATGATGATATCACATTTGTGCACAGAGATGACGCAGTCCCCTTCACAAGTAGGCTTTACCATTGGCAGGTTTTAATCTATTTGGATTCACTGGCTTGAATAGGCAAAAATTGCTTTTTCTGCTTATTTACAAGTGTATTCATTCTAGAACCAGTTTAGAAAAGTCCCTTTTGGTGAGTGATGGTGATATTCTGTAATGTGTGTTCATTATTTCAAATTCCTTCATTTTATTCTATCCCTATTGTTACTTCTGTCAACAAGCGGCATAGTTTCATAACTTCCACAAGATCTTTTGAGAGTACAAAATGAATTTACATCCCAAAATATTTTAATAAAGGTCTTTTTCTTTTTTCAGTCTGTCCTGGTTTAGGCCAGGATGGAGCTAGTTTTGTCTTCAGCAGCTCCTGTGTTTTGGATTTAGTATGTGAAAAATGGTGATAGTACACTGATGTTGTTGGTTGCTGCTAAACGATCAAGGACATTGTGCAGTTTCCCAGGTTTTGCTAATGTGCAGGTGCAAAAACTTGGGAGGGGTAGAGCCAGAATAGTTGATCCAAACTGGCCAAAGAGAGTATTCCATACCATAGATGTCATGCCTGGTATAAGTGAGGGTAGGTCGGTGGGCCACTAGCTTTTAGACTCTTAACTTGCCTTAATCCTTAAGCTTCCCTTTGGGTTGCTTTTGGTTTCCCTGTTTTTCCTTTTTTTTTTTTTGTTCGTTCGGGCTTTTCCGTTCGTTCGTTTGTTCAGCTGTTTGTTCCCTCGCCTGCTCTCTCTGGAACTTGCTGTTCTGGGATAGCTGGGGGGGAATACCCCTGCTCCCTGCCTGCTGTGCAGGACGGGCTGTATCGGTCGTCGGGTGGTGAGAAATTGTGTATCATTTGTTTTATATATTCTATTAGCCTTATATATACTATTATTATTATCATTATTAATATATTTTTATTTTTTCCCTTTGCTGTCCTGGTGAACTGCTTTTATCTCAACCCGCGAGTTTTCCTTTCTCTCCGCTTCTCCTCCCCACCCCAGCAGGGAGGGGGGGAGTGAGCGAGCGGCTGCGTGGTATTGGGTTACAATTTGGGGTTAAATCACGACAGTCCTTTTTTTTGGCACCCAACATGGGGCTCGAGAGGGGTCCGGCTAGCTCAGCTGAGAGAGCATCAGATTGAGGGTGCAGGGTTTAAAGCCCCTGGTCAGGCTCAAAGGGTTGAGATAACAACAGATTTGACCAGAGTGTGTTAAAACAATGTTATAAGCATCCATTGTATTACTTTAATTGTCACTGGTCACAATGTTGTTTCAATTGTTTACAGAGTGCTTCTCAGAGTTGTATCATGTATCACCTTACTGTATGCTGTTTGTCAGTGTTTATGCATGGTTTATCTCCTCTGGTCTTTGGATTAAGATTACTGCTTCAGTGTGTGATTTAGCACTGGCTTGTGGCGTGGTAAAATCATTGGTTTTTAGACCAGTTTACTACCTGTATTCATATACGATGTGGGGGGGCGATGTGCAGAATGGAGCGGCACCAACGGTTACAGCTCTGTACTTCGGGAGCAATCTGGTGGGGACTATCAGTAATTATTCCTTTATTTTTTAGTGTCCAAGGCTCTAGTGGACACTGGTGCACAGTGCACCCTAATGCCATCAAACTATAGAGGGGCTGAACACATTTCTGTTTCCGGAGTAACAGGGGGGTCCCAAGAGTTAACTTTATTGGAGGCTGAATTAAGCCTAACTGGGAACAAGTGGCAAAGGCACCCCATTGTGACTGGCCCAGATGCTTCGTGCATCCTTGGCATAGAATACCACAGGAGAGGGCATTTCAAGGACCCAAAAGGGTACCGGTGGGCTTTTGGTGTAGCTGCTGTGGAGACAGAGGACATTAAGCAGCTGTCCACTTTGCCCGGTCTCTCAGAGGATCCTTCCGTTGTGGGGTTGCTGAGGGTCAAAGAGCAACGGGTACCAATTGCTACCACAACAGTGCACCGGCAGCAATATCGCACCGAGACTCCCTGACCCCCATCCATAAACTGATTCGTCAACTGGAAAGCCAGGCAGTGATCAGTCTGGGTTATTCCTGCCTCGGGCAAAGGCAAACCCATCCGTGGGATTGCTTTCGCTCAAGGGCCTGGATGCACTTGGTGGGTAATGCAGGAGGATGGAGAAGTCCGATGTGTACCTCAGGGAGATTTGATTTTAAGTGAAAATAGCCAATAGTTTGAACTGTATGATGTTAATTGCTATAATATACTGTATATAATCATTTATATTATGTATATATTGTATATAATCATGTATATACTCATTTCTATAGTTGTGTTCTGTATCAAAGGTATTACAGTAAGAATCACCCAAATCAATGAAGAGCGAACTCTGATGAAACCGAGCAGAGTGCAGCAGTGATGGACTGACTTCAACAACTGGCACACAGTCGAGATGGACATCCTCGACCTGCCAACTGCGGACAAGCTATACCAGCCGTGCCAGATACACTGGCTATAAGTTCCAGATGCAGCATGCAACAATCCAACACCACACACCATCTCTCCTGCCCTGAAAGACTGTCAAGACAGATGGAACCCGAAATCGTGGACTAAATGAACTCAATAGACATTTTGGAGGGATGGTCCATAGACTAAGGGAACGATATCTGTGTGTATATATTAAAGACAAAAAGTGGCAGTGATTAATTGGAAAGTGAGAGACCTGAGCATGACAAAAATGGTATAGAATAAGGGGTGGATACTGTCCTGGTTTCGGCCAGGACGGAGCTAGTTTTGTCTTCAGCAGCTACTGTGTTTTGGAACGCACAGTCTCAGTGTGTTCTTAGTAGGTCAGTTTTAATCAGTATCCTTCCCAGGTAGTATGAGACTTGAAAATTCTACCATAGCCCACAGGAGTGGCAAAACCTCTGTGTGTGTGTATGTGTTGTGGTTTTCTGTTTGTTTTGTTTTGTTGTTTTTTTTCTAATATGGTTGTCTCATATCTGTTTTTCCATTCTTGGAATGAAAGAATTCTTTTCTTAAAGGAGATATCTGTTCAGTAATAACTAACTTAAGGTCCTAGGTTCTTAGCCTGTTTGGGAACATGTGTTGTGGTGGCGGTGTTCAGGATATCAGAAGGCAGACTTTGGCCTATTTAGGGGCCTGGTTGACAGAGTCCCTTGGGAGGCAGCCCTGAAGGGCAAAGGAGTCCAGGAAGGCTGGAGAGTCTTCAAGAACGAAATCTTAAAGGCGCAGGAGCAGGCCATCCCCATGTGCCGAAAGACGAGCCAGCGGGGAAGAAGATCAGCCTGGCTGAACAGAGAGCTTTGGCTGGAACTCAGGAAAAAAAGGGAGTTTATGACCTTTGGAAGAAGGGGCAGGCAACTCAGGAGGACTACAAAGATGTCGTGAGGTTATGCAGGGAGAAAATGAGAAGGGCCAAAGCCCAACTAGCCCAACTTAATCTGGCTACTGTGGTAAAAGACAATAAAAAAATGCTTCTATAAATACATTACCAACAAAAGGAGGGCAAAGGAGAATCTCCCTCCTTTATTGGATGCAGGGGGAAACATAGTGACAAAGGATGAGGAAAAGGCTGAGGTACTTAATGCCTTCTTTGCCTCAGTCTTTAACGGTAAGACCAGTTGGTCTCTGGGCACCCAGCCCCCTGAGCAGGAAGACAGGGACAGGGAGCAGAATGAAGCCCCCATATTCCAAGGGGAAACGGTCAGTGACCTGCTACGCCACTTAGACACACACAAGTCTATGGGGCCAGACAGGATCCACCCAAGGGTGCTGAGGGAGCTGATGGATGTGCTCACCAAGCCACTCTCCATCATTTACCAGCAATCCTGGATAACCGGGTTGGTCCCAGTTGATTGGAGGTTAGCAAATGTGACGCCCATCTACAAGAAGGGCCAGAAGGAGGATCCGGGGAACTACAGGCCTGTCAGTCTGACCTTGGTGCCCGGGAAGGTTATGGAGCAGATCATCTTGAGTGCTATCACGCGGCATGTACAGGACAACCGGGCGATCAGGCCCAGTCAGCATGGGTTTATGAAAGGCAGGTCCTGCTTGACTAACCTGATCTCCTTCTATGACAAGGTGACCCGCTTAGTGGATGAGGGAAAGGCTGTGGATGTTGTGTACCTAGACTTTAGTAAAGTCTTTGACGCCATTTCCCACAGCATCCTCCTGGAGAAACTGGCTGCTCATGGCTTGGACGGGCGTACTCTTCGCTGGGTAAAGAACAGGCTGGATGGCCAGGCCCAAAGAGTTGGTCAACAGCCGGCTGAATGTGAGCCGGCAGTGTGCCCAGATGGCCAGTTTTGGGCCCCTCACTACAAGAAAGACATTGAGGTGCTGGAGCGTGTCCAAAGAAGGGCAACGAAGCTGGTGAAGGGTCTAGAGAGCAAGTCCTATGAGGAGCGGCTGAGGGAACTGGGGTTGTTTAGCCTGGAGAAAAGGAGGCTGAGGGGAGACCTTATCGCTCTCTACAACTACCTGAAAGGAGGTTGTAGTGAGGTGGGTGTCAATCTCTTCTCCCTAGTAACAAGCGATAGGACAAGAGGAAACGGCGTCAAGTTGCGCCAGGGGAGGTTTAGATTGGATATTTGGAAAAATTTCTTCACCGAAAGGATTATCAATCACTGGAACAGGCTGCCTGGGGAAGTGGTTGAGGCACCATCCCTGGAGGTATTTAAAAGATGTGTAGATGTGGTGCTTAGGGCCATGGTTTAGTGGTGGACTTGGCAGTGTTAGGTTAACAGTTGGACTCGGTTATCTTAAAGGTTTCTTCCAATCTAAACAATTCTATGATTCTCTGGAAATCTGAAAAACATATATAGGACAGCACTTTGACAAAAACTGAAAAACCTTTGAAATAAAGATGGATGTGATATGCTTCACAAAAAGTAAAGACAACTATAAAGGTGGAAGCCCTCATTACTTTTACTCTTAGTGGTACAATTACGCAGCAGTAACTGCAGCATTTTCTAAGTTGCTTGGCTGGAAGTTCTAGTATAGCTCATACATATATCCATAAAAGAAAACTGGTGATCCTAGACAGAAAAACAAATAAAGACTCAGATGACCTTTTCACAGACACACAAAATCAATTATTTCACATCAAAATTTAAAATTATGGCATCTTCTGCTTGTTTCAACAGTGAGGCTTCAAAAAAGGGCATTGTTTGCAAGTATTCAACTTGCTGCATTTTTAATAAGCTAAAAATGAATTTTGACGTATTACAATCCATTATCATTTAATTCTTTGGTTTCTATGCAGCAATTCTGAGGTTGGGTTTTTTTTCTGTAGATTTTTCTTCAATACACTTTTTATATCAATTATGAGCATAAAAATGATTGAAGAAGTGCTTTGTGTTTCCCCAGACACCAAATTTCCAGCTATTTAGCTCTTCTCTTCAGTGGAAAAAAATTTTGGGGAAGTATTCCTTCATTCTCTTCCATCATTTTGCGTACATCAACATACAGTGAGTCCTTGCAAAACTTCCAACCTTCTCTGAAACAAAGTCCACACCACAAATAAGATTAACTAGGCCTCTTGTGGCATTTTTGCCTTTTACTTCATAGTTAGAAAGCAAAGCTGAAGATTTCAGAAAAGAATGCTAGTTACTCTTAGGATTTCTGCTTCTTCCTAAACAGTTTCCAATTCAGTTATCCAGGAAGAATAAGGATTAACTAGCTATGGTAGCAATAGCATAGCATACTCCAAATGAAATATCAAAAACTTAACCATCAGCTGAGAAACACAAGGTGTCATGGTTTAACCCCAAATTGTAACCCAATACCACGCAGCCGCTCGCTCACTCCCCCACTCCCCACTGGGGTGGGGAGGAGAATTGGAGAGAAAGGAAAACTCGCGGGTTGAGATAAAAACAGCTCACCAGGACAGCAAAGGAAAAATATGAAAATATATTAATAATAATAATAATAATGATAATATATACAAGGATAATAGAATATATATAGAACAAACGATACACAATTTCTCACCACCCGACGACCGATACAGCCCATCCCGAGCAGCAGGCAGGGAGCAGGGGTATCCCCCCCAGCTATCCCAGAACAGCAAGTTCCAGAGAGAGCAGGCGAGGGAACAAACAGCCAAACGAACTAAAAACAAAAAGGAAAAATAGGGAAACCAAAAGCAACCCGAAGGGAAGCTTAAGGATTCAAGTGAGTTAAGGGTCTAAAAGCCAAAAAGCCTAAAAAACTGCCTAGTGGCCCACCGACTGACCCTCACTTATACCGGGCATGATGTCTATGTTATGGAATACTCTCTTTGGCCAGTTTGGATCAACTATTCTGGCTCTACCCCTCCCAAGTTTTGCATCTGCACATTAGCAGAACCTGGGAAACAGCAAAATGTCCTTGGTCGTTCAGCAGCAACCAGCAACATCAGTGTGCTATCACCGTTCTTCTCACACTAAAGCCAAAACACAGGAGCTGCTGGAGACAAAACTAGCTCCGTCCTGGCCTAAACCAGGACACAAGGATACAAGTGTCAATACAGGAAAGACATGTAGGTAACCTTTCCAACCATCTGGAGTACAGTATAGTAAAAAGTTGATGAAAAAGAAGAATATCAAATGGAAAAAATGGACATTGTATTTGCCAATATGTGAGAAGATAATGTTAAAACAAACAACCCTCTCCCCAGTATTCCAGGTGTCAAAATAAATACTAACATCTGGTGCAAGTGCATGCCATGGATATTTGCTAAATAATTTCAAATCAAATCAGCCCAAACATGCCACTGGATAAGACAATCATAGTTTTTGAACATCTGCCTGAGAGTGCTGACTATTTGATTAGTAGACACAGTTTTCTGCCATCCTCATAAAAGATAAAAAAAATTTGTTTGTAACCCTGCAAGATCTGGCATGTGTTATTTTAGAATTGTGGTAATGCACTGAGTCTGACTGGGATGAAGCTAATTTTCTTCATAGCGTCCCATATTGTGCTGTGTTTTAAATTGGTGACCAAAACAATGTTGATAACACACCAATGTTTTAACTAAAGCTTTAACACTTGCACACTGTCAAAGCCTTCTCTGTTTCTCACTCTGCCCCCACAGCGAGTAGGTTGGGGGTGCACAAGAAGTTGGGAGGGGATGCAATCAGGTCAGCTGACCCAAATTGACCAAAGAGATATTCCATGTCATATAACATCATGCTCATCAATAAAAACAGAGGGAAAGGGGGTTTGGTTATGTAACCATTGCTCAGTGACTAGCTGGGCATCAGTCTACTTGTGGGAGGTGGTGAGTGATTGCCTTTGCATCACTTGTTTTGTTTTTTACTTTCTTTCTTCTTCCTCTTTCCTTCACTTATTAAACTATCTCAACCCATGAGTTTTCTTGCTTTTACTCTTCCTATTCTCTCCCCCCATCTCACTGGTGGGGGAGAGTGAGTGAGCAGCTGTATAGGGCTGCCAGCTACCCACCACATATAATTACAATAGTAGATTTTGAGTCTCCAAAATTCAAAACAGATCAGGAGTGGGCCACTTAACAATTAAGACATTTATATTTTCCCTACTTATAAGTCAAGAGAACATATTAGGTGTTCACAAAATAATTACAGAGAACATCAAGAAGATATCTGATGACTGGATGCACAGGCATATTGTTTTGCCTTGGGCATACAAACAGCAGCCAGTTTAGCAAGTGAACTACAACCAGGCCTCCAGGTCGAAGCAATTTGCTTCTAATAACACATCAAAATCAGCACATTGTGGCATCAGCTTGGGTCACATTCATTAATGCACAAACTACAGCCACTTATGAAGCCTTGGTCAAAGATGCATACAAAAGGAGTTTGGCAAGAAGCTGTCAAATTGGTCCATGTCGACCATTCCTCAACATAAAAAAATCCCACCCATAAAGCAGTTAGAATAGTCTATGGGTTGGGAGAGCACCCCCGTGCCCTCCTCACTACCAAAACCTTGCCACATACACTCAATAGAGTAGCCCTGTTTTTAGAGGCTTTTTTCAATAAATATCAAAAATATCCCCAGTTGTGGTGAATGGAGTTAAATCCAGTTGGTGGCCGGTCACAAGTGGTGTTCCCCAGGGCTCAGTATTGGGGCCAGTTCTGTTTAACATCTTTATCAATGATCTGGACGAGGGGATCAAGTGCACCCTCAGTAAGTTTGCAGACCAAGTTGGGCAGAAGTGTTGATTTGCTTGAGGGTAGGAAGGCGCTACAGAGGGATCTGGACAGGCTGGATCGATGGGCCGAGGCCAATTGTATGAGGTTCAACAAGGCCAAGTGCCGGGTCCTGCACTTGGGTCACAGCAACCCCATGCAACGCTACAGGCCTGGGGAAGAGTGGCTGGAAAGCTGCCTGGCAGAAAAGGACCTGGGGGTGTTGGTAGACAGCTGGCTGAATATGAGCCAGCAGTGTGCCCAGGTGGCCAAGAAGGCCAATGGCATCCTGGCTTCTATCAGAAATAGTGTGGCCAGTAGGAGTAGGGAAGTGATCGTCCCCCTGTACTCGGCCCCTGGTGAGGCCGCACCTCAAATACTGTGTTCAGTTTTGGGCCCCTCACTACAAGAAAGACATTGAGGTGCTGGAGCGTGTCCAAAGAAGGGCAACGAAGCTGGTGAGGGGTCTAGAGAACAAGTCCTATGAGGATCGGCTGAGGGAACTGGGGATGTTTAGCCTGGAGAAAAGGAGGCTGAGGGGAGACCTTATTGCTCTCTACAACTACCTGAAAGGAGGCTGTAGCGAGGTGAGTGTTGGTCTCTTCTCCCAAGTAACAAGTGATAGGACAAGAGGAAATGACCTCTAGTTGCGCCAGGGGAGGTTTAGACTGGATATTCTGAAAAATTTTTTCACTGAAAGGGTTGTCAGGCATTGGAACAGGCTGCCTGGGGAAGTGGTTGATTCACCATCCCTGGAGGTATTTAAAAGACATGTAGACGTGGCGCTTAGGGACATGGTTTAGTGGTGAATTTGGCAGTGTTAGGTTTATGGTTGGACTCGATGATCTTAAGGGTCTTTTACAACCTAAATGTTTCTACAATTCTATGATTCTATGATCATTTTCTTTACTGGTATCTCACTGATATTTTCTACCCCTTCACTATAAGCAACTGCAGTCACTTGTATTTTTAGATATGGTCAGCAGCAGTGATCTGTTTTGCATTTTATTGTTTCTGAAAACTTAATGCATTTTCCTTCTATTAGGTGTTTGATTCAGAGTCAGAGGAGAAACAGGTAGCAAATATTTTGTGCTCCAGGTACACTATCATGATATCAGTGCATTTAGAGGTATGTATTTTGGAACTTCATTCCATAAGTTATATCACTTAGAGAAATTTAGAGCATATACAAATATTTACATTTTCTGAAGAAATGAATTTCACTGTTACTGCCATTGGCAAAGATAAAGATCACTGGGTATACTTGTAATAAAGTTAATATTTAAACTTGAGATCTTTGCTTTAACTTTATAAATGTTTGAAAGGTAAATGTTGGGTTTTTTCTTTAAAAGATATATATCAAATGCCTTGAAGTAATGAAGAAGCATCTTAATAATTTTAAGCCTAGAGAGGGACTTCTTTTTCTCTGTATAATTCAGTGTTTTATTTAAGAAAGCTGAAAAAGGTACCCTTGAACACCCTTAACCTGTACCTTACTGGAATAGTTGGTGTATTGGGCTTACGTGGCAAAGTTTTGGTAGTGGGGGGGCTGCAGAGGTGGCTTCTGTGAGGTAATGACAGAAGAAAGATGAGATATATTTGCCAATCAATTAAAATATGTGTTTGGAATTCTAAAAGTTGTACCTATTGGAGATAGTATCTTCTGATTTTTCAAAACAAGATGAAACTTGATCCTTTCAGGCATGACTGTTGATTGTTGTGAATGAGTATTTGGATTTCATTAATGCAGATATGTTGCTGATATTGGGGGCTTGGTGGACAAGATTACCATTTTTCTGATTTGTGTTTCATGAAGTACTGTGCTCTTTAAACATGAAATGCCTTATTGTGACACCTTTAAGAAGCATGAATTTTTATTTTTATTATGTAAATCACTTGCCATGTGGAAACTTTGCTTTAGAGCCCCTGTTGCATTCCAGAAAAAAATATATCTGTGCATCATCATTCTCTTGGAACTCTACTCTGATATATTACTGCATAAAATTTAAATAAGAATGTGAAGATCCTCATGGATTAAGTGATAATAAAAATGTTGGGATTAAAAGAAGAAAGGGGAAGTAAACTAAATAATAGCAAAATAAATAAAAAGTAGCAAAAGCTAGCTTTTTTAAAAATGTGCATAGCTAGAAATATATTTTTTAATTTTTTCTTGGTTGCAATATTATTACAGAAGAGAATAACTTCCTATTGCTTATAGAAGAAAGTAGAAGACACTTCAAAATAAACCATAGATATAACAAGCACAAAATGAAATTCAAAACTGTAGGAGACATACTGAACAAGGAGGGATGTGCATTATACCAGTAATTCCAAAGCTATGCCTGTGGCCTCTGAATCCTTGTGTGATGCCATGGTAAATGATCCACAGATTGTACTTAGTTCCAAACAGAGAAGTGTCCCTCTAGCTGGCAACTTCCCAGTGCCATACAGCCTCTCTTCTGTGCACCTCTTGCAAGGTTTGGGCAATACTTGCCTAGATTTTTCAGCACCCGTGTCCTACAATCTTTAATAACTTGTCTAAAGTTGAAGGTAAGGTTTCTACCATGACACGAAGATGTAATGTATCATAATGGCAGTAGCAATAATTGAGGAGGAGGAGGAAGGAATAAACTGAGTGTGCCAGAACTGTTTAAATGGAGGTAGCACATGTGCACAACAGAAATTGAAAGAATTAGTTTTCATGAGACAGTTCAGATAATAGACCAGAACAGACCATCATATTCTTTGCCTGCCAAAATAATGAATAATTAAGGTAACTAACCTCTAAAGAAAATATGTTAGGTCAGAGCCTGTTCTTCATTATTGCTTGGAGACAGTAAGAGTTCATCTTCACTCTTAAGTACAATTTGTGTGTATATAGTTATATTTAAAACAAACCAATCCATGGAAACAGATGAGTAACAACTATTGCTCATTAGTTGAGGATGTTCTTGGAAATTTTAATTAGTAAATCAACTTGGTAGTCAAATCTCCTAGTCAAAAAAAATGTTGTCTACTTAGAGAAACTACAGTGAAATGTTAGCACCTGAAATTAAAACTTTCTTTTTACACCAACCCCCCCAGTAGACTTACTTTTTTTTTTTTTTGCCTAGAGTATCTATGTAAAATGATATTATTGTCATGTACTATTTCAATCGAGTATGACAGTATGCCTTCTGTTTTTATTTCAAGTGCTTGTTATACTTGGTTATCTGATATCTTATTTTTAAAATGAAATATAATCTACTTTCTGTACCACTTTTGTGGGAAGAAAATGTTTCTAATTTATTCTGTCAGTGAAAAACTCCAGTTGGACTAGATAAAAATATAATTTAAATCTCCTAAAACTAGATTGCTGTATTCAAGGCTATTTAACATAGAACCTACGACTAATTTTAGAGATATTTTTAAACTTTAGGAATGATCTAAAAGAAGCTTTTTTCCTATCTGTTGAGATATCAACCAATAACTGTAGCTTTTCAAAATGTAAGAATAGAATCATTACACTTTGTATGTAAGTACATGCAGTTGTTGCAATACAGAATAGAGGACTGTATTGGGTTTACATTTTAGTAGCAGGAGGGCTACGGGGTGGCTTCTGTGAGAAGCTGCCAGAAGCTTCCTCCATGTCAGAGACAGTTCCAGCCGGCTCCAAGACAGACCCACCGCTGGCCAAAGCTGAGCCAATCAGCGACAGTGGTAGGGCCTCTGTGATAACATATTTAAGAAGGGGTTAAAAACTGCTGCACAACAGCAGCCGGAAGAGAGGAGGGAGAATATGTGAGAGAAACAACTCTGCAGACACCAAGGTCAGTGAAGGAGGAGGGGGAGGAGGTACTCCAGGCGTCAGAACAGAGATTCCCCTGCAGCCTGTAGTGAAGACCATGGTGAAGCAGGTTGTCCCCCTGCAGCCCATGGAGGTCCACAGTGGAGCAGATATCCACTCTGCAGCCATGGAGGACCCCACACCGGAGCAGGTGGCTGTGCTCTGAAGGAAGCTGTGACCCAGCACTGGAGCAGGCTCCTGGCAGAAACTGTGGCCCGTGAAGAGGAGCCCACGCAGGAGCAGATTTTCTGGCAGGACCTGTGGCCCCATGGAGACGAGCTCACACTGGGGCAGATTTTGTTCATCTTATTGGTGAGGGGGTTGTTTAGCATAAGGGACACATAATATTTGTGGTCTCAGCTCCTCCTTCAAACTCATACACTTCACTGAATATAGATTTATTTCTTCCAGCTGTCATTCCTCACAATTTTTATGTTACCCACCTTACATAAAATACCACAGATATACCTTGGTTTTGTAGTTTGGTTTGGTTTGGTTTTATTGAGGGGTCTAATTAATTTTGGCTACCAAGCTGGGAGATGTCTTAGAAATAACCGGGGTCTCTTATTCATAAACATGTGAATTGTAAGCTGTCATTTGAGTTTTACTATTACTTGAACACTGGATATAGCGTGCTTCTCTGATAACCAGAAGGCTTAACGTTGATTTAAATAATTTTGCATATTCTCAGCTATTCATGTTTCATTTGATAACTTGTGACCATTTCTAGTATTTGAGGTATTTCTCCTAGAAAACATAACAGGAGTAGCATAGGTGATATAACTGCAAACATATGGTTGCAGTAGAACTTAAAATTGCCATTACACAGTTATCATGTACAAATTTTAAAACAAATGGTGCATTTAAAATCTGAAGCCAGTGTTAAGCTTTAAAATGCATGATTAATATTTTTTACACTGGTAAATAAATGACAATTATATTTGTACAGCACACAAAAGGCAGTGGTAAGCACAGCTTCAGGTTTGATTTATGTTGGAAACTCTGCATGGAGAATTGTCTTTGAGATAAACCTGTCTGTGAGGTACATAAATACATTTTCCTCTTTTTGCCACAGCACAAATAGAAGTTAATAATTTATTTGTCCTGGAGAGGTGCATATTTGCTGGATAGCTGAAAGAAAAATAATCAAAGTAGTTAGACAAGCTAGACTGACAGACTAGGAAGACGACTTTAAGGTTTTGTTTGGTTTGTGCAATGTTTAAGGATATTTCTGCTTCGGTCTCACAGTGAAGCTCTAAAGGAGTTGGCACCATTAACTCACATAGCCTGAAACTATAACTCAGCAGGGCTGCCTGAAGTCATAGAATCATAGAATTGTTCTGGTTGGAAGAGACCTCCGAGATCATCGGGTCCAACCATTAACCTATCACTACCAAGTCCCCCACTAAATCATATCCCTTAGGGCCTCATCTAAACGCCTTTTGAATACCCCCAGAGATGGGGACTCCACCACCTCCCTGGGCAGCCTGTTCCAGTGCCCGACAACCCTTTCGGTGAAGAAATTTTTACGAATGTCCAATCTAAACCTCCCCTGGCGCAACTTGAGGCCATTTCCTCTTGTTCTGTCATCTGTTACTAGGGAGAAGAGTCCGACCCCCATCTCTCTACATCCTCCTTTCAGGTAGTTGTAGAGAGCGAGAAGGTCTCCCCTCAGCCTCCTTTTCTCCAGGCTAAACATCCCCAGTTCCCTCAGCCGATCCTCATAGGACTTGTGTTCCAGACCCTTCACCAGCCTCGTTGCCCTTCTCTGGACACGCTCCAGCACCTCAATGTCTTTCTTGCAGTGAGGGGCCCAAAAGTGAACACAGTACTCGAGGTGCGGCCTCACCAGGGCCGAGTACAGGGGGACAATCACTTCCCTACTCCTGCTGGCCACACTATTTCTGATACAAGCCAGGATGCCGTTGGCCTTCTTGGCCACCTGGGCACACTGCTGGCTCATATTCAGCCGGCCGTCAATCAACACCCCCAGGTCCTTTTCTGCCAAGCAGCTTTCCAGCCACTCCCCCCCAAGCCTGTAGCGCTGCCTGGGGTTGTTGTGACCCAGGTGCAGGACCCGGCACTTGGCCTTGTTGAACCTCATACAATTGGCCTCGGCCCATCGATCCAGCCTGTCCAGGTCCCGCTGTAGCGCCTGCCTGCCCTCCAGCAGATCGACACTCCCGCCCAACTTGGTGTCATCTGCAAACTTACTGAGGGTGCACTCGATCCCCTCGTCCAGATCATTGATAAAGATATTGAACAGGACTGGCCCCAATACTGAGCCCTGGGGAACACCACTTGTGACCGGCCGCCAACCGGATTTAACTCCATTCACCACAACTCTTTGGGCCCGGCCATCCAGCCAGTTTCCTACCCAGCGCAGAGTACGCCCATCCAAGCCATGGGTAGCCAGTTTCTCCAGGAGGATGCTGTGGGAGACGGTGTCAAAGGCTTTACTAAAGTCCAGGTACACAACATCCACGGCCTTTCCCTCATCCACTAAGCGGGTCACCATGTCGTAGAAGGAGATCAGGTTGGTCAGGCAGGACCTGCCTTTCATAAACCCGTGCTGACTGGGCCCGATCACCCGGTTGTCCCGTACGTGCCGCGTGATGGCACTCAAGATGATCTGCTCCATAACCTTCCCGGGCACCGAGGTCAGGCTGACAGGCCTGTAGTTCCCCGGATCCTCCTTCCGGCCCTTCTTGTAGATGGGCGTCACATTTGCCAGCCTCCAGTCAACTGGGACCTCCCCAGTTAGCCAGGACTGCTGGTAAATGATGGAGAGTGGCTTGGTGAGCACTTCTGCCAGCTCTTTCAGCACCCTTGGGTGGATCCCATCCAGCCCCATAGACTTGTGCGTGTCTAGGTGGCGTAGCAGGTCACTGACCATTTCCCCTTGGACTACAGGGTCTTCATTCTGCTCCCCATCCCTGTCTTCCTGCTCAGGGGGCTGGGTGCCCAGAGAGCAACTTCCCTTGCTGTTGAAGACTGAGGCAAAGAAGGCATTTAGCACCTCAGCCTTTTCCTCATCCCTTGACACTAAGTTTCCCTCCGCATCCAATAGAGGAGGGAGATTCTCCTTAGCCCCCTTTTTATTGTTAATGTATTTGTAGAAACACTTTCTGTTGTCTTTTACGGCAGTAGCCAGACTAAGTTCTAGTTGGGCTTTGGCCCTTCTAATTTTCTCCCTACATAACCTCACAACATCCTTGTAGTCCTCCTGAGTTGCCTGCCCCTTCCTCCAAAGGTGGTAGACTCTCTTTTTTTTTCCTAAGTTCCAGCCGGAGCTCTCTGCTCAGCCAGGCCAGTCTTCTTCCCCGCCGGCTCATCTTTCGGCTCATGGGGACGGCCTGCTCCTGCGCCTTTAAGATTTCCCTCTTGAGGAATGTCCAGCCTTCCTGGGCTCCTTTGCCCTCCAGGACTGCCTCCCAAGGGACTCTGCCAACCAGACTCCTAAACAGGCCAAAGTCTGCCCTCCGGAAGTCCAAGGTGGCCATTCTGGTGACCCTCCTCTTTACTTCTCTGAGAATCGAGAACTCTATCATTTCGTGGTCACAGAGCCCAAGACGGCCTCCGACCGTCCCATCACCCACAAGACCTTCTCTGTTTACAAACAACAGGTCTAGCGGGGCACCTTCTCTCGTGGGCTCCCTCACCAGCTGCGTGAGGAAGTTATCTTCCACACACTCCAGGAACCTCCTGGACTGTTTCCTCTCTGCTGCGTTGTATTTCCAGCAGACATCTGGCAAGTTGAAGTCCCCCACGAGAACAAGGGCCAGCGATCGTGAGGCTTCTCCCAGCTGCCTGTAGAATACTTCATCTGCCTCCTCGTCCTGGTTGGGTGGTCTATAACAGACTCCCACCATGATATCTGCCTTGGTGGCCTTTCCCCTGATTCTTACCCACAGGCACTCAACCCTCTCGTCACCATCCTTGAGCTCAAGGCAGTCCAGACTCTCCTTAACATAGAGGGCTACCCCACTGCCTCTCCTTCCTTGCCTATCCCTTCTAAAGAGTTTATAGCCGTCCATCGTGGCACTCCAGCTATGTGTGTCATCCCACCATGTTTCCGTGATGGCAACTATATCATAGTTTTCCCCTTTCACAACAGCCTCAAGCTCCTCCTGTTTGTTGCCCATGCTCCGTGCATTTGTGTAGATGCACTTCAGCTGGGCTAGTGATCCTGTCACCTTTGTGGTGGGAGAAGCCCTACTCCCTACATGTCCCATCTCAGGTATTTCTGTGGTTCCTAGCTGATCAATGACCCCTGTGTCCCTGCTGCTGCACGGGTCTCTCTGTCCTACCTCATCCGAGACAGCTGACCGAAGGGCCTCGCTGGCATGCCATCCCTCATTCATCGGCGTGCCACCCCCAGGCTTATCTCTAGCAAGCCTAGTTTTATCCCCTTCCCCCTTCAAATCTAGTTTAAAGCCCTCTCAATGAGCCCTGCTAACTCCTGTGCTAGGATCCTTTTCCCCCTTTGGGACAGGTGCACCCCGTCTGCCACCAGCAGGCCTGGTGCCATGTAAACCAACCCATGGTCAAAGAACCCAAAGTCCTGCCGGTGACACCAGGCTCGGAACCAGTTGTTGATCTGCTGGCTCCTCCAGTTTCTTCCCTCATCCTTCCCCAGAACTGGAGGGATAGAGGAGAACACTACCTGTGCTCCTGATCCCTTAACCAGTCGCCCCAAGGCCCTGAAGTCCCTCTTGATTGCCCCGGGACTTCTTTTTGCCACCTCCTCACTGCCTACCTGGAAGATCAACAGGGGATAGTAGTCTGAGGGTCTTACTAGGGTGGGAAGCTTCCTCCTCACATCCTTGACCCGGGCCCCAGGGAGGCAGCAGACTTCCCTAAGCAGTGGGTCCGGTCTGCATATGGGCCCTTCTGTTCCTTTCAGAAGGGAGTCTCCTATGACAATGACCCGTCTCTTGTTTTCCTTTGTGGGGGCAGTTTTGATGCAGGCCCTCAGCTGACTAGTCCTCAGCAGCACCTCCAGGCTGGCTGAACCATCAGCCTTGTCATTGTTTGGTTCCAGTGGCAGGGCCTCGTACCTATTGTGCAAGGGCACCTGCAGAGGTGGGCTAGGCGCTGAGGAAACACGCCTGCCTCGCCGGGGAGGCACTAGTTGCCACTGTCCCCTGTCCCCTACATCCCTGCGTTCAGCCGTGCAGGGAGAGGGTCGGAATCGGGAGTCCCCCGTGACAGGCACCTTGGCTGCCTGTTGCGCCTGTCGCAGGGAGGGCAGGGTGCGAGTCCAGTCGTCAATCTCCCTCTCGCACTCCCTGATGCTCCTCAACCTGCTCACCTCCTGCCGGAGCTCTGTCACCAGGCGGAGGAGGTCCTCTACCTGGGCACACCTCCCACAGGCGGGCTCGCTGCCGCTGTCGCCCGGTGTTGGCATCAGAGTAGGGCACTCCCTGCAGCCTGACACCTGGGTGGCAGCATGTTCCCACCGCAGCTCCGTCTGGGAAGCTGCATCAGCCGTGGCGGGTGCAAGGCTTGGAGCAACCATGGCTTTCTGCCGGGTGGACACCATCGCTTCCCCCGTCAAGCCGGCGGAGCTTCAGCGCCCTCCCTGCACGCCCTGCCGGCGCAAACTGCCGCGCAAACTGCCGCGCCGGGCCCTGTTTGCCCGCCCTGTTTGCCGCGCTCCCCGGGGGCTTTTTTATACCCCGCTGCGGCTCCTGGCCCCGCCCAGGTCTCGTCAGCCGCTCTCGCGCGAGCTGCCGGCTCCTGGCGGGTCCCTCGGCTCCCTCTGAGGCTCCCCGGTTCGGGAAACCCCCCTGTACGCCGCGCTAGGACGCTCCGCTGCAGGTCGTGCCGGCACCGGAGCTGATCGCCTCGGCAACTAAGTCCTTACACTCAACAAAAATTTAGTCCAGAGCACAGTTTGAAATGAGGAAGATGGGGAAAAGAGACTTTGCAAAGGCTTTTATCTCAAAAATATAGATACTGAGACTGTGAGGAAAGCTTCCTATAGTAGAGGGTGGAAGAGGAGAAACAGTATATACTTACCTTGAGTTTTACTAAAACCATGGAAAAAAAAATTCATTTCTTTCTCTTGAATGTTTTCCTGTAGGTTTCCTACTTTTGGTCTAATGACTTGATCTTTCTGGTGCTTTCTGATGCATGACTTGGTTCTTTGGAATCAATATTTGTTATCTGTGATTGATAGCTAGTGTTTATTCTGATTTGGCACAACTTCAGGTTTTCTTTTTCTTTCTCTTTCTCTCTTTAGTTAGTCCAGACCATATCTTGATTTTTGTCATTTTTCCCCTTATCTACTCTAACTTGGTCTCTTCAATCTTTTCTCCTCCTTCTCAATCTCTCTCCCTGCCACCTCTACCCCCCGCAAATGAACCATAGTGTCGTGGTTTAACCCCAGATGGTAACCGAATACCACACTCACTCACTCCCCCACTCTCCAGTGGGGTGGGGAGGAGAATCGGAGAGAAAGGAAAACTCACGGGTTGAGATAAAAGCAGTTCACCAGGACAGCAAAGGAAAAATATAAAAATATATTAATAATGATGATAATAATATATATAAGGATAATAGAATATATAAAACAAACGATACACAATTTCTCACCACCCGATGACCTGTCCCAAGCAGCAGTCAGGGAGCCGAACGAACACCCAAACGAACGAACAAAAAGGCCCGAATGAACAAAAAAAAAGGGAAAAACAGAGAACAAAAAGCAACCAGAAGGGAAGCTTAAGGCAAGTGGCCCACCGGCTGACCCTCACTTATACCAGGCATGATGTCTATGGTATGGAATACTCTCTTTGGCCAGTTTGGATCAACTCTTCTGGCTATACCCCTCCCAAGTTTCTGCACCTGCACATTAGCAAAACCTGGGAAACTGCAAAACGTCCTTGATCGTTTAGCAGCAAACAACATCAGCGTACTATCACCATTCTTCTCACACTAAATCCAAAACACAGTAGCTGCTGAAGACAAAACTAGCTCTGTTCCAGCCTAAACCAGGACACATAGGAAGGAAATCAATAAGCTTTAAGAATAAATGCTCACTTTTTTCTGTGGAAACTAAAAAAAAAAAAAAAAAATCATAAAATGAAATTAAAATATTTCCAGAAAAAAGCAAAGTTCCTTATTGAAAAAATGATCAATACATCAGAGAAATCTGACTTCAGTGATTGTGTCTGCATTTCTAGCTCCATACTACATAAAATCATTTCTGGTATCTGCCCATATATCTATTGAGGCACTGCTCACTGATTGGAACGTCTCTCATACAGCGTAATTCAGACTTGCAATGTGCTGAGTGTATTTATAGAAGGATTTCTTTTCATTATTAAAAAGTAATTTTTTTAAAGCTTCTGAAGGCTATATTTAAAATGTGCCATAATTTACATTGGACAATTTAACTCTTAAAGTTTAGATTAATTTTTCAGTGTCTAGTATTTTTCTGTACAAACATGCATATGAGCACAAAACTTTGTGCATATGAATGTGCTATTTTACTGAAAGTCTCTATTTTCTACAGTATATTGTTCATTTGCCTGTTTTATAGAACCGAATCTATGGGCAATATAGCAACAATAACTGGCTAACTATCTTCACTTTTGTGTGTGTGTGTGGTCTTACAGTACTTTGGTTGCAAGTGAATTGTGTTTGTCAACACTCTGCCAGACCCATATTCAATCCATTATGTGGAATATATGTACTGAAGTCTGTGAATTCTCTGTATTTGAGGAAATATTACATGTAGCTTGAGAGATATATATTCAGAAATTCCATCTGCATTGAAATGATATGCTTTTCTTTCTGAATTACCAGAAATTGAATTTTCAGCTGCTTTGCTTCTACTTCATCATACTTAATTTCAAAAATTCGCATTAGACACATTTTCCAAACATTTGATGCAACCACAGTAGTGGGTAGTCTTGATCACAAGACAAAAAAAGATACATTCAAATTTTTATTTTGCACATACAATGAAAGTTTTCCTTTTTTCATTGCTATTTTTAAGGGTACAGCTGCTGTGATTTACTTATTGAAATTGTTAAATACAGAAATGTCTTTTGGGACACACGCATGGAGAAACATAAGAATTCTCAGATGCCATGATGATGAGCATTATGAGAACCTAGTGAAATTTGATTAGCAACTTTTTCACTATCATAATATATGTACTAATTGTACATTATGTAAAAATAGTGAGTCAGAATCATTCATTTTTTACTTTGTCTAATTTATGAACATATTTGAAAGTAAGGTCTAATAGCAATGGTGGTAAAAGCCAAACTGAAGATTATCAGTTAATAATGAAATGCTGTGTGATCAAAATATCTAATGTTTAAAAACATGAAGCTGATATTTTTTCATTTGTTAGCTGTCACGGTTTATCCCCAGATGGTAACCAAATACCACGCAGCCGCTCGCTCACTCCCCCTGCCAGTGGAGTGGGGAGGAGAATCGGAGAGAAAGGAAAACTCATGGGTTGAGATAAAAACAGTTCACCAAGACAGCAAAGAAAAAGATAATAATAATTATAATATATATTAACAATAATAATAATAAAACAATATAATGATAATAGGATATATAAAACTAACAATGCACAATTTCTCACCACCCAATGACCGATACAGCCTGTCCCGAGCAGCAGTCAGGGAACAGGAATATTCCCCAGCAGCTATCCCAGGACAGCAAGTTCCAGAGAGAGCGAGGGAACGAACAGCCAAACAAAGGAACAAAAAAGCCCGAACAAACAAAAAAAGGGAAAAAAGAAAAAAGGGACTGGTCCACTGGCCGTCCCCCACTTATACTGGGCATGATGTCTGTGGTATGGAATACTCCCTTTGGCCAGTTTGGATCAACTCTTCTGGCTATACCCCTCCCAAGTTTCTGCACCTGCACATTAGCAAAACCTGGGAAGCTGGAAGACATCCTTGATCACTTAGTAGCAAATAATAACATCAGTGTATTAACAACATTCTTCATCTACTAAATCCAAAACACAGTAGCTACTGGAAAGAAAATTAGCTCCATCCTAGCTGAAACTAGGACATTAGCCCTCCCTATTTTGTCCCACTCTAGTCACTATCCTTTCTTCTGTTCAAATGTGCTTTGTTTCATGTGTGAATCTAGGTACTGATGGGAGGAAAATCTCTCTCAGGTTACCACTTGTCAGCTGATCCATAGCAGCTCTGATTCATCATCTAGCTATAGTTGGTTTTTGTGTAAAACATAAGAAAAGGAAACTTTTTTTAAAAAAGAACAAAGATCAAAGTCCAAAACCTGCTTTTAATGTACTGATTGAACTTGAATAGCTATCAAGACAACAGTATCTTTAAATTAAAATGTCAAACATATTAGAGAATGGTAATAGAGCATATTAAGAAATGATTTAACTATTTTTGCTCTCCTTCTAGGGTATCCAACATCAAATAGAACCATTTTTTGTATTTGATATCTCAAGTTCATATGCTGACTTTATTATAAGGATTTCTGGCTACTTCATTATTAATGGCTAAAATGAATGCTTTTCCACATATCTTTCTTTTTTTCTAATTTGTGTCAAAATATAAATTTGTTAGATGCAAAATGACTTTTTCTCCTGGTGTAAAAATTACACTATTTCATTTCTCAGATGCTAGTTCATAAAGATCTGCAATTTCTAGTGCCAAAAAAAAAAGTTTTTCATCCACCAGAGCTTTGCTGTATGTTACAGATTTAGCTTTAAATGCAGTGTTATGATGTTCAGGTTTGTGCAAATTTGAGTAATGTTGCCACAGTATGAGTTTTTGCTACTTTTACTACAAACAGTAAGATTAAAATGTATTTTGTCTTCTGACATGTTTTTAATACAGTAATGTTATTAATGTAAATTTTTTTTACATACTTTCATTTGCTAATTATTAAACTATTTCATGATTTGTACAGATAAACACAAGGACTGTTCTGGTGTAGCTTTACATCTGACACATCTAAAGTATATTTGAAAATACTTTTCTATTATGACTTTTTTCATCAGAACAGAAGGCATTGAAACCCTTAATTTAAACTCTTCCGAAAATTTGTGAAATAAAAATATAATACATAAATAATATTACATACATCACAGTCTTAAGAATTTTGAAGCTATGTATCATCTGTTGGTAGAAGTCATCTTTCATACTAAGAAACTTGATACCATGTTATCAGTACTGAATTAATCCAGTTTGGGAGCTTCATATTTAGAAATTTGTGAAAAGGATAGAAATTATGTAGATGGTTATTTTGTCCTATTTCACATACTTTGTGGAAGATGCTTTAAAAATTGTAGGTCAGTATAAAAAAGAGGGAAGGAAAAGTGCTATGTAACTGCTCCTTTCTCTGTTTTTAGACCAGTTTCAAAAATAGTCCAACATTTAAAAATTGGTGGTGTTAAACAGTATCGCACATCATGTCACTTAAAACAGAAGTCTACTTTTACAAAGAACTTTTTTAGCAGAGCTTGGGTTTTGAATTGCAGGCAGCCTTTGATTGCTGGAATGTAACTTATGATGTCTGTGAACACTATAATACCACCAGGTGAGAAAGATAAGTTATAATCCTACAAAGTTGTTATATAACTTCAGCATCTGATTTTATTTTTTCTGCTGATCGTGGAAGAAAATTCAGCAGAAACTTACAGAATTGTAGATCGAAGAGTTAATTGCTAAATGAAACAAATTATTAAAAAAAAGTTATAATTTAAAAATTGTATCACATTTCCAGATTACTAGATCTTCAGAGGCTATCAATGTTGCATAAAAGAAAAATGATCTGCATAATATTGAAAGTTTCTAGGTTTTTTAAAAGTATTTCTTTGATTTATTTTCCTCATAAACAATATTTTACCCCAAAAGTCCTATTTTCCCCCCAAAAGCAATCCCTAAAATCCAAAAGTGTACAACTTCTAAAATATTTTGGATTTTTTCATCTGAATTTTTTTATTCATGCTGTAAACTTGTGATTTATTAAAAATTCAGTTTGAATAAATGAATCCTTGCCAGTAAGGATCTACTCTTTATTATTATTATTATTCCTACTGAGTTTAAAGGTAAGAATGCTGAAACATTGTAGGACAAAATTTCCAAACCGTTTCAGTTCAGAATCTTACTCAATGGATTTTATTAGAAATTCAGATTGGATACTCTCAATATCATTTCTTTAAACTTACACCAAACATGCTATTTTAAGTAAGTTGAACACTTAACTTGTATTTTCTTGTGCTATACTAGAGTTGTAAATTAGATAACTGAGGACTCCACTTGTCCCAATTACAGCATTGTTGCCTAATAGGACAAGGTAGTCAAATGCTCAACTGACTTCAACTATAAGGTGAATTCAGTAACTTGAAATCTTTTTTTAATTTGAATTGAAACTTAACATATTTTGCTCCTCTATGTAACAACATATCAAACTGCAGGGTTTTTTCTGTAGAAATTTTTTATGAATGCAGAAACGGCATTTTCAGTTGCAGGGGATGAGAGGGGAAGGGGAAACAAAACCAGTTCCATATCTGTTGATAAATGTGTCTTCTGATATTCAATCAATCAAATTTGCAATCCTTAAGTAATACATCGAGTTTGACATGATAGGAATGAGACAACCAGTCCCCAGATACCTCTCTGAGAGGTAACTGCAAAGGAATCTCTCTCTAGGCTTTCCCTTAGCTACTGTTTTTACATCTAACAAACACAACAACCAGCCTGTAGTCATTGTACAGCACTTCCCTGCCAAAGTCTGCATCTAACTCTGAATCTTTAAGACTGGGCCTGTAACTATATAATCTTAAAATTAAGTCTTCATTATAACCTATCAATCAGTTTATTTTTAGTTCCTCCTGTTTAGATTATTCATTCACCATATGTATGTTTATGTGTCCCTCAACGTAGTCTGTAAGGTAGTGTACACTGGAAAAAATGCTACTGAGTTTCAACCCCATTGTGGATGCACATCATAGCAGAGAGTAATTTTCAAGTCATTTGTACATGTAGTATATTTATTAGGTTTTCTTTTTAAAGAACTGTTTGTAACAGTCCATTGTACGGTTCAATTTTCCCGGAGGCTGGTGCATGATAGGGGGATGTGATATACCCACTCAATGCCGTTCTCTTTGGCCCGGGTGTCTATGAGGTTGTTTCAGAAATGAGTCCTGTTGTCTGACTCAATTCTTTCTGGGGTGCCATGTTGCCATAAGACTTGCTTCTCAAGGCCCAAGGATAGCGTTTCGGGTGGTGGCATGGGGCATGGGATATGTTTCCAGCCACCCGGTGGTTGCTTCCACCATTGTAAGCACATGGTGCTTGCCTTAGTGGGTTTGTGGGAGCATGATATAATCAGTCTCTGAGGCCTCCCCATATTTATATTTCAGTGTCGTGGGTTGACCCTGGCTGGACGCCAGGTGCCCACCAAAGCCACTCTATCACTCCCCCTCCGCAGCTGGACAGGGGAGAAAAAATATAACGAAATGCTCATGGGTCGAGATAAGGACAGGGAGATCACTCAGCAATTACTGTCATGGACAAACCAGACTCAACTTGGGGAAAAATTAATTTAATTTATTGCCAATCAAATCAGAGTAGGATAATGAGAAATAAAACCAAATCTTAAAAAGACCTTCCCCCCACCCCTCCCTTCTTCCCGGGCTCAACTTCACTCCCAGTTTCTCTACCTCCTCCCCCTGAGTGGTGCAGGGAGACGGGGAATGGGGGTTGCAGTCAGTTCATCACATGTCTCTGCTGCTCCTTCCTCCTCAGGGGGAGGACTCCTCACACTCTTCCCCTGCTCCAGCGTGGGCTCCTCTCTCCACGGGGTCACAGGTCCTGCCAGGACCCTGGTCCAGCACAGGCTTCCCACAGGGTCACAGCCTTGTTTGGGCATATCCACCTGCTACAGCATGGGGTCCTCCACGGGCTGCAGGGTGGATATCTGCTCCACAGTTAACCTCCATGGGCTGCAGGGGGACAGCCTGCCTCACCAAGGTCTTCACCACAGGCTGCAGGGGAATCTCTGCTTTGGTGCCTGGAGTACCTCCTTCCCCTCCTCCTTCACTGACCTTGGTGTCTGCAGAGTTGTTGCGCTCACATCTTCTCACTCCCCTCTCTGCTGCTATGTTCCCGCAACAGTTTTTTTCCCCCTTCTTAAATGTGTTATCACAGAGGCACTACCACCATGGCTGTTTGGCTCAGCCTTGGCCAGCGGCGGGTCCATCTTGCAGCCGGCTGGCACTGACTCTATCAGACATGGGGGAAGCTTCTAGCACCTTCTCACAGAAGCCACCCCTGTAGCCCCCCCGCTACCAAAACCTTGCCACGCAAAACCAGTACATTCAGCCATCGTCCACTATACAAGAGAGGCTTTGACTGCTTGGCTTGTCTGAGTGCAGCCCATTTTTCACACTCATGGATAACCTGTGCGATAGTGTCCATAGTCAAGTCGACCCCTCAAGCACAGAATCACAGAATCACAGAATGGTAGGGGTTGGAAGGGACCTCTGGAGATCATCTAGTCCATCCCCCCTGCCAGAGCAGGTTCACCTAGAGCAAGCTGCACAGGACTGCGTCCAGGCGGGTTTTGAATATCTCCAGAGAAGGAGACTCCACAACCTCCCTGGGCAGCCTGTTCCAGTGCTCTGTCACCCTCACAGTAAAGAAGTCTTTCCTCATATTTAGATGGAACTTCCTGTGTTCCGGTTTGTGCCTGTTGCCCCTTGTCCTGTCGCTGGGCACCACCGAAAAGAGTCTGGCCCCATCCTCTTGACACCCGCCCCTGAGATATTTATAAGCAATGATGAGATCCCCTCTCAGTCTTCTCTTCCTCAGGCTAAACAGCCACAGCTCCCTCAGCCTTTCCCCATAGGAGAGATGCTCCAGTCCCCTAATCATCTTTGTAGCCCTCCGCTGGACTCTCCCCAGTAGTTCCTCATCTTTCCTGAACTGGGGAGCCCAGAACTGAACACAGTACTCCAGATGGGGCCTCACTAGGGCAGAGAAGAGAGGGAGGATAACCTCCCTCGACCTGCTGGCCACACTCTTCTTAGTGCACCCCACGATGCCATTGGCCTTCCTGGCCGCAAGGCCACATTGCTGGCTCATGGTGAATTTGTTGTCTACCAGGACTCCCAGGTCCTTCTCAGCAGAGCTGCTTTCCAGGAGGTCAACCCCTAACCTGTACCGGTGCATGGGGTTATTCCTCCCCAGGTGCAGGACCCTGCACTTGCCCACGTTGAACCTCATGAGCCCATCTGTATGTCGCATCTCTCTTCCTGATGGCCTGAGGTGTCATGGGACCACCGAGCCGGGAATAGTTCACCCTTACGTTGCCAGTCCAGATCCGCTTGAGACACTTTAATCTTAGCAGCCCAGTCCACCTGTTGGTTGTTCTGATGCTCCTCAGTGGCCCAACTTTTGGGTACATGAACATCTACATGGCGTACTTTTACAACAAGCTTCTCTAGCCGGGCAGCAATATCTTGCCACAATTTGGCAGCCCAGATGGGTTTGCCTCTGCACTGCCAGTTGCTCTGCTTCCATTGCTGTAACCACTCCCACAGGGCGTTCACCACCATCCATGAGTCAGTATAGAGGCAGAGCACTGGCCATTTTTCTCGCTCAGCAATATCTAAAGCCAGCTGGATGGCTTTCACCTCTGCAAACTGACTCGATTCACCTTGTCCTTCAGTGGTTTCTGCAACTCATCATGTAGGACTCCACACAGCAGCTTTCCATCTTCGATGTTTTCCTACGATACGACAGGACCCATCAGTGAACAGGGCATATTCTTTCTCATCTTCTGGCAATTAATTATATGGTGGGGCCTCTTCAGCACGCGGCACCTCCTCCTCTGGAGACATACCGAAATCTTTGCCTTCTGGCTAATCCGTGATCACTTCCAAGATTCCTGGGCGACTGGGGTTTCCTATTCGAGCCCGTTGTGTGATCAGTGCGACCCACTTACTCCATGTGGCATCGGTGGCATGATGTGTAGAAGGGACTCTCCCTTTGAACATCCAGCCCAGCACCAGCAGTCAGGGTGCCAGGAGGAGCTGTGCTTCAGTACCAACCACCTCTGAAGCAGCTCGAACCCCTTCATATGCTGCCAAGAACTCTTTTTCAGTTGGAGTGTAGCGGGCCTCAGATCCTCTGTATCCCCAGCCCCAAAACCCCAGGGGTTGACCTTGAGTTTCCCCTGGTGCTCTCTGCCAGAGGATCCAGGTAGGGCCGTTCTCATTGGCTGCAGTGTAGAGCACAATTTTTACATCTTGCCCTGCCCGGACTGGCCCAAGGGCTACTGCATGAACTATCTCCTGTTTAATTTGTTCAAAGGCTTGTCGTTGCTCAGGGCCCCATTTAAAATCGTTCTTCTTCCAGGTCACGTGATAGAGAGGGCTTACAATAGAACTGTAATTTGGAATATGCATTCTCCAGAAACCCACAACAAGTTGGTGGACACATCGCTGTTATTTTGTTGATCATATCCATTGGGATCTGATGACGTCCATCTTGCCATTTTATTCCTAGGAACTGGATCTCCTGTGCAGGTCCTTTGACCTTACTGCGTTTTATGGCAAAAACGGCTCTCAGAAGGATTTGGTTTATTTTCTCTCCTTTCTCAAAAACTTCTGCTGCTGTCTTGCCCCACACAATGATGTCATCAATGTATTGCAGGTGTTCTGGAGCTCCACCCTTTTCCAGTGCAGTCTGGATCAGTCCATGGCAGAGGGTGGGGCTGTGTTTCCACCCCTGGGGCAGTCGATTCCAGGTGTATTGGATGCCCCTCCAGGTGAAAGCAAACTGTGGCCTGCACTCTGCTGCCAAAGGAATTGAGAAAAACGCATTAGCAATGTCAATGGCAGCATACCACTTGGCTGCCTTTGATTCCAGTTCTTATTGAAGTTCTAGCATGTCCGGCACGGCAGCACTCAGTGGTGGCGTGACTTCATTCAGGCCACGATAGTCCACTGTTAATCTCCATTCTCCGTTAGATTTCCGCACTGGCCATATAGGACTGTTAAAGGGTGGGCGAGTCTCGCTGATCACTCCCTGGCTTTCCAGTTGATGCATCAGTTTATGGATGGGGGTCAGGGAGTCTCGGTTGGTGCGATATTGCTGCCGGTGCACCGTTGTGGTAGCATTTGGTACCTGTTGTTCTTTGACCCTCAGCAACCCCACAACGGAAGGATCCTCTGAGAGACCAGGCAAGGTGGACAGCTGCTTAATGTCCTCTATCTCCACAGCAGCTATACCAAAAGCCCACCGGTACCTTTTTGGGTCCTTGAAATACCCTCTCCTGAGGTAGTCTATGCCAAGGATGCACGGAGCATCTGGGCCAGTCACAATGGGGTGCCTTTGCCACTTGTTCCCAGTTAGGCTCACTTTGGCCTGCAATGAAGTTAACTCTTGGGACCCCCCTGTTACTCCAGAAATAGAAATGCATTCTATAGTTCTATAGTTCGATGGCATTAGGGCACACAATTAGGGACATTTATTATTATTATTATCATTATTAATATATAATATAATTATTATTTTCTGTTTCTTTGCTGTTCTGGTGAACTGTCTTTATCTCAACCCATGAGTTTTCCTTCCTTTCTGATTCTCCTCCCCACCCCACTGGGGAGGAGGTGGGGGAGTGACCGAGCAGCTGTGTGGTATTTGGTTGCCAGCTGGGGATAAACTACAACAGTTGTTTTTGTCAGTGTGTACAGAGTGCACCATCATCATATGTCAACTCAATGGGTTGGAAAGACAAAGAGGCACCACCGGTGCATGCAGTGGCTAACCAACACTGACAATACAAAGACAATCTCTCTTCCTCCCTACGGGCCTGCGTCTCGACTGTGGAAAGACTGGCTGAAAGATCTGAGAACGTGTTTGAAAAACTGTGCTGAGAGTTTCAGCAACTCAAAGAGGATAGGTCCTACTTCCCACCTGTACGGACCAGTATCTCAGCTATTAGGAGAAAATCTTCCCCTGCTCAAGAGAGACAGTACATGCGGCGAGGTACCCTGTGGTTTTACCTCTGTGACCATGGAGAGGACATGAGAAAGTGAGATGGAAAACTCACCTTGACCCTAGAGGCAAGGGTACGTGAGTTGCAACGAAAAACAATCACAAAAGGGGGTTCTTCCAGGAAAATTGCTTCTCTGTTCTCCAGTGGGCACATCCCCAGATGGGGTAGAAGGGCTTCTGATTCGTATTTAGAAGTGAGTAACAAGGATGAGATTCGACCCCACATGTCCCACATGTCCCCGCTTTGTTGATAGCGGATACTATAATCAGAATTAGAGGGGCCCTGCCTCCAGCCAGGTGGAGGAGAGGGACAATCAGGTTTACAGGACTGTGTGGGTTCGATGGCCTGGCACATCAGATCCACAGGACATTGGTGCATGGTGTACTCTAACGCCATCAAGCTATATAAGGGCAGAACCCATCTGTATTTCTGGAGCGACATGGGGGTCCCAAGAATTAACTGTATGAGAAGACAAAGTGAGTCTAACTGGGATTAAAGCCCCTCTGGTATGGAGGACAATGGCTGAAATATAAATATGGGAAGGCCTGGCAGATTGACTATATCACACTCCCACAGACCCGCCAAGGCAAGCGCCATGTGCTTACAATGGTGGAAGCAACCACCGGGTGGCTGGAAACATATCCCATGCCCCATGCCACCACCTGGAACACTATCCTGGGCCTTGAAAAGCAAGTTTTATGGCGACATGGCCACCCCAGAAAGGATTGAGTCAGACAACGGGACTCATTTCCGAAACAACCTCCTAGACACCTGGGCCAAAGAGCATGGCATTGAGTGTGTATATCTCATCCCCTACCATGCACCAGCCTCTGGGAAAATCGAACTGTACAATGGACTGTTAAAAACTACACTGAGAGCAATGGGTGGTGGAACCTTCAAGAACTGGGATAGACATTTAGCAAAAGCCACCTGGTTAGTAAACACTAGGGGATCTACCAATCAAGCTGGCCCTGCCCAATCAAAACCTTTGCGTACTGTAGAAGGAGACAAAGTTCCTGTGGTGCATGTAAAAAATATACTGGGGAAGACAGTCTGGGTTATTCCTGCCTCAGGCAAAGGCAAACCCATCCATGGGATTGCTTTCGCTCAAGAACGTGTGTGCACTTGGTGGGTGATGCGAAAGGATGGGGAAGAATCACACAGAATCACAGAATGGTAGGGGTTGGAAGGGACCTCTGGAGATCATCTAGTCCATCCCCCCTGCCAGAGCAGGTTTACCTAGAGCAAGCTGCACAGGACTGCGTCCAGGCGGGTTTGGAATATCTCCAGAGAAGGAGACTCCACAACCTCCCTGGGCAGCCTGTTCCAGTGCTCTGTCACCCTCACAGTAAAGAAGTCTTTCCTCATATTTAGATGGAACTTCCTGTGTTCCGGTTTGTGCCTGTTGCCCCTTGTCCTGTCGTTGGGCACCACTGAAAAGAGTTTGGACCCATCCTCTTGACACCCACCCTTGAGATATTTATAAGCATTAATGACATCCCTCAGCCTTTCCCCATAGGAGAGATGCTCCAGTCCCCCATCTCTGTAGCCCTCCGCTGGACTCTCCCCAGTAGTTCCTCATCTTTCCTGAACTGGGGAGCCCAGAACTGAACACAGTACTCCAGATGGGGCCTCACTAGGGCAGAGTAGAGAGGGCGGATAACCTCCCTCGACCTGCTGGCCACACTCTTCTTAATGCACCCAGGGATGCCATTGGCCTTCCTGGCCGCAAGAGCACATTGCTGGCTCACGGTGAATTTGTCATCCACCAGGACTCCCAGGTCCTTCTCCACAGCGCTGCTTTCCAGGAGGTCAGCCCCTAACCTGTACCGGTGCATGGGGTTATTCCTCCCCAGGTGCAGGACTGTAAGAGACTGAGGGGCTGAAAGAGTTAATGTCTCAAACATTCGGCAAAGAAGGACCTTGAAGAAACTGAGAAGTTGAAAGAGTTATTGTCTGGACAAAGGAGGACCTGGTGTGAAGGAATCCCACACTAATGAGATAAGGTGCAGCTGGAAGGGAGGATCCTGCAGAGGCAGGATAGCGCTTTTCTGGGCCTTATCTTGAGCAATTGCTTAAAAAACAGACAAGCCTGAGACAGCATCACCCCTGCATCTCTGACGGGGGGGGGGGGCGCGGCAGCACCAAAATCACTAGCCTCAAACCCCCCAACCCCTCAAACCCCCCGACCCATTTTGAGAAGGTTCGAGAACAACAGACTACACATGCGAAGTAATTAGCATATGCAGTGGGACTAGTAAATAAATAGCACAACTCAGAGGGTCTGGGTGCGCGCGCCCACCACCCGACGGAACCGGACCAGAGACATCGCTGGAACCTAGGGTGGTGATCTTTCCTTTACCTCTATTTTTTCTCTATCTTTTAATTTAGCCCAAGGGTATACATGATATACTCCTTTAGACATAAACCGTTGACCAAGTCTGGGACTAGGACTGGACTCAGCCGCACCTAGACTCCTCTCTGAGAAGGAGTTTAGAAAGCAAGGGGGTCCTTTCTGAACCTCATGACTCAACGGGAGGGCCTCCCTAACCACTGACCAGAGACCCCCGTTGGCTGGACCAACGCTGGACCCTGGACTGATGATTGATTTCTCTCTCTCTCTCTCTCCCCTTCTCCCTTTTTACTGAAAAGCAGGATTAGCAATTAGTGAACTTACTGTTATTCAATGATAACTTGTATGCCCAGATATTGAGTGACAACTTGTACGCCCAGTTACTGAATGAATAAATTGGCATAGTAACCCGAGCCACTCGTCCCTCTTCTCTGCCACTATTTGTTTATGACCCATAGCTGGAATGCAGCATCGCTGCGGGCAGAAAGTTGGGCCGTGACAAGGACCCTGCACTTACCCATGTTGAACCTCATGAGGTTCCTCTCCGCCCTACACTCTAGCCTGTCCAGGTCTCGCTGAATGGCAGCACAGCCTTCTGGGGTATCAGCCAGTCCTCCCAGTTTCGTGTCATCGGCAAACTTGCTGAGGGTACACTCTGTCCCTTCATCCAGGTCATTGATGAATAAATTGAACAAGACTGGCCCCAGTACTGACCCCTGGGGAACACCACTAGCTACAGGCCTCCAACTAGACTCTGCGCCGCTGATCACCACCCTCTGAGCTCTGCCATTCAGCCAGTTCTCAATCCATCTCACCATCCACTCGTCTAGCCCACACTTCCTGAGCTTGCCTATGAGGATGTTGTGGGAGGCAGCGTCAAAAGCCTTGCTGAAGTCAAGGTAGACAACATCCACCGCTCTCCCCTCATCCACCCACACAGTCATACCATCATAGAAGGCTATCAGATTGGTCAAGCATGATTACCCCTTGGTGAATTCATGCTGACTACTCCTGATCACCTTCTTTTCTTCTACACGCTTGGAGATGGCCTCCAGAATGAGCTGCTCCATCACCTTTCCAGGGATGGAGGTGAGGCTGACTGGCCTGTAGTTTCCTGGGTCCTCCTTCTTGCCCTTCTTGAAGACTGGAGGGACATTGGCTTTCCTCCAGTCCTCAGGCATCTCTCCCATTCTCCATGACCTTTCAAAGATGATGGAGAGTGGCTTGGCAATGACCTCTGCCAGCTCCCTCGGCACCCGTGGGTGCATCCCATCGGGGCCCATGGATTTGTGGGTGTCCAGTTTGCCCAACTGATCTCTAACCCAATCCTCCTCAACCAAAGGAAGGCCATCCTTTCTCCAGGCAGGAAGTCCAATGTGTACCTCAAGGAGATTTGCTTTTAGGTGAAAATAGCCAATTATCTGAACTGTATGATGTCAATTGCTATAATATACTGTATATAATCATTTATACAATGTATTTATTATATATAATAATGTATATAATAATTTCTGTAGTTGTGTTCTATATCAAAGGTATTACAGGGAGAATCGCCTGCATCAATGAAGAGCGAACTCTGATGAAACCGAGCAAAGTGCAGCAGTGATGGAATCAGAACTGACTTCAGCAACTGGCACACAGCCAAGATCGACATCTTCAACCTGCCGACCGTGGACAGGATACACCAGCCATGCCAGATACACCGGCTATAAGCTCCAGATGCAGCATGTAACAATCCAACACTGCACACCATCTCTCCTGCCCTGAAAGACTGTCAAGACAGATGGAACCCAAAATCATGGACTAAATGAACTCAATAGACATTTTGGAGGGATGGTCCATGAACTAAGGGAATGATATCTGTGTGTATATATCAAAGACATAAAAGTGGAAGTGATTAATTGGAAAGTGTGAGACCTGAGCATGACAAAAATGGTATAGAATAAGGGGTGGATACTGTCCTGGTTTCGGCCAGGACGGAGCTAGTTTTGTCTCCAGCAGCTACCGCATTTTGTATTTAGTGTCAGAAGAATGGTGATAGTACGCTGATGTTGTTGGTTGCTGCTAAACAATTGTCCTGGTTGCGGTGAATGCGTCTTACTAATGACTCCCTGGCTCCCATCCGTGAGCTGATCAACTGGAGAGCCAAGGAGTCATTAGTAAGACGCATTCACCTTTTAATAGTCCTATATGGCCAGTACGGAAATCTAATGGGGAATGGAGACTAACAGTGGACTATCATGGCCTAAATGATGCTACGCCACCACTGAGTGCTGCCGTGCCGGACATGCTAGAACTTCAGTATGAACTGGAGTGAAAGGCAGCCAAGTGGTATGCCACCATTGATATTGCCAATGCGTTCTTCTCCATCCCTTTGGCAGCAGAGTGCAGGCCAAAGTTTGCTTTTACTTGGAGAGGTGTCCAGTACACCTGGAATCGACTGCCCCAGGGGTGGAAACACAGCCCTACCATTTGCCATGGACTGATCCAGACTGCACTGGAGAAGGGTGGAGCTCCAGAACACCTACAATACATTGATGACATCATTGTGTGGGGCAACACAGCAGAAGAGGTTTTTGAGAAAGGGGAAAAAATAATTCAAATTCTTCTGAGAGCTGGCTTTGCCATAAAATGAGGAAAGGTCAAAGGACCTGCACAGGAGATCCAGTTCCTAGGAATAAAATGGCAAGATGGACGTCGTCAGATTCCAACAGATGTGATCAACAAAATAACAGCTATGTCTCCACCAGCTAACAAAAAGGAAACCCAAGCTTTCTTAGGCGTTGTGGGTTTTTGGAGAATGCATATTCCAAATTACAGTTCTATTGTAAGCCCTCTCTATCACGTGACCCGGAAGAAGAACAATTTTAAATGGGGCCCTGAGCAACGACAAGCCTTCGAACAAATTAAACAGGAGATAGTTCATGCAGTAGCCCTTGGGCCAGTCCGGGCAGGGCAAGATGTTAAAAATGTGCTCTACACCGCAGCCGGGGAGAATGGTCCTACCTGGATCCTCTGGCAGAAAGCACCAGGGGAGACTCGAGGTCGACCCCTGGGGTTTTGGAGCCGGGGATACAGAGGATCTGAGGCCCGCTACACTCCAACTGAAAAAGAGATTTTGGCAGCATATGAAGGGGTTCAAGCTGCTTCGGAGGTGGTTGGTACTGAAGCACAGCTCCTCCTGGCACCCCGACTGCCGGTGCTGGGCTGGATGTTCAAAGGGAGAGTCCCCTCTACACATCATGCAACTGATGCCACATGGAGCAAGTGGGTCGCACTGATCACACAACGAGCTCGAATAGGAAACCCCAGTCGCCCAGGAATCTTGGAAGTGATCACGGATTAGCCAGAAGGCAAAGATTTTGGAATGTCGACAGAGGAAGAGGTGACACGTGCTGAAGAGGCCCCACCATATAATGAACTACCAGAAAATCAGAAGGAATATGCCCTGTTCACTGATGGGTCCTGTCGTATTGTGGGAAAACATCGAAGGTGGAAAGCTGCTGTGTGGAGTCCTACAGGACGAGTTGCAGAAGCCACTGAAGGACAAGGTGAATCGAGTCAGTTTGCAGAGGTGAAAGCCATCCAGCTGGCTTTAGATATTGCTGAGCGAGAGAAGTGGCCAGTGCTCTATCTCTATACCGACTCCTGGATGGTGGCGAATGCTCTGTGGGGGTGGTTACAGCAATGGAAGCAGAGCAACTGGCAGCGCAGAGGCAAACCCATCTGGGCTGCCAAATTGTGGCAAGATATTGCTGCCTGGGTAGAGAAGCTGGTTATAAAAGTACGTCATGTAGATGCCCACGTACCTAAGAGTCAGGCCACTGAGGAACATCAAAACAACCAGCAGGTGGATCAGGCTGCTAGGATTGAAGTGGCGCAGGTGGATCTGGACTGGCAACATAAAGGTGAATTATTCCTAGCTTGGTGGGCCCATGATACCTCAGGCCATCAGGGAAGAGATGCAACATACAGATGGGCTTGTGGTCGAGGGGTGGACTTGACCATAGACACTATTGCACAGGTTATCCATGAGTGTGAAACATGTGCTGCAATCAAGCAAGCCAAGCGGTCAAAGCCTCTTTGGTTTGGAGGACGATGGCTGAAATATAAATATGGGGAGGCCTGGCAGATTGATTATATCACACTCCCACAGACCCGCCAAGGCAAGCGCCATGTCCTCACAATGGTGGAAGCAACCACCGGGTGGCTGGAAACATATCCTGTGTCCCACACCACCGCCCGGAACACTATCCTGGGCCTTGAAAAGCAAGTCTTATGGCAACATGGCACCCCAGAAAGGATTGAGTCAGACAATGGGACTCATTTCCGAAACAACCTCCTAGACACCTGGGCCAAAGAGCATGGCATTGAGTGGGTGTATCACATCCCCTATCATGCATCAGCCTCTGGGAAAATCGAACTGTACAATGGACTGTTAAAAACTACACTGAGAGCAATGGGTGGTGGGACCTTCAAACATTGGGATACACATTTAGCAAAAGCCACCTGGTTAGTTAACACTAGAGGGTCTACCAATCGAGCTGGTCCTGCCCAATCAAAACCTTTACATACTGTAGAAGGGGATAAAGTTCCTGTGGTGCACATGAAGAATATGTTAGGGAAGACAGTCTGGGTTACTCCTGCCTCAGGCAAAGGCAAACCCATCCGTGGGATTGTTTTTGCTCAAGGACCTGGGTGCACGTGGTGGGTGATGCGAAAGGATGGGGAAGTCCGATGTGTACCTCGAGGGGATTTGGTTTTGGGTGAGAATAGTCAATGAATGAACTATTGATAAAACTGAGCAAAGTGCAGCAGTAATGGAAGCAGAACTGGCTTCAGCAACTGGCGCCCATCAACTTCCTCAAGAGATCGATATCTTCAACCCACAGACCGTGGACATGATGCAGCAGCCGAGCCAGATACCGTGACTGCAAGTTCCAGATGCAACAATCCAACACTACACACCATCCTCCCACAGCGTCCAGTGTCACCTGCCGCACCACACCGAGACCCAGCCCTGTTTCACCGACTGAGCAAACTCCACATCATCTCTCCTGCCCCAAGAGACTATTCTGACAGATGGAGCTTGAAGTCATGGACTAAATGAACTCAATGGACACTTCAAAGGGATGGTCCATAGACTAAGGGAATGATGTCTGTGTGTATATCTATATATATATAACAGGAAAAGTGGTGGTGATTAATTGGAAAGTGTAGGATCTGAGCGTGACATATATGGTATAGAATAAGGGGTGGATAATGTCCTGGTTGCGGCTGGGATAGGGTTAATTTTCACCAGAAGCTGGCCGGGGGTCTATTCTATACCATGTGACCGTCACGCTCACTATTTAGAGGGGGTTGACCGGCGGGGTGGGGATCGCTGCTCGGGAGCGGGCTGGGCGTTGGACTGCGGGCGGGAGTGACCTGTCCGGAAAGCACCGCTAAGTACACGCTGTTGTTGTTATTGTTGGGGTTTCTTGTTTGCTTGTTTTCTTTCCCTTTGCTGTCCGGTTAAACTGTTGTTGTTGTTAACCCACGAGTTTTTTTTGCTTTTCTTCGTCCCAATTCTCTCCCCGTCCCACCGGGAGTCGGGGGGTGAGCGAGCAACCGCGTGGCTCAGCCTCCAGCTGGGGCTAAACCACGACAACAATCAAGGACATTTTGCAGTTTCCCAGGTTTTGCTAATGTGCAGGTGCAAAAACTTGGGAGGGGTAGAGCTAGAATAGTTGATCCAAACTGGCCAAAGAGAGTATTCCATACCATAGACGTCATGCCCGATATAAGCGAGGGTCGGCTGGTGGGCCACTTGGCTTTTTCTTTTTCCCTGCTTTCCTTTTTTTTTTTTTGGTTTCGTTCATTCATTCAGCTGTTTGTTCCCTCGCCTGCTTTCTCTGGAACTTGCTGTTCTGGGATAGCTGTGGGGGAATATCCCTGCTCCCTGACTGCTGCTCAGGATGGGCTGTATTGGTCATCAGGTGGTGAGAAAATTGTGCATTGTTTGTTTTATATATTCTATTATCCTTATATATTATTATTATTATCATTAATATATGTTTATATTTTTCCTTTGCTTTCCTGGTGAACTGTTTTTATCTCAACCCGCGAGTTTTCCTTTCTCTCCGATTCTCCTCCCCACCCCACTGGGGAGCGGGGGGAGTGAGCGAGACGCTGCATGGTATTTTGGTTACCATCTGGGGTCAAACCACGACACCAAGGGTGGGCCGCTTGCTCTATAGTGAAAACAAGGTCCGTGATAGATGGGATGGCAACATGTAAGGGTCCAGTATTTTCATTCACTTTACAATAATCTACCATCAAACATCAGGTGCCGTTAGGCTTACGAACAAGCCACACAGGGAGTTATACGGGTGTATTGGTTTTGGCTGGGATAGAGTTAATTTTCTTCATAGTAGCTTGTATAGTGCTATGTTTTGGATTTGTGATGAAAACAGTGTTGATAACACAGTGTCCTGGTTGTGGCTGGGATAGGGTCAATTTTCGCCAGAAGCTGGCTGGGGTCTATTCTATACCATGCGACCGTCATGCTCACTATACAGAGGGGGTCGACCGGAGAGGGGGAATTGCTGCTCAGGAGCGGGCTGGGCATTGGGATCCGGGCGGGGAGTGACCTGTATGGGAAGCACCGCTAAGTACACTCTGTTGTTGTTATTGTTGGGGTTTCTTATTTGTTTGTTTTCTTTCCCTTTGTTGTCTGGTTAAACCGCTGTTCTTAACCCATGAGTTTTGCTTTTCTTTGTCCCGATTCTCTCCCCGGCCCGCCGGGAGGTGGGGGGGTGAGCGAGCAACCGCGTGGCTCAGCCTCCGGCTGGGGCTAAACCACGACAGTCCTTTTTGGCGCCCAACGTGGGGCACAACAGCAGCACTTTTGTATTAAGCCTGCTATAGCTGTAGTAGTTATTAAGTGACAAGCTCCTGTACGGGTCATAAAGTTCATTGGCTGCACTGCTTATCTCTTTACTTTGGGCAACATGTTAATGCAAACAATGCAAATGTGCTTTGTCCTGGCATTGATGGCCTCACTGTCCTGGGGGAGCTATCCTGTGGAGAGGATGAGGGAATACATCATCTCCCTCTCCCTACCCAGGATTAATGTGGACAGGTTTATTATGCAGGCTCCCGAGGTCCTTGCTCACCCTTATGTGAGCTGCTTAGTACTACTAATTAATATTGTTGGCATATTACGGGGTTTGTGGAATCTGGTCTCGTCCTGGTAGAAGAGAAGACAACTTTTGGGTGAGGCAATATTGAAATGTGACCTGAGGCAGCTGGTCCCAGGGTGGCAGGGTATGTGGAAGGACTTGGGCAGGTTCCTAGGGCGGTTATCACCTCCCATAGCCTGGGACTTTACTCCTGAACAGGCAAGCAACCCTGGCAAACTGACACGCCACCTGATGGAAGGGTGCCTTGCCTATCCCAATGAGAACCAGCAGCTTCTAGCACTGTACTGGGGCCTGGCTTGTGCCTATCGAGCCGCAGTTCAGCACTCTCAGAGGACTCCGGTTGAGGCAGGGACCCAAACTGCACCTGAGGACACCATGGTTGAGATGGGGACCCAAACAACAAGAACTACAGTAATTGCCCCAGGAGTTAAAAAGAAACAATGGACAAGGAAAACAACGGGTCCATATCCTCGATTAGTAAGGGAAAAGGAAGAAGATGAAAGGTTTGATCATGAAGCCAGTCCTTCGACAAAGACATTGGAGGAAGGAGTGAGAGAATTCCGATAGGAAGTGGAAACTACCCGGTCCCTGACCTCAGCAGAACTTGGAGACATGCGGAAAGATTACAGCCGCCAGCCAGGTGAGCGGATTGCTGCCTGGCTGCTCTGATGCTGGGATAGCAAGGCCAACAGTCAGCAATGGCAAGGCAAGGAAGCCCAACAGCTGGGATCCCTTGCTAGGAACCAGGGAATTGAGAGAGGAATTGCAAAAGAGGCAGCAATTTGCAGTCTCTGGAGGTGGCTTCTCTCAAGTGTGAGGGCAAGATATCCATTCCAGGAAGACCTTGTGAACTCCCCAGGGAAGTGGACCACTGCAGATGAAGGCATCCATTACCTGAGAGAATTAGCAGTACTGGAAGTCATCTACAGGGATCTAGACAATGATGAGGTCTCCAAAGATCCAGAGGATGTACTGTGCACACGGGCTATGTGGAGGAAGGTGATTCAGAGTGCCCCACCGTCATATTCTAACAGCCTGGCAGCGATGTATTGCCCAGATATCGATACACCAACTGTGGAGAGAGTGTCTTCTTGGCTCCAAAACTTTGAAGAAAATCTCTGTCCCTCCTCATCCCTATGGGCCAGTGCCTTGGCTATCAGGGGTGCCCCAAGAAATCAGTCCTCTCCTGCCTCGGTCAGAGGGAAAGGGAGCCCCAGGCGCATGCCGCGTGGAGCACTCTGGTTCTTCCTGCGTGACCAGGGGGAGGACATGAGGAAATGGGACGGTGAACCCACCTTTAAGCTGGAAGCCCGTGTACGTGAACTGAGAGGGAAGACAGCTGTTAAGAAGGGGTCACCCAGGAAGTCTGTCAGCAGAGTTGCTGTAGAGACACACGAAGGCAATCAGCAATTTCCCAAACAGAGAAGAACTGAAATCACTTCCCTTGATCCTGAGGAGGGGCCTTCTGGTCTGGCGCTGCAAGGGTCAGACAGAGAATACTCTGATGAGGAACAGGAATAGAGGGTCCCTGTCTTTGGCCAGGAGGAGGAAAGGGATGACCGTGTATACTGGACTGTGTGGGTTCGATGGCCTGGCACATCAGACCCACGGAAGTATAAGGCTTTGGTAGACACTGATGCACAGTGTACTCTGGTGCCATCAGAACCTAGGGGCACAGAATCCATCTGGATCTCGGGAGTGACAGGGGGATGCCAGGAATTGTCGGTATTGGAGGCTGAGGGGAGCTTAACAGGGGACAAGAGGGAAAAGGACCCCATTGTGACTGGCCCAGAGGCCCCTTGTATCCTTGGCATAGACTACCTCAGGAGAGGGTACTTCAAGGACCCAAAGGGATACCGATGGGCTTTTGGTGTAGCCACTGTGAATGCAGAGAAGACCAAACAGCTATCTATCTACCCTGCCTGGCCTCTTGGAAGATCCCTTCCTTGTGGGATTGCTGCGAGCTGAAGAACAGCAGGTACCAATTGCTACCAGGACGGGGCACCGGTGGCAATATCGCACCAACCGAGACTCCCTGGCTCCCATCCATGAGCTGATTCATCAACTGGAGACCCAAGGAGTCCTCAGTAAGACTCATTCACCTTTTAATAGTCCTATATGGCCAGTAAGGAAATCTAACGGAGAATGGAGATTAACAGTGGACTATCGTGGCCTGAAAGAAGTCACTCCACCACTGAGTGCTGCTGTGCCAGACATGCTAGAACTTCAGTATGAACTGGAGTCCAAGGCATCCAAGTGGTATGCTACCATTGATATTGCTAATGCCTTTTTCTCAGTTCCTTTGGCAGCAGAGTGCAGGCCACAGTTTGATTTCACTTGGAGGGGCATCCAATACACCTGGAATCAACTGCCCCAGGGGTGGAAACACAGCCCCACCCTTTGCCATGGACTGATCCAGACTGCACTGGAACAGGGTGGAGCTCCAGAACACCTGCAATACATTGATGACATCACTGTGTGGGGCAACACAGCAGAAGAGGTTTTTGAGAAAGCAAAGAAAATAATGCAAATCCTTCTGAAAGGTGGTTTTGCCATAAAACGAAGTGAGGTCAAGGGACCTGCACAGGAGATCCAGTTCCTAGGAATAAAATGGCAAGATGGACGTCATCAGATCCCAATGGATGTGATCAACAAAATAACAGCTATGTCTCCACCAACTTGACAAAGTGAAACCCAAGCTTTCTTAGGTGTTGTGGGTTTCTGGAGAATATTCCAAATTACAGTCTGATTGTAAGCCCTCTCTATCAAGTGACCCGGAAGAAGAACGATTTCACATGGGGCCCTGAGCAATGACAAGCCTTTGAACAAATTAAACAGGAGATAGTTCATGCAGTAGCCCTTGGGCCAGTCTGGCTGGAATAGGCCCCACTGTATAATAAACTGCCAGAAAATAATAAGCGATATGCCCTGTTGTGATGGTTTAACTCCAGCGAATAACCAAATACCATGCAGCCGCTCACTCACACCCCCCACCTCCCCAGTGGGGCGAGGAGGAGAATCAGAAAGAAAGGAAAACTCAGATGTTGAGATAAAGACAGTTCACTAGGACAGCAAAGAAAAAGATAATAATAATTATATATTAATATTGATAACAATAATAATAAAGTATAATGATAATAGAATATACAAAACAAACAATGCACAACTTCTCACCACCCAACAACCAAGCAGTGATCTAGGAGTGAAACCAAGAGCGATCTCAGAATGATCCCAAGCAGCAACCTCGGAAGAGCAATTTCCCCAGCAGCAATCTTGGAACTGCAAGTTCTAGAGAGAGTGAGCAAGGGAACGAACAGCCAAACAAATGAACGAAGAAAAGTATGAACGAATGAAAGGCGCCCCAGCCCACCAGCCAACCCCAATTTACGTACTGAGCATGACGTCTATGCTATGGAATACTTTCTTTGTCCAGTTTGGGTCAACTATACTGGCTATACCCCTCCCAGCTTTTTGCACCTGCACATTAGCAAAACCTGGGAAACTGCAAAATGTCCTTGATCTCTTAGCAACATCTAATAACATCAGTGTATTATCAGCATTCTTCACATACCAAATCCCATACTAAATCCAAAACACATTAGCTACTGGGAAGAAAATCAGCTCCATCCTGGCCGAAACCAGGACATCTATTCACTGATGGGTCCTGTCGTATCGTAGGAAAAGCTGCATGTGGAGTCCTACACGAAGAGTCGCGGAAGCCACTGAAAGAAAAGATGAATCAAGTCAGTTTGCAGGGTGAAAGCCATCCAGCTGGCTCTAGATATTGCTGAGTGAGAAAAATGGCCAGTGCTCTGCCTCTATACCGACTCATGGATGGTGGCGAATGCCCTGTGGGGGTGGTTACAGCAATGGAAGCAGAGCAACTGGCAGCGCAGAGGCAAACCCATCTGGGCTGCTGAACTTTGCAAGATATTGCTGCCCGGCTAGAGAAGCTGGTTGTAAAAGTACGCCACGTAGATGCCCATGTACCCAAGAGTCGGGCCACTGAGGAACATCAAAACAACCAGCAGGTGGATCAGGCTGCTAGGATTGAAGTGGCGCAAGTAGATCTGGATTGGCAACATAAAGGTGAATTATTCCTAGCTCGGTGGGCCCATGACACCTCAGGCCATCAAGGAAGAGATGCAACATATAGATGGGCTCGAGATCGAGGGGTGGACTTCACCATGGACACTATCACACAGGTTATCCATGAATGTGAAACATGCGCTGCAATCAAGCAAGCCAAGCAATTAAAGCCTCTCTGGTATGGAGGACAATGGCTGAAATATAAATATGGGGAGGCCTGGCAGATTGACTATTTCACACTCCCACAGACCCGCCAAGGCAAGCGCCATGTGCTTACAATGGTGGAAGCAACCACCGGATGGCTGGAAACATATCCTGTGCCCCATACCACCACCCGGAACACCATCCTGGGCCTTGAAAAGCAAGTTTTATGGCAACATGGCACCCCAGAAAGGATTGAGTCAGACAATGGGACTCATTTCCGAAACAACCTCCTAGACACCTGGGCCAAAGAGCATGGCATTGAGTGGGTGTATCACATCCCCCTATCATGCACCAGCCTCTGGGGAAATCGAACTGTACAATGGGCTGTTAAAAACTACACTGAGAGCAATGGGTGGTGGGACCTTCAAACATTGGGATACACATTTTGCAAAGTTCACATGGTTAGTCAACACTAGGGGATCCACCAATCGAGCTGGCCCTGCCCAGTCAAAACCTTTATGTACTGTAGAAGGAGACAAAGTTCCTGTGGTCCACGTAAAAAATATGCTGGGGAAGACAGTCTGGGTTATTCCATATGGTTTGTGTCTTTTGTTACAATTAGCTCGTCTTGGCTGGTTCCGACTGCAAAGCTCAAGGTTTCTTAGGTCTATTACCTATCTCTACATACCAAAACTTTCTAAATTGTTCAAGCAAGCACAAAGCAAGGACACAGAACTACCATCAAAGGCATAGTGTAATCCTTCAGCCTCTAGACGAGGTATCATCTTGGCATCACTAAGCCTCTGTTCAAGGTATCATCTCCCCCCTTTTCTTGGGACTTTGGACTCATAAATCCAAAGCCTCAATACCCAAATTTGATTCTCATATTCAGTTGAGAACAATAACTACAGCATTGAATCATAACACAAGCTATAATACAGACACATATTATAATTACTGTAATAATAAACAAGTTCTTTAACCAAGTCCAATTTGGTAACCATGAGGTAAGTTTGTTCCACACTTCTTCAAATCCCCAGGACGTATTGTCCTTAGTGACTTGATGTAAAATTTTAGTCTGTTCCCAAATTTCCTCTAAGTCTGTAGAGATTCTTCCACTTTGATCTATATACGTGCAACAGCTTGTATTTATAACGGTGCAAACCCCTCCTTGGGAGACCAGTAATAAATCAAGGGCCATTCGATTCTGTAGGACCACTCGTGATAGACTAGATATTTCAATCTGCAAGGCCTTTATTGCATCCATAGTTTTGTTTTCAATTTCCTCAATTACTGCAGATATCTTCACAATTGTCTTTTCTAATTCACTCACCCCAAGCCACGGAAGGAACCACCTAGCAAAACTATGGAATGCGGTGGGTCGCTCTGCAATAGCATTGGGGGCCCTTTTAGTTCGCCTAATAAAGGTTCTTACCCACCCACTCTGTTTGTGTAACCTGTCAACTATTGTCATATTAGGAATTAATGTTCCTAAAGTGCAAGACCCTTGCCAATTTGGGGGTAACGTTTTTCGTGCTGAATTCCCACATAACCAATACCACCCAGTGCCTGCTGGGACCGGAAGACCAGAATATCCACTTACACGTGACATTGTAGGTCTCCAAAATGATCCAGTCCAATTACATCCAGGAAAACATCCTACAAAAATTTCATTATTTCTTTGAGATGTGTAGATATCACAATCCATCATCTCCTGATTTCGGGCTTATGGAATCATCACCTGAGCCATAGAGGCAAAGAGTTGAATTTTTCTCATCGCCTACTACGGCTACTTGTAGGCTTTCATCCTGGTATTGTCCATAAAGTGTTGGCCACCATTTGTTATTTGGGTGTCCTATTCCGAATCGTGAATTAGAAAGTAAAGACCCATTGATGGGCATGGGTATCCCTATTAGAGGCACCCCTGGTTTCGCCAGTGATGTTGGTAGCTGGGTACACACCCAACAGTCATTCTTATTCAAAATGTTAGTTACATCCTGGATTAGAGTCAAATATAAATTTTGGTTCCACCCTGCTACCCAAACAATTTGGATCATAACTCCCAAAGTTAGAGTTAACTGTTTGTACATTTTGTTCTTTTAAGTTTTAATTTTAACGGCGATTGTTGTTCCACTGTCCACGGGGAAGGAGCTTTCTTAACTCGCGAATAGTGGATCCATGGGCCCTTGCCCCAAACCTTAACAGCCATGTAGGTAGTCAGAAGGACTTGAAATGGCCCTTTCCACTTCTCTGTCAAGGGCTCCGAGTTCCACGACTTGATGTAGACCCAGTCTCCAGGTTGAAACGAATGTGCAGGTGTGTCGAGCTCCAGGGGTCTACTGGTGGCTACGTACTTCTGGAGTTCCTGTAAGGTATTCCCTAAAGATATCAAATAGTTTTAAAAATTTATTTCGCCCATGATTTGAGTAGTGCATGGTATGTGTGGGGCTTGATAGGGTCGTCCATATAATAATTCATATGGACTCAAATTCCCTTTCCCACGAGGCTGAACCCTAACTCTCAGTAATGCTAAGGGCAATGCTTGTACCTAAGTCATTGATGTCTCTTGGCAGATTTTTCCAAGCTGCTGTTTAAGAGTATAATTCATCCATTCTACTTTACCACTCAACTGCGGTCGATAGGAGGTATGATAATCCCAGGTCATAGCTAGGACTTTGCTCAACTGTTTTATAATCGTGGCAATAAAATGGGGCCCATTATCTGATGACATTCCTAAGGGCACGCCAAATCTCGGAATGATCTCTTTCAATAGAGCTTTGACTCCCTCTCGTGCTTTATTGGTGCGACAAGGAAAGGCCTCAGGCCACCCAGTAAAAGTATCAACCAACACTAGAAGGTACCTGTATCCTTCTTTCCTAGGCAGCTCTGTAAAATCTATTTGCCAATAGTCTCCAGGGGAGTTACCTCCTTTCGTGACCCCAAAAACTAGTTTATTACTAGTGTTCGGATTATTTTTCAGGCAAATTTCACACTTCTCTGTGACAGACCTAATAATTTCAGTCATTGCTCGACTTATAACTATCTTCTGAAGGTGTTTCATCAGGTTCTCTGCGCCCCAATGCACTTTGTCGTGCTCCCTCCTAGCAATTTCTCTCATTAGTGGGGGTGGTATGACTACTTGTCCTGTGGGCATAACAGCCCATCCATTTATTTGTTCTCTGGCTTGTAATTTTGTTATCAATTTAAGATCTTTCTCATCATATTTTGGGGGTATATCAGGCAGGGCCACTTCTTTTTCAGGTACTAAGACTAGGATGCCTTTTTCTGCAGCCTCTTTTGCAGCTTTATCAGCTAATTGATTGCCTATGTGTGGAGCAGTTTTCCCCAGCTGATGTGCCTTGCAATGCATTATAGCGACTGCAATCGGCTTTTGGACGCTTTTTAACAGTTCCTGGATCTGGAGGGCATGTTTGATTTCAGTTCCTTGGGCTGAGAGCAGTCCCCTTTCTTTCCAAATTGCTCCACGTGCATGTACGACTCCAAAGGCATACTTAGAATCTGTCCATATGTTAACTCTCTTTCCTTCGCTCAGGTCTAGGGCTCTTGCAAGAGCTATCAGTTCTGCTTTCTGAGCTGATGCTTTTGTAGGCAAGGCTTGAGATTCTCTTACTTCATCAATAGTCGTTACGGCGTATCCTGTCATTCGTTTTCCATCTCGAACAAAACTGCTGCCGTCTGTATGCAACTCCCAATCTGGATCTTCTAGAGGGGTATCCTTAAGATCTGGCTGGCTGGAATAAACTTCTTCAATTACCTGTAAACAATCATGCTCAGGGGAGTCTTCTATATTTTCAGTTGAACACAGCAGGATTCACAATTGAGGTGGTTTTGAGATGAATGTCATCTTGTTCTAGCAGCACTACTTGGTATTTTAGCATGCGACTTGGGGACAACCAATGCCCCCCTTTTTGTTCTAACACTATAGCCACCATGTGGGGTACATAGACTGTAATTTTCTGTCCCAAGGTAAACTTTCAAGCTTCTTGGATCAGCATCACAGTTGCTGCTACTGCTTTAAGACAGCCAGGCCACCCTTGGCTTACATTGTCCAGCTGTTTGGAGAAATAGGTGACAGCTCGCCGCTGATCTCCAAGGAATTGTTCCAGGACTCCTAGGGCCATACCTTTTCTTTCACGGGTAAAGAGTTCAAAAGATTTTGTGAGGTCCGGTAATCCGAGAGCTGGTGCCTTTATTAAGGCTCGTTTCAGCTGTTTAAATGCAGCTCTGCTGTCATCAGTCCAGTCCAAAGATCCCTTATGAGAGGTTTTCAATGTCTCATATAGTGGTCTCACCAAAAGTCCATAATTTGCAATCCACAGGCGACACCATCCGACCATTCTGAGAAATGCTCGTAGTTCCCTGGTTGTCTTGGGCTCAGGCAGGCAACAAATAGCTTCCTTTCTCCCGGTCCCCAGTTGTCTTTGTCCCTTCAAGATCTCAAATCCCAAGTAAGTCACTGTCTCTTGAGCAATTTGTGCCTTCTCTTTTGACACACGATATCCGCTCATTCCCAAAAAGTTCAAAAGACTAATGGTTAGAGCAAGGCATAGCTCTTTAGTTTCTGCTGCAATCAGGATATCGTCCACATACTGCAGGACAGTCCCTTGGTCACTCGCCTTTCTCCAGATCTCTATCTCTCTTGCCAACTGGTTCCCGAAAATTGTTGGGCTATTTTTGAAGCCTTGGGGCAAATCTGTCCAGGTATATTGTGCTTTCCTCCCTGTTTCTGGATTTTCCCATTCAAAGGCAAAGAGCTGCTGGCTTTCAAGATCAAGAGGAATGCAGAAAAAGGCATCTTTTAAATCTAAAACCATAAACCAGCCTTGCTCATTAGTGAGGGTAGTTAGAAATATATACGGATTTGCAACTACCGGATGTATATCTTGTACTATCTGATTTATTGCTCTGAGATCTTGAACTAAACAGTAATCTTTCCCGTTAGCTTTCTTTACTGGTAGGATAGGTGTATTGCATTTTGACTCACATTCTACCAATAACTTGTATTTCAAAAATTTCTGAACTATTGGTATCAGGCCAATTCTCACTTCTAGTTTTAAAGGATATTGTTTAATTCTTACTGGTGATGATCCTGGTTTTAGATCAATTCTTACTGGTTCCGCTCTTTTGGACCTTCCTGGAACTACTCCTGCCCAAACAATGGGAATCACTGCATCTTCTATTTCTCGAGGTATCCCATCCCTTTTGGGATTTACATCCTGTAACAACAAGGCTGCAACTTCAACATATTTAGATTCTGGGATTAAAATTTCAACTTCCCCATCCTTAAACCTAATTTCAGCTTCTATCTTTTCAAGCAGGTCTCTGCCCAGTAAAGGTTTTGGAGAATTTGGCAAATATAAAAATTGATGAGTTACCCATTGTTTTCCGATTTTGAATTTCAAAGGTTTGAAAAATGGTCGGGTCTCACGAGTCCCTGTCACACCAATAACATTTATACTTTTGTCACTTAAATTTCCTTCCAAAGTGTTTAAAACCAAATATGTAGCCCCAGTGTCAACTAAAAATTCTATTTCTTCATTTCCCAGCCTTACTTTAACCAGAGGTTCTGCTGGGAGAGACTCCTCCGGTCCCCTTCAGTCCTCTCCTATTGTAAATAAAGGGTTCAGAGAGGCGTTCCGCTTTTGGAGGGGACACTCTCGCTTCCAATGCCCTTCCTTTTTACAGTAAGCACACTGATTTTCTCCCAAACAGGGCCTGGGGTTTCGTGATGACGGAAAGCCTCTTCGTCCCCTACCCCTCCTGGGGTATGATCCCTTTCTTTGACCATCCTCCAACACAGCTATTAATCTACTATTCACCATTTCCTTTTGTCTTTCCCTATTTCTGTATACAGTCCAGGCAACATCTAACAGTTTACCTAAATCCCGGGCATAATTTCCCTGCAATTTTTGTAATTTTCTCCTTATATCGTCTGATGACTGCCCTACAAATAAGGGAGCCAGTTGATTTCTTCCCTCCTCCGAATCAGGATCTATGGTTGTGTATCTCCGAGCAGCTTCTTTTAATCTGTTCATAAAGTCAGTAGGTGAGTCTTTCCGATCCTGTTTGATTTCATATAGTTTGGACCAATTAATAGCCTTAGGTATTGCATTTCGGATGCCAAACAGGATCCATTTTTGATATTGGTTCAGGAGCTGCCTTGATCTTAATATATTCGGGTCCCAATTTGGATCAACAGAGGGGAAATGGACCTCAATGGTCCCTTGTAAAATTCCTGACGCAACCTGCGCTTCCACCTGTGTTCTAGCTGTTTTACGAATCATCTCTCTCTCTGTGCTATCAAACAAAACCTGCATAATTGCTTCAATATCCTTCCAGTCAGGGTCTTGGGTTTTAATCATAATTTCAAAAGCACTAGCTACCTTATCCGGATCATCTCTATAATTCCCAGCAGCCAATTTCCAACTATTAAGATCGGTAATTGAAAACGGAACCTTTACAGTCACCAGTCCCTCATTCCCCACAGCTTGCCGCAGGGGTGCCTGTATAACTTCCCCTTGTTTTCCTCTTGTTCGTCCCGCTATCGGGCTAAAACCTCCAGCCCCCAAATCTGACCTGCCCCCTTGATGGTGATAACTTGCACGACTTCTCCCATTCTCTGCCCCTGGACCATCATACCCAGTATTTGGGGTTCCCAACCTTCATTTAGGGGCTACCATTAAATCGATATCATCCTCTTCTTGCTCAGAAACCTTTAAACATCTTTGACCTATGCTACAAGCAGAGCAACATCTTTTCAAAGTTTTACCCTTCTCCTTTTCCAAAGCTAAAACAAGGGGGTCACTAGGTGCAAGATTTATACCGCATTTCTTTTGCCATTCTGGATGTCTCCTCAAAGTAAAGAACATATCAGCATATAACACTTCATCCCACTTCCCTTCTCTTCTCAAGAACAACATTAATTGCAGTAAGGTGTTATAGTTTAGCGTACCATTCATTGGCCACTTTTCCCCGTCATCCAACTTATACAATGGCCACCATTGATTACAATATTTAATTAAATTTTCCCTTGTTGCAATCCCACCCGGGGGTCCGGCAATCTGTTTCCAGTGTTTTAAGATACAACCCAAAGGCGACTTTTTCAAAATTCCTCCCTTAGATGATTCCCCACCCATATTTAATATGAATAACAAAGCAACTATCCGATTCGAACAACAAACAAATCCGTAGTCCCGATAACCAAGCCAAAATTCAGAGACCGATCAAGACAGTTAACCAAATTGGGGACTCGAACCCCTTAGATATATCACAAATCCAAAACCGAAGTTCCAATACACAGACCAAAAGTAAATCAATAGAAACTTAAACCTTTAACCAAGTCGGGGACTTGAACCCCTTACCAAACCCAGGCGTTCCACGGACTTTCGTCTGATGGAACTTTCCAATAGGGACTCGAACCCCTAGGTACCTTTATAGCCCAACCCTGAGGGGCTTTCGCCACCGTCTTATGGGCAGGCAACCAAACCCAAAAAGAATGCTTTTTACCTTTTCTTCTTTTCCAGTGGTCTTGCTCAGAACTCTTCAGTCCGGGGATAGGAGGTTCTCCCTGAGAATCCCTCGGTGCCGGCTGGAGGTCCTGCGATCCCACGGATCTGTCGAGATTCAGAAGCAGAGTCCCATCTGGGTTGCCAAAACTGATACCGGAAAAGTCGGTTGAATAAAGAACCCTCTAACACTTCCTTTTAAGTTTTAGAAGGCAGGCATTCTTTATTACAGCGCTGGATGCACGGGGGATCACTCCACCTATTGTGCATACCGTAAATCGTGAGAGTAGAGATTTATATCATTCTAGTATATACATATTCATTAACATTCTTGAAATAATTATACATATTCATGTCATTTCCAGGAACTGGTTGTAATATTTGCATTTTCATTACGCATGCGCTTTAAGTCTCTAAGGGTCTTCTGTGAGGGTCTTTGGTGGTTCATTGGGGTCCCCTGGACCCTCTGGTGGTCATCCTTTTGGTGTCCTTTAGTTGAACTCTTCCCTGAAGCATGCGCAGTGTGGGTTACCCCATATGGTTTGTGTCTTTTGTTACAATTAGCTCGTCTTGGCTGGTTCCGACTGCAAAGCTCAAGGTTTCTTAGGTCTATTACCTATCTCTACATACCAAAACTTTCTAAATTGTTCAAGCAAGCACAAAGCAAGGACACAGAACTACCATCAAAGGCATAGTGTAATCCTTCAGCCTCTAGACAAGGTATCATCTTGGCATCACTAAGCCTCTGTTCAAGGTATCATCTGGTTTAGTGGTGGACTTGGCGTTAGGTTAACGGTTGGACTCAATGATCTTAAAGGTCTCTTCCAACCTAAACGATTCTATGATTCTATGATTTATCTCAGTCCATGAGTTTTCCTTTCTTTCCGATTCTCCTCCCCATCCCACTGGGGAGGGAGCGGGGGGAGTGAGCAAGCGGCTGCGTGATACTTAGTTGCCCGCCTGGGTTAAACCACGACTTTTTTTCCCCTTTTCCATCTCTACAAACATGGTATCTGTCTGTATCTGTGACTATTCTAGGGGACCTTCAAGAGCATAGTGAAGTGACATTTTTTTAAGCCCCTTCAGCTGAATACAAAATTGTCATATGGTTAAGAACAACCATGTAGAAAATTGAGAGGGTGACTCTGGGTGCAAGTTGGTGGGAGACAGCTTGCTCCCAGAGATAACCCCACCACCGTGTTTGTAATCTGGGGCTAGCAGTGCATACAGCAGGATCACCAGCTTGCACTAGAAAAGCCTGTAAGCTGCATACAGGTCAAGGTCTATAGGCTAGCTGCCCCTGCTCTAGATAGTGCAATGTGTCACCTTTGTAGATACTCTTACATAGCTCAGTTTTAACCTGACTTTTCCTTTTCAACTAAATATTTCACTTTTTTTATTGCACATTGGAAATAAGTATTTCCAAAAACCTTTGCTCTGTAAGTACATAATTCCAACAGCATGTTTTGGTGACAGCAAAAGAAAATGGAATTTCTAAGTATACATAATATATGTATGCGTGTAGTACAGGGACAACTTTTGGCCAAGATAAGAAGTGACAAGTGCCCCACCCCAGCTTCTGGTGAAATATTCGCCCCTGCAGACAGCCAGTTGTACCATTTGCTCCAGATGCCCCGCCCCTCTTTCGGTCACATGGTCTGTTGTGATTGGCTGGAAGCATCCATTACCCCACGGGCCGTGAGCGTGGGGGGTGGTGGTATTATTATTGTTGTTGTTGTTGTTATCATCATCATCATCACCACCACCACCATCATCATCACCACCCCCACCCCCCTCCCCCTCCCCCTTAGCCCTCGCGAGTGTAGTGGACCGCATTGTACTCTGAGTCTTCTTGTCTCTTCTCGTTGCGTGTCGGAGTTCCGCCGCCCTGGATCGCAGGTAGGAGGTGCGGGTGGTGTCGGTTCGCTGAGCTGCCGGGGTTGCAGGTCAGGCTTCGCGACAGGCCCTGCCTGCGCCTGCTGGAGCGTGGGCAACGGGTGGTACTTGGGGAGGGGCTGTGGGAAGCCGGGCAGACTTTAGCGCACTGTGCGGCTGGCCAAGGCGCTGCGAGGGCCGGCGAGGCGGGAAAGGTGCCGTGCGGTGGGACTGAAGGGCGGCAGGCAGGTGCTGCGAAGCGCCAGTGGGCGGTGTTGCGGAGTGGCGGCAGCGGGGCGCCCAGCATTGTTCGCGAAGATCGTGTGAGGGCTGCGTCCCCCGTGGGGCCCGCTGGGGCGGCGCGATTAAATCACCCAGATGTGCGGCTCGGAGTGTGTGCGTGTGTGTGTGTGTGTATCTGGGCGGGCGCGTTAACTGCGGATTTCCTGTCGCGTCAGGGTGCTGAGCGCAGGGAGCTGACAAGCCGCTTAGCGCAGCGTTACGCTGCGTGCGGTGGGGGTGGGGTGTGCTCGCGCTTGGCGCTTCAGCAGGAGGCGGTAATGCCACTGCCCCCTCGTAACGCAGCTGAGCTCCACGGCAGGGCTGGTAGCTTCCGCCAGCTGCTCCCTGTCTTTAAAGTCGCTTCTCGAAGAGACCTCGATCACTCCGGGGCCGCGCCGTAAGACCAGGCAGCAGCGTACAGGAGGCGTCTGAAATACGGTTATGTGGGGCAGGGGGTGCAGGGTAGGTAGCAGACACGTTCTTCATGTGGCTGAGCAGCCGTCCTCTCACAGCTGCATGGTGCTTCTTGAGTCCTTGCAGCACCCGGTGCTCTTATGTAGGCAGGATTTTCCCCTGCAGCACGGAGACCCTGATATATACGTTTTCACTTTCCTTTTCTCTGAGTAGAGTTCCTATCTCTGTACTTACTATTGTAGTGTCATCAGCAAGACAGGAATGAATTTGGTAAACTCTTTTCCTGCCACAGTGGAAGGGTCTGCAGACCTGTTTTGCCTGATGTTCTCTCTCAGACCCACGTTTTCTTCTCCTCCTGTAAATGCTTTAAAATATAATGGAAATAAGAATTAGGCAGTGAAGAGCAGAGCAGTGAAGCTGTTCTGGCAAATCTAGGAGGAAAAAAAAAAGTATTAATTCTGATACCTTTGTGCAGAAACCTTGGGAATTTTTACGTAAATCCTTAAGCTTGTAGTTAGATTGATCAAGTGTATTTTTTGTACCAGCTATTGTTAACAGTCTAAACTGGTGGGAAAGCCAGAATTAATATATGTTAGCACCTGTATCTGTTCATAACTGCTTAATTCTTTTAAGTTGCAACTTACAACCAATAGCAGTCCCAATTATACCATTCTTAATGCTCTTATACGAGTGCTAAACCTGACTGTAACCTTACTATTCAGTCTAATAGTAACAAGGTGTACTAGTGCCCAGCTTTCTATGGGTAATTTTATATTGCACTGTAGTAAAAGGTGGTGGGTTTTGGTTTGGATTTTCTTGTGTGGTGTTTTTTTGGTTTTTTGGGTTTTTTGGGTTTTTTTTTTTTTTTTGGTGAAAGGTAAATGGAGGGTCAAAGCTCTGTTTAAATGTCAGTTGTATCACGGATTATATTTGCAGATTGCATTTGTGCACTCTAATGTACATTAAAATGTTACTTTACAGAATATGAAGCTTACTAAGTGGTTTTGGTTTATTGGTAGGTTTCTTTTGCCTATTAAGATATTGGGGAGGGAGTGTCTCTGAACAGTTCAAGTACTGATGTTTCAAGTGTCCTACAGCTATGTAGGAAAATAGTCTCTGGTCTTAATTTTTCTTATCTAGCTATTATTTATATGCGATTTTATGTAGGGTTTTAGCTGACATAAGTGAGAGTGCATGTGTACCTATTGCACAGAAAATAGCAAATAATGTATATTAGTAGATGTTTTCTGTGAACACATCTTGGCTTGTTACAGTGTCTGTCTAGGGTGGTGCTGTACATCACTGTGCATACATGCTTGCATAGCTGCATGTAGAAATGAATTAATGTTAGAAGACTACAGTTAAGCAGATCTCAGTAGGAATGATGGAGAAGGTCTGTGATGGGAGAATGACTTGCTGCTTCTACCAGTAGTTGGCTGCCTTCTGACATTGCTCTGAATACAGTAGAATTCCTTGGAACATTCCCATAAAGAGGCACAAGGAGTAGAGATGTGCAGCATTGATTTTTTTTTTTTTTTTTTTTTTCCTTCCTCCTTTTCCCCTGTCATTTCCCCCTATTGAAAGCTTCTCTTCCCACCACCCAACTTAATGTTGCTGCTGTTGGTGTATTTTGAAACATATTCTGTCTTATGTGGTATGTTGGTGTTTTGGGGTTTCTTTTTGTTTTGTTGTTTTTGAGAGAGTGGTTATGAGGATGGAGAAGTTTGTTTTGCCCGTGACGGTACTTGCTGAGTGATCTCCCTTATCTCGACCTACAAGCATTTTGTCATATTTTCTCCCCCCCATCCAGTTGAGGAGGAGATGTGATAGAGCAACTTGGTAGGCACCTGGCATCTAGCCAAGGTTAACCAACCACAGTCACATTAAGGCAAAGAACTAGTTATTTCAAGTGCTTCAGTTGGGGGGGGACGACGACACCCCCAAAAAAACCCTCCCCAAAAACCCCCAAAGTAAACTGTGTTGATTAAACATGATAATTTTTTTTTCCTAATAACTTCAAGAGTAGGTTTTATTTAAAAATAGTGTCTGTCTTTGAATAGCTGTCCTTAAAAAAGGCTGAGTATAATATATCTTTTGTTTAGGTTGATAGTTTCAAAATGATCTCTGCAGATTTGTATTTTCAGGCATGACAACATAATTCACTACCAAACAAGTTTCTTTTCCAACATAAAAGCAGTGAAGACCTTTATTGCTATTAGCATTTAGTTTTTAAAGAAAAAAAAAAGCAGTATTTATTCAATGAAATCTGTAATACACTAAAACTCTACCTTTCTCCTTCTCTCTTTATTAAATAAAGTTAACTGAATATTTTCTGACAAGTCAGATTTTTTTTTTTTCCAAGTCAACTATCCTGAAACTGGAGAGATGACTTTGAAAGTTAAACTTAATTTTCAGTTGATGAGAAGATGAAAGCAAAGGATGTGGAAAAATAAAATGCAATAACAATGAAAACCTCTTTTTAACTTACTGTTTTGAATTGTTACTAACTAGAGAAACAAAACGTTTTGCTTTTACACTGTGTATCAACTTTTTACATGTGTTCTAGTTTAGTGATGAGTAATAGCAAATGGCTATCTTGATGTTGGTTAGGAGCATCAACTTATTAATGTAGTGTATGGGGGGAAATGTTCATATGTGATGGTTCTGGCCCGCCAAAAGTCACTCCCCTCTTGTGGTCATGTCATCTGTTGTAATTGGCTGGCAGGACTAGTCACCCCTACCAGTTTACCCAGAAATACATCAAGCCAGGAAAACTCTTCCCCTAAATGTGCAGGGGACCGCCATTTTGTTAAACATTGTAACCCACATGTTTTCATACTGCTCTGTGATTTGCTGATGGCCATTTCTTGACACCATCATACCCATGTGTTCTCAGACAGCCCTGTGATTAGCTGGCAGAACTAGCTACCCCTACCAGTGTACCCAGAAGCATGACAGAAAAGGAAGCCTCCCACTTTTGACAACATCATTCCCTATGTATTTTCACACTGCTTTGTGATTGGCTGATGGCTATTTTTGATACTGTCATATTCTCAGATCTCCCTCTGATTGGCTGCATATAAAAATATATACAGTAGATGGAATATAAACATATTTGCACACTCATTTCTATATGTTTTAAATAGATGCACTATTTTTAATATACTTATGTATCTATATGTGTATATATACATGATTATAAAGATATAGACATTATATATCTGTAAAAGCATAGGTATAAAATGTCTAAAACATTCTTTAATAAGAGCTAATGGCATGAGTAATTATAGTTTAAATGTGAATAGAAAGTAATTAAACAAAAGTAAAAGGCAAGTTTGGGGTCCCTCACTTTAAAAGGCTACAGAACAAGCCCTAACATGTCTGGGGTGGGGACTTCACGAGGGTGGAGGGGCACCAAAAGGCTGGAGGGGGCATGGACAAGTCTGGATGTGCCCAAGGGCTACAAAACCCCTCCTAGGAAGCCCATCAAGGGACTCCCTGGGAGAACCCTGTCATGCAAAGAAGAGACCAATCCTTTGAGCTGGATTGAGAGGCCTCTGCATCTGGGCCCAGCCCAAGAGGATCACCATGCAGTGTTACTGGGGCAAACTTTGGGCTTTGTGTGGTTCTGCATGGCACAGGCAACACTGTTCATGAAAATGGATAGCCAGAGCAAAATGTGAACTTTAGAAGAACACATGCATGGGGACAGTAAGGAAAAGACCCTAAGGGATTAATTAAAAAGACTATGTGAACCAGAAGAACTGGCCAATGGGCCTATGGATCGCAAACTAGAGTTTAAGGTGAGCATCACATAGAGGGTGGGTGATGGTGGTGGTGTTGGGGGACCCCCCTTTGCCCATGGTTGGGGGGATCTTGCAGCTACCTGCAAGACCATTATGGGGTGCAGGCTGGTGCTATATGTCTTTCCTTGTCATTAGGTTGATGATAACCTTATAGAACATATCAAACAGCTCCATCTGACTGAGGAGGGAGAAGACTCTCTCGATCCCCAGGTGCAAGAAATCGGGCAAAGAAGGCAAGAGACTGGCATGGCTGAGTCGAGACCTGCTGGTCAATCTAAAGGGCAAGAAGGAAATGCACAGGCAGTGGAAGCAGGGACAGGTATCCTGGGAAGAGTATAGGGATGCTGCCCGGTTGTGTAGGGATGGGGTCAGGAAGGCCAAGGCGCAGCTGGAGCTGAACTTGGCAAGGGATGCAAAGAATAACAAGAAGGGCTTCTATAGGTATGTCAGCCAGAAAAGGAAGGTCAAAGAAAGTGTACCCCCTGTGATGAACACAACTGGCAAACTTGTATCAATGGACGAGGAGAAGGCTGAGGTACTCAATGACTTTTTTGCCTCAGTCTTCACTGGCAACCCCTCCTCCCACACCTCTCGAGTGGATGGTCTGCAAGACAGGGACTGGGGGAGCAAAGTCCCTCCCACTGTAAGAGAAGATCAGGTTGGTGACCACCTGAGGAACCTGAACATACATAAGTCTATGGGACCTGATGAGATGCATCCCAGAGTCTTGAGGGAATTGGCTGATGTAGTTGCCAAGCCACTCTCCGTGATCTTTGAAAAGTCATGGGGGGGGTCAGGTGAAGTCCCTGGGGACTGGAAAAAGGGAAACGTTGTACCCATTTTTAAAAAGGGTAGGAAGGAGGACGACCCTGGGAACTACCGACCTGTCAGCCTCACCTCTGTGCCTGGGAAGATCATGGAGCAGATCCTCCTAGAAGCTATGCTGAGGCACATGGAGGACAGGGAGGTGATTGGAGACAGCCAGCATGGCTTCACCAAGGGCAAGTCCTGCCTGACCAACCTAGTGGCCTTCTATGATGGAGTGACTACATCAGTGGACAAGGGAAGAGCTACGGATGTCGTCTGTCTGGACTTCTGTAAGGCCTTTGACATGGTCCCCCCCAACATCCTTCTCTCTGAATTGGAGAGATACGGATTTGATGGGTGGACTGTTCGGTGGATGAGGAATTGGTTGGATGGTTGCATCCAGAGGGTAGTGGTCAATGGCTCAATGTCCAGATGGAGACCGGTGACAAGCAGAGTCCCTCAGGGGTCTGTATTGGGACCAGTACTCTTCAATATCTTCATCAATGACATAGACAGTGGGATCGAGTGCACCCTCAGCAAGGTTGCAGATGACACCAAGCTGAGTGGTGCGATGGACATGCCTGAGGGACAGGACGCCATCCAGAGGGACCTGGACAAGCTTGAGAGGTGGGCCCAGGCGAACCTCACGAGGTTCAACAAGGACAAATGCAAGGTCCTGCACCTGGGTCGAGGCAACCCTCGGTATCAATACAGGCTGGGGGATGTAGGGATTGAGAGCAGCCCTGCCGAGAAGGACTTGGGGGTGCTGGTGGATGAAAAGCTGGACATGAACCAGCAATGTGTGCTCACGGCCCAGAAGGCCAACTGTTTCCTGGGCTGCATCAAAAGAAGCGTGGCCAGCAGGTCGAGGGAGGTGATTCTGCCCCTCTACTCTGCTCTGGTGAGACCCCACCTGGAGTACTGTTGTCCAGCTCTGGAGCCCCCAACACGAGAAGGACATGGACTTGTTGGAGCAGGTCCAGAGGAGGGCCACAAAAATGATCAGAGGGATGGAGCACCACTCCTATGAAGACAGGCTGAGAGAGTTGGGCTTGTTCAGCCTGGAGAAGAGAAGGCTCCGGGGAGACCTTATTGCAGCCTTTCAGTACTTAAAGGGGGCTTATAGGAAAGATGGGGAAAAACTTTTTAGCAGGGCCTGCTGCGATAGGACAAGGGGTAATGGTTTTAAACTAAAGGAGGGGAGATTTAGACTAGATATAAGGAAGAAATTTTTCACAATGAGGGTGGTGAAACACTGGAACAGGTTGCCCAGAGAGGTGGTAGAAGCCCCATCCCTGGAAACATTCAGGGTCAGGCTGGATGGGGCTCTGGGCAACCTGATCTAGTTGAAGATGTCCCTGCTCATTGCAGGGGGGTTGGACTAGATGACCTTTAAAAGGTCCCTTCCAACCCAAATTGTTCTATGATTCTAAGTCAAATTGTACTATTTGTTTGTGGTTTTGTCTGGGCCTATAGCAGCTGGAGAAAGGGCGTAGAAGTGACAGTGATGTTCAAGGGCAGGGGGAAAGGAAAAATCCTGGAGAAGTCTTGAATGGCAACCAACTCCCCTCATACCTTGTTAACAAAGTTTCTTTGTACTTGAGTTAAATTGATTGTCCAGTGTTTCCTTTTGTACATGTGTGTAGTAGCAGCATGTTGGTAGACATGTGTACACCACCACTTCTGTTAAGTTTTACTGTGCTCCTGGGGAGGTGGGAAGCTTTGGGGTATAAATCCCCTTTCTGAAGCTGCTAAAAGGCAAATGGCCGATCTGAACAGAAGCCAAGTGGCAACCTGGCTTGCAAACCAGGACACTTGCAGCTTATACCAGGAGGCAAGAAAGCACTTAAAAAGAAGCAAGATGATTGTGGCAGAGGTGGATGCACAATGGCAAGCAGACTCAGTGGATATGCAACAGTTTTCCAAACACAATGATGGTGTTAAGTACATCTTAGTGGTGATAGATGTTTAATCCAAGCATGCCTGAGCCATTGGCCTAAAGGGCAAATGGGGTTCTGAAATAGCTGGGGCTTTTAAAACAATTTTTAGCAGGAGATGCAAACCTCAGAAATTACAGAGCAAGCAGGGAAAAGAATTTTTAAACCAGCCTTTAAACAAGATGTTAAAGCAGTGTAATGTTCACCATTTTGTTACTAATGATGAAGTAAAAGCCTCTGTCATAGAGCTCTTTAACAGGACACTCAAAACCAAGATGTGGAGATATTTTACACTGTGTAATGCGTTCTGCTACATTGATGTGTTGTCAGAGTTTAGAGTTATAACTATAGCTTCCACAGAACTATCAGAGCCAGGCCTGTAGACGTGAACCCTTTAAACTCTGCAAGGGTTTGGAAAGCTGTATGGGGGTGGGTGTGTGTGTATGTGTGTGTGTGTGCATTTAAAATGAAAGAATCTGCTCCCCTGCTGAAAAAGGGAGACCACGTCAGGGTGTCCAGAACAAAAGAGAGATTTGAGAAGGATTATGAGCAGATGTTCACAGATGAAATTTTTGTAGTAGCTGAAATTGTGAGAAGGGGACAGATACCTGTGAACTGCTTAATAGACTGTGATTGCGAAGCAATCAAGGGGGCATTTTACCCTAACGAACTTCAAAAAAGTGAATCCTGACAAGGACAGAATCTGCAAAATTGAGATGATCATTGCTGCCTGTCCTGGTTTTGGCCAGGATGGAGCTAAATTTTCTTTCCAGTAACTACTGTGTTTTGGATTTAGTAGGTGAAGAATGTTGATAATACACTGATGTTATTAGTCGCTGCTACGAGATCAAGGACATCTTCCAGCTTCGCAGGCTTTGCTAATGGGCAGATGCAAAAAGCTGGGAGGGGTATAGCCAGTATAGTTGACCCAAACTGGCCAAAGAGAGTATTCCATACCATAGGCGTCATGCACAGTATATAAGTGGGGGTCGGCCCGTGGGCTAGGTCCCCCTTTTCGTTCATTCGGGCCTTTTTGTTCGTTTGGCTGTTCATTCCCTCACTTGCTCTCTCTGGAACTTGCTGTTCCGAGATAGCTGCTGGGGAATATTCCTGTTCCATGATCACTGCTTGGGATGGGCTGCTTGGTCATCGGGTGGTGAGAAATTGTGCATTGTTCATTTCATATATTCTATTATCCTTATATTTTATTATTATTATGTAATATAATTATTATTATCTTTTTTCCTTACTCTCCTAGTGAACTGTCTTTATCTTGACCCATGAGTTTTCCTTTCTTTCTGATTCTCCTCCCCACCCCACTGGGAAGGGGGGGAGTGAGCAAGTGGCAGTGTGGTATTGGGTTACCATCTGGGGTTAAACCATGAAACTGCCAAAGGGAAAGGAAGAAAGAAACAGCTGCTGATGAAATGGCATGGCTGGCCCCAGAAATTTCAGTTGGGTAGAAGCCTCCCAAGTCCAGGACACCTAGTAACTTGGGTTGGAGCAGAGAGAAAAAGGATGGTGGATGGGGGTTTAAATATCGCCATATCCAGCAAAGCCAGTGCCATGATCTTCCCGCAAAACACCAGCTCAAACTTCACCATGCAGCTGGAGAGGCCCTTGGAGCTCTCAGGGAAGCGGGAGGTGTGGCTGGTGGAAATGCAGTACCTGCACAGCTGGAATAATATCAATGAAGATGCCATCTTTGAAATAGCACTGCAGGGTAAGACATGGCAGTATACTTTGCAGAAAGGCTATTATCCATCCCTCTCCATGTTGATGGAATAGAATAGAATATTTCAGTTGGAAGGGACCTACAACGACCATCTAGTCCAACTGCCTGACCACTTCAGGGCTGACCAAAAGTTAAAGCATGTTGTTAAGAGCATTGTCCAAATGCCTCTTAAACACTGACAGGCATGGGGCATCGACCACCTCTCTAGGAAGCCTGTTCCAATGTCTGACCGCCCTCTTGGTAAAGAAATGCTTCCTAATGTTCAGTCTAAACCTCCCCTGATGCAGCTTTGAACCATTCCCACACATCCTATCACTGGATACCAGGGAGAAGAGATCAGCACCTCCCTCTCCACTTCCCCTCCTCAGGAAGCTGTAGAGAGTAATGAGGTCACCCCTCAAGCCTTCTTTTCTCCAAACTAGACAAGCTCAAAGTCCTTAGCCGCTCCTCATAGGACATGCCTTCCAGCCCTTTCATCAGCTTTGTTGCCCTCCTCTGGATGCATTCAAGGACCTTCACATCCTTCTTAAATTGTGGGGCCCAGAACTGCACAGAATACTCAAGGTGAGGCTGCACCATTGCTAAATACAGCGGGATAATCACCTCTTTTGACTGGCTGGTTATACTGTGTTTGATGCACCCCAGGATGTGATTTGCCCTCTTGGCTGCCAGGGCACACTGCTGACTCATATTGAACCTGCTGTCAACCAGCACCCCCAGATCTCTTTCTGCAGGGCTGCTCTCCAGCCACTCCTCTCCCTATCTATACTTGTGTCTGGCATTACTCCATCCCAGGTGCAGAATCTGGCATTTAGACTTGTTAAATTTCATGCCATTAATCATTGCCCAATGTATCTAGATCCCTCTACAAGTCCTCTTGTCCCTCGAGAGAGTCAACAGCACCTCCCAGTTTGGTATCATCAGCAAACTTGCTAATGGTGCATTCAACGCCTGCATCCAGATCACTGATAAAAATATTGAACAGAACTGGCCCTAGAATTGAGCCCTGAGGAACACTGCTGGTGACTGGTCACCAGCCAGATGTAGCCCCATTCACTGTAACCCTTTGAGCCCTGCCCTTCAGCCTGTTCTTCACCCAGTACACCATGAACCCGCTCATCCCACAGTTGGACAACTTGTCCAGAAGGATGCTGTGAGGGGCAGTATCAAAAGCCTTACCAAAATCCAGAAAAACTACATCCACTGCCTTCCCTTCATCCACTAGGCGAGTGACCTTATCATAGAAGGATATCAAATTAGTTAAACTTTCCCTTTGTGAACCCATGTTGACTGTGCCTGATGATTGCATTGTTCTTTAAATGCCTTTCAATAGCACCCAGTATGATCTTCTCCATAATTTTTCCAGGTATTGAGGTCAGACTAACAGGTCTGTAGTTTCCTGGGTCTTCCCAGGAATAACATTGGAATAATTGTTGGAATAATGTTGGCTAGCTTCCAGCCAGTGGGTCCTCCCCAGACTCCCAAGACCTTTGGTAGATGATCGAGGGGGGTCTTGCCATAACATCCGCTAGCTCCTTCGGTACTCTGGGATTCATCTCATCAGGCCCCGAGGACTTATAAGCATTCAGCTGATACAACTTGAGCAGGGTTACAGGAAAAGGTCAGGTCAGGGGGAAAACACACAGCCACAGTCCCTTACAATTTCAGTGTCCACAAATGGAAAGTCACTGTTCCCACACTCGTGGGTTTGCCTTTGCCTGAGGCAGGAATAGCCCAGACTGTCTTCCCCAGCATGTTTTTTACATGCACCACAGGAACTTTGTCCCCTTCTACAGTACGCAAAGGTTTTGATTGGGCAGGGCCAGCTCGATTGGTGGATCCCCTAGTGTTGACTAACCAAGTGGCTTTTGCTAAATGTGTATCCCAGTTCTTGAAGGTTCCACCACCCATGGCTTTCAGTGTAGTTTTTAACAGTCCATTGTACAGTTCGATTTTCCCAGATGCTGGTGCATGATAGGGGATGTGATACACCCACTCAATGCCATGCTCTTTGGCCCAGGTGTCTATGAGGTTGTCTCGGAAATGAGTCCCGTTGTCTGACTCAATCCTTTCTGGGGTGCCATGTTGCCATAAGACTTGCTTTTCAAGGCCCAGGATGGTGTTCCGGGTGGTGGTATGGGGCACAGGATATGTTTCCAGCCATCCGGTGGTTGCTTCCACCATTGTAAGCACATGGTGCTTGCCTTGGCGGGTCTGTGGGAGTGTGAAATAGTCAATCTGCCAGGCCTCCCCATATTTATATTTCAGCCATCGTCCTCCATACCAGAGAGGCTTTAATTGCTTGGCTTGCTTTATTGCAGTGCATGTTTCACACTCACGGATAACCTGTGTGATAGTGTCCATAGTTAAATCCACCCCTCAATCCCAAGCCCATCTATATGTTGCATCTCTTCCTTGGTGGCCTGAGGTGTCATGGGCCCACCGAGCTAGGAATAATTCACCCTTACGTTGCCAGTCCAAGTCCACTTGAGCCACTTCAATTTTAGCAGCCTGGTCTACCTGCTGGTTGTTTTGATTTTCCTCAGTAGCTCGACTCTTAGGTACGTGGGCATCTACATGACGTACTTTTATAACCAGCTTCTCTACCCAGGCAGCAATATCTTGCCACAATTTGGCAGCCCAGATGGGTTTGCCTCTGCGCTGCCAGTTGCTCTGCTTCCATTGCTGTAACCACCCCCACAGGGCATTTGCCACCATCCATGAGTCGGTATAGAGGTAGAGCACTGGCCACGTTTCTCACTCAGCAATATCTAAAGCCAGCTGGATGGCTTTCACCTCTGCAAACTGACTCGATTCACCTTGTCCTTCAGTGGCTTCTGCAACTCTTCGTGTAGGACTCCACACGGCAGCTTTCCACCTTCGATGTTTTCCTACAATACGACAGGACCCATCAGTAAACAGGACATATCGCTTCTCATCTTCTGGCAGTTTATTACACGGTGGGGCCTCTTCAGCACGTGTCACCTCTTCCTCTGGTGACATTCTGAAATCTTTGCTTTCTGGCCAGTCCACGATCACTTCCAAGATTCCTGGGTGACTGGGGTTTCCTATTCGAGCCCGTTGTGTGATCAGTGCGACCCACTTACTCCATGTGGCATCGGTGGCATGATGTGTAGAAGGGACTCTCCCTTTGAACATCCAGTCCAGCACCAGCAGTCGGGGTGCCAGGAGGAGCTGTGCTTCAGTGCCGATCACTTCCGAAGCAGCTCGAACCCCTTCATATGCTGCCAAGATCTCTTTTTCAGTTGGAGTATAGCGGGCCTTGGATCCTCTGTATCCCCAGCTCCAAAACCCCAGGGGTCGACCTCGAGTCTCCCCTGGTGCTTTCTGCCAGAGGATCCAGGTAGGGCCATTCTCCCCGGCTGTGGTGTAGAGCACATTTTTAACATCTTGTCCTGCCTGAACTGGCCCAAGGGCTACTGCATGAACTATCTCCTGTTTAATTTGCTCAAAGGCTTGTCGTTGCTCAGGGCCCCATTTAAAAGCATTCTTCTTCCGGGTCACTTGATAGAGAGGGCTTACAATAGAACTGTAATTTGGAATATGCATTCTCCAGAAACCCACAACGCCTAAAAAAGCTTGGGTTTCCTTTTTGTTAGTTGGTGGAGACATTGCTGTTATTTTATTGATTACGTCCATTGGGATCTGATGACGTCCATCTTGCCATTTTATTCCTAGGAACTGGATCTCCTGTGCAGGTCCTTTGACCTTACTGCGTTTTATGGCAAAGCCGGTTCTCAGAAGGATTTGGATTATTTTCTCTCCTTTCTCAAAAACAACTTCTGCTATGTTGCCCCACGTTGAGCGCCAAAAAGGACTGTCGTGGTTTAACCCCAGATTGTAACCCAATACCACGCAGCCACTCGCTCACTTCCCCCGCCTCCCCAGTGGGGTGGGGAGGAGAAGCGGAGAGAAAGGAAAACTCACAGGTTGAGATAAAAACAGTTCACTAGGACAGCAAAGGAAAAATATAACAATATATTAATAATGATAATATATAAAAGGATAATAGAATATATAAAACAAACTATGCACAATTTCTCACCACCCGATGACCGATACAGCCCGTCCTGAGCAGCAGGCAGGGAGCAGGGGTATTCCCCCCTCAGCTATCCCAGAACAGCAAGTTCCAGAGAGAGCAGGCGAGGGAAAAAACAGCTGAACGAATGAACGAAAACCAAAAAGGAAAAGTAGGGAAACAAAAAGCAGCCCGAAGGGAAGCTTAAGGATTAAGTCAAGTTAAGGGTCTAAAAGCCTAGTGGCCCACCGACCAACCCTCACTTATATCAGGCATGACGTCTATGGTATGGAATACTCTCTTTGGCCAGTTTGGATCAACTATTCTGGCTCTACCCCTCCCAAGTTTTTGCACCTGCACATTAGCAAAACCTGGGAAACTGCAAAATGTCCTTGGTCATTTAGCAGCAACCAGCAACATCAGTGTACTATCACCACTCTTCTCACACTAAATCCAAAACACAGGAGCTGCTGAAGACAAAACTAGCTCCATCCTGGCCTAAACCAGGACAGACCTCCTCTTGCTATTAACGTACTTTAAAAAGCCTTTCTTGTTGTCTGACACAACAATGGCCAGTTTCAACTCTAGTTGAGCTTTGGCCTTTCGTGTCTTCTCCTTGCATATACAAACCACAGCTCTGTAATCTTCCTGCAAAGCCTGACCTCGCTTCCAGAGATCATACAATTTCTTTTTCCTCTTGAGCTCCATGAGGAGCTCCCTGTTCAGCCAAGCTGGTCTTCTGCCCTGCTTGCTTGACTTTCAACACAATGGGATTGCCTGCTCCTGTGCTTCTGAAAGGTGGTTCTTAAAGACTGACCAGCACTCGTGGACTCCTAAGCCCTCAAAGGCAGATTCCCAGGGTACTCTACTAACTAGCTCCCTGAAGAGCTTAAAGTTTGCTTTCCTGAAGTCCAGGGTAGCAACTCTGCTGTCCTTTTTTCTCATTACACTGAAAATTTTAAACTCAACCATTTTGTGATCACTGTGGCCAAGACAACCACCTACCATCACATCTCCCACGAGTCCTTCTCTATTCACAAATAGCAAGTCTAGGAGGGCGTCTTTCCTAGTTGGCTTTCTGAGTACTTGTGACAAAAAATTATCTCCCACAAACTTCTGGAATTTCCCAGACTTGCTCATCCCAGTTGATGTCTGGGAAGTTTAAGTCTCCCATAAGGACAAGGGCTACCAATCCAGAGGTTTCTCCTAATTGCCTATAGAATAGCTCATCAGTGTTATCATCCTGGCTGGGCGATTGGTAGTAGACACCCACTACAACATCTCCTTTGTTATCCATCCCCCTATTCCTCACCCAGAGGCTCTCAACCATGTCATCATTAAGGGCTTTGGCTATAGTGCGACACCTCCACCTCGCCTGCCCTGCCTATCCCTCTTGAACAGCCTATAGCCCTCCATCCCAGCACTCCATTTGTCAGACTCGTTCCACCAAGTCTCACTAATACCAATGACATCATAGCTCTGGGAACTGATCAACGCTTCCAGTTCATCCTGCTTGTTTCTCATACTGCATGCGTTAGTGTACAGTCACTTCAGATATGCTCCTGAGCCCTCTGTGCTCCCACGAGTGGTGTAAATGTTCCCACGAGCGGTGTAAATATTCCCACTAGCATTGCCATCCTCAGGTGATGCCATGACAACCCTTGGCTTGCCTGCTGCAATCCTGTTGGTATCCCCTTCCCCCACTGATTCTAGTTTAAAGCTCTCTTGATCAGTCCTGCCAGCTTAAGCCCAAAGATGCATTTTTCCTCATTGGGACAGGTGGATCCCATCAGCCCCCAGCATACCTTGTGTCTCAAAGGCTCTTCCATGGTTTAAAAACCCAAAGTTTTGGTGGAGGCACCAGTCCTGGAGCCAGGTATTGATATCCTGGGCTCACCTGTTTCTTCCGAAGTATCTCCCCATTACTGGGAGGATTGAGGAAAACACTACCTGTGCTCCTGAATTTTTTAGCATTCTTCCCAGGGCTCTGAAGTCTCTTTTGATTGACCTCAGACTTTTTGTTGTGACATCATTTGTACCCACATGAAGGAGCAGGAGTGGATAGTAGTCTGAAGGCTGTACTAAGTTCTTTAGTCATCTGGTAACATCCCTAATTCAGGCCCCAGGGAGCCAGCAAACTTCCCTGAAAAGAGGGTCCAGTCTGCAAATGGGTGCTTCCGTTCAGCACAGGAGGGAATCACCAATGATCATAACTTGCCATTGTTTCTTCTCGGCGCTGGTCTTAATGTAGGTTTTGTTGCGAGGGGTGGGTCTCTCTGATCTTGGCAAGACTGCTTGTGCAGGTTCCTTCTCTTTCTCATTATGTGCTTTATCTACTGTACCCAGGGCCTCATACCTGTTCTGTAAGGGTATCTTAAAGGGTAAGGAGTGGTATCTCTTACCACTCCACGCTGTAACCTTCTTCCACCCCTCCTTATCCCTTGTGACACTGCCTTCCTCCTGGCACAAAGCAGATCCTGGACCTGCCTCCATAGTGGTCACGCTGAGTTGGCTTCTATGCATCATAGATAGCAGAGCATGGCTCCATTGATCGATCTCCCTCTCAGACTCTCGAATACTCCTCAGTCTGTTCACCTCCTCCTGCAGCTCAGCCACCAAGCAGAGCAGTTCATCAATCTGGTCACACCTCCCACAGGCTTACTTGCAATCATTTTCCACCTCTAGGAATATCCCATCACACATCCCACAGCCAGAAACCTGGGTGGTTGCATGCTTGAACAGGAGCTCTGTCTGCGTGGCTGCATTGGTTCTACCAGGTGCTAGAAACTCAGGAGAAGAAGAGGACACTGCTTTTTGCCAGGTAGTCACCGTGCTGCCACACACAGCCTGTCCACTACCACATGCCTGCCCACTGGGAAATATATATGCTCATCTGTTGCAATCAGCTGGGCTGATTGTTTTAGGCTACTTAAATCTCCTGCGCTGCCTGGTGCAGGCTTCACCCCTTGCTGTCTCTTCCAATCAGTGGGTCTGGGGTCAGTTGCTTGGGGGACGCCCCCTGTTCAGACAAGCCTCTACTTGTCCGCGTGTATCCCTCATGTGTCCCGCTGCTGCTGGTGCTCCTCGCACTGCTCCAGCGTCCGTTGCAATCAGCCAATGTATGAACCATCTTATTAATCCACACAGTAAAGCTTCAGTCGTCAACTTCCCCAGCAGTGGGCCTGGTCTATGACTTTGTCATAATGAAAACAAAGCTCAAAAGGGATGAAAAGCCTTACGCTTTTTCTACAACTGGGGATCCGGCACATATTTTGAGGGCTTTTCTGGGTGTTGCTGCTAAGAAAGTTCCCTTTGTGGCAGTGTATTGGGTGTACGTAGCAAGGTTTTGGTGGTGGGGGAGCCTGCAGGGATGGCCTCCGTGAGGTCTGACAGACCATTCCCTGCTGGTTGACAGGGAAGAGTTTGCCTGTGGCTATACCCTGTTCTCCTTTGACCTGTCTCCAGACCAAGAATGTGCAGATCACTATTCCCTGATTAAAAGAGAAAACCTGAGAGTAGAAATACACTTTACAGGGGCCTTGACCACCACTGTTAATATGATTGTGTATGATGTATTTGACATCTTCAAATAAACTGGTGGAGACACCTGCTCTTTGACTATATGTGAAGATGGACACTGAACAGCTTTCTTCACTTTTTTTCAGCAGATCTCAATGCCATAAAAACATTTCTAGGCATGTACCTGAGCAACTGGCTCCTTAAGGCCCATGTTTCTCCAAGACCAGCAAGTGTGGTTGTGAATATGCATCTATATAATCGACCTGGAGAGCACTGGTTAGAATTTTCCTGGCAGATCAGAACCGCACAGAGTTTTTTGACTCGTATGGCTATCCCCCCCCCCAAAGTATTCTCTTTCCTGAAAGCATCATGTCCTTTTAAAAACACAGCGCTATGGATATTGCTTGCCACAGGAAGCAACTGCAGCATCCCCTCTCCACAGCCTGTGGGTACCACTGTGTCTTTTCCTACATCACTGTAACAATGGACTTACCTTTTGAAGAACTTTTAAAACTATATTCTAACAATCTAGTACAAAATGACCATATGGTGATGCCTTTTGTAAAATATGAGTATGGAGCTTTCCCCGTGACCAGAGCTACTGAAAAAATGTTTTAGAAGACCCAGGCCTGTATCTCTTGTAATGATTTTCATAAATGCATTCTGTAAATAGAACTTACAATCCAACTGCAGGGCTTTGTGTTTGTGTGTATATTCTTTAACCGTATCCCCCACCATATGTTTTTTTTTAAATAGATGCTTTATGAATATTTATTTTCAGCAGTAAATTTTACAGGGTGAGCCACTGGGCTTGCTTTGGGTATCTTTCTCTTCTTAGGTCATGTGTGTGGTGCTTCTTGGTCCTCCTCTGTCACTTTTAGTTGTTCCAGGACATCCTGGTTTGCTGTATGACCCATGGCAGAAGACTAGACGTTCACTGCAGCCATGGCTTGCATAAAAACATTCCAGCTTTTAGATGTTCTCAGGCTAGAAGGGGCACGCGTCTGAAGGATGCCTTGGCTCGACCCCCTGATATCTCCTTTGTATACAAAACTTCCTTGGTTGTCCCAAGAAGAAATGTGCTTGTGTTGCCCTAGTTTACCTAGGAGTATGCCATGACCTAAAAGGGTTACCCAGCCTGCAGATGCGTAAAGATCACAACCATCAGTTCATAGGATTCTGTAATACACAAGGACACGGAGGCTTTTATCCTCTAAATTTCTCTGCTTTATTATAGATTATCACAAATACCACACAAATCACCACTAGCAAGTTTACCTATGATTAATAAAGTGAATATATATAATCAAGCTATTACAAATAACTATCAGCAATCAATAATACAGTACCAATCATTAGTATGGCAACAATCAATAATAGTAGCAACCAATCATATAGCAACAATCAATAACAGCAACAACCAAGTAGGTATATACTATTACAGGTTACTACAAACTTATCATTAGTGAAGCAACTTATCAACAATATAGCAGCAGATATACTTATGATAGATTACTTAAGTGGATGTATAATACCGGTATCAAGGACCTGGGAGTCCTGGTGGATGACAAATTAACCATGAGCCAGCAATGTGCCCTTGTTGCCAGGAAGGCCAATGGTATCCTGGGGTGCATTAAGAAGAGTGTGGCCAGCAGGTCGAGGGAGGTTGTCCTTCCTCTCTACTCTGCCCTAGTGAGGCCCCATCTGGAATACTGTGTTCAGTTCTGGGCTCCCCAGTTCAGGAAAGATGAGGAACTACTGGAGAGAGTCCAGCGGAGGGCTACAGAGATGATTAGGGGACTGGAGCATCTCTCCTATGGGGAAAGGCTGAGGGAGCTGTGGCTGTTTAGCCTGAGGAAGAGAAGACTGAGAGGGGACCTTATCAATGCTTATAAATATCTCAAGGGTGGGTGTCAAGAGGATGGGGCCAGACTCTTTTCAGTGGTGTCCAACAACAGAACAAGGGGCAATGGGTGCAAACTGGAACACAGGATGTTCTGTCTGAGTATGAGGAAAAACTTCTTTACTGTGAGGATGACAGAGCACTGGAACAGGCTGCCCAGAGAGGCTGTGAAGTCTCCTTCTCTGGAGATATTCAAAACCCACCTGGACGTGGTCCTGTGCAACCTGGTCTAGGTGAACCTGCAGGGGGGTTGGACTAGATGATCTCCAGAGGTCCCTTCCAACCCCTACCATTCTGTGATTTTGTGAAGTGAATTTGATTTCAGAAGGGGCCAAACCATCTCAAAGGTGGGGGAGGACAAACCAAATCAACCTCAAAAGTGGGTACCAATAAGATATCAGAGTCTCGTTTCAGAGATGATCCACGTCATAGAGTCTGGAATCAGTCAGGCATCTCCAGTGAGAGTCCAAGATCTTGTAGAAAGTTTGTGCAGAATTCAATCTGTTTAGGAAAGGAAAAGTATGTGCAGCACGGGAAGTTCTCAGAGAGAAGCTCCATTTTGGGTAAAAATTAAGTACTTTTTATATCATAGAGACATAAGAGGGCATAGGACACAACCAATAGGTGATGTTAATTTCTATTTTTCACCTGGAACAGCCAATAGATGATGATGTTTTCTGTTGTTTCGGACTAGTTTATTACTGTTTCCACCTTCTCAGATAAGTTGCTATTACAGTTTCTTGGTTTTGTGCTTATTGATGGTATCTCAGGATGTCTCTGGTTTCTAGGTACCCCAGCTATACTTCAAAGAGGCCAGCTGCACTTTACAAGGATGTTTCTGGTTCCAAGGCCGGGTTCCCAGGCTCACAGCTCCCAGACTGGCAGGCTTTTTCCTTTGTTCAGCAGTTTTCCCCTTCTAACCAGGCCGCCTTTCTGGCTACTCACATCAGAGCACTTGTGCATTCTTCCTATATCATGGATACACATTATCGAACACTTCCTGGACAACAGGGTCAGGGTTCTCAGGAGTCCTGAAGGGCTTTTCTGCTTCTGCCTTGTTTTGTTCTGGAAAAAGAGGGGTTTTTTCCCCCTTTGCTGATTGATCTCCTTCATTGCAGGGGGGTTGGACTAGATGACCTTTAAAGGTCCCTTCCAACCCAAACTATTCTATGATTCTATGTGTGCCAAGTACTTTTGAAGAGTGGCTGTATACACTTTAGCTTTCTCGTAGGCCATCAAGACTGTTTTTTGGAGAATGTCCCTCATTTCAGCATCCAAAGAGTGGACTGCATCAGCCCTCATGTCTTCCCTGGGTAATAGTGGCATCCTTAGCTGCTCCAGTTTGCAGGTACCAGATACATTTTTTTCTACATATTCCATCACTGCTTTACCAGAAGTCCTCTGATGAGCAGAAGAACAAAACTTAGAAGAGGACCAATAAAGCCACCAGCTTCCATCACCAGTAGCTTCTTTCTTTTGAAGGACACACTTTTACTACTCAGGCTTTTAATGAATTTGTGCCCCTTTTTCAGAATGCGTATCTGGTGGGGTGTTCATGAAATGTTCCCCTTCAAGGTATTCAGTGCAATTTCAGAAATGACCTTTATCAGGTCATCAGGAGCAGAGTATTGCTTTCCTCTTCTGGGGGGGAGGACTGGATCAACACTTCCAGGAGGGACAGGGTACTCTTCAGACAGTGGGACATCATGCTCCCGAGTCTGCACTGATAGCAACACAGAGTGTCAGTCAGTGCTGAAACCAGTCTTTTTTTTCCCCAATGTAAATGGCCAGCACTCTGGTGGGAAAAGACCAATTCTTAGCCTAAAAGCCTCAGGGGTCGAAGCATTTTAATTGACAACCAAGTACCCATATGGTGCCATACTGGATTTAGCTTGGATGGAGTTAATTTTCTTCATAGCAGCCCCTATGGTGCTGTGTTTCAGACTGGTGACCAAAACAGTGTTGATAACACACTGATGTTTTAGCTATTGATGAACAGTGCTTACACAGAGTTAAGGCTTTCTCTGTTTCTCACTCTGCCCCTGCAGCAAGTAGGCTAGGGGTGGACAAGAGGCTGGAAGGGGACACAGCCGGGACAGCTGACCCAAATTGACCAAAGGGATATTCCATACCATATAATGTCATTCACAGCATTAAATTGTAATTGCAGTAATTGCTATTGCATCACATGTTTGGTGGGGGTTTTTTGGGTTTTTTTCCCCCTTCACTTATTAAACCATCTTTATCTCAACCCACATTTTTTTTTCTCGCTTTTTCTGTTCCAATTCTCTCCCCCATCCTGCTGTGGCAGGGAGTGAGTGAGCGACTGGGTGGGGGCTTACCCTCCAGCTGGGGTCAACCCATCACAGGTGCCTTCATAGCATCCTCAAACACTTCTAAAAAGAACGAGGCCTTGCCAGGTTAGATCTGCCTGGCTAGGGACACAACCTAGAGATTATCTTGGGGATTCTTAAATAACACCATAAATTTTTAGTCAGTACTCTTGTTGTAGACCACCTTCTGCACATTGCAGGGGTGCCTGGTTTCTATTGTCCACTTCTGTTTGTTCCTGATGATAGAATGCTATTCTATCATGATCTTTTTAGGGTTGTCACTGTCTGGATTTATGCTGTAATCCAACATGAGATCCCTCAGGGCCTCAAAATTGATCTTTTCTCTGTTTGCTGCATTTAGAATGATGCCTTTAACCTTTAAACAACACTTTCCTTCAAACCGCACGTAGCTCATAGATGTAGGATTTGGGGCCTGATGACACAAACTCAGTAACATTCTCATCTGGCAACAACTTGCTTGTCAGCTTGCCTAAATAGTCCCTGAGCGGGTGGGTTTCAATTCCATGGACAACTCATGAATATCACAGAGTCTGTGTCATGATAAAGGCAATTGTCTTGCAGGGCATCTAAGAAATTGTAAAGCTCTAAACGCACATATGCTGTGGTGAAGCAAGCTATAAAAATGTTAGTGTTACGCTCCAGGGTCACATGTCCTTTGGCGTTCTTCCATGAGACGGCCACATCCTTGTCAATAAAATTACAAGAAGACACATCATAAGCCAGAGAAAATAGGTAACCATACACCTCATCTGGTTCTCTTACTATGGTGGTGTTGGGTAGGTTGGATCTCTCCAAATTTTCCCCACAGAGAAAAACAGCTTTGCAACTTGGCATTTGGGCAGGGTTTTTCTTAATATGTTCAGGCCACAAAACGATATCTTCTTCCTGCCTGTAATCTTCAACATATTATCTGTGCACCAGGCTGTGCAGCCTGAAGGTTCCTGCTTCTGGCAGAGGTAGAGTTTTATAGAATAATAGAATCATTTAGGTTGGAAAAGACCTTTAAGATCATCCAGTCCAACCATTAACCTAGAACTGCCAAGTCCACCACTAAACCATGTCCCTAAGTGCCACATCTGCACGTCTTTTAAATACCTCCAGGGATGGTGCCTCAACCACTTCCCCAGGCAGCCTGTTCCAATGCTTGACAACCCTTTCGGTGAAGAACTTTTTATGAATATCCAATCTAAACCTCCCCTGGCCCAACTTGAGGCCATTTCCTCTTGTCCTATCGCCTGTTACTTGGGAGAAGAGATTGACACCCACCTTGCTACAACCTCCTTTCAGGTAGTTGTAGAGTGATAAGGTCTCCCCTCAGCCTCCTTTTCTCCAGGCTAAACCACCCCAGTTCCCTCAGCCGTTCCTTATAAGACTTGTTCTGTAGACCCTATATATACATGTATAAGTATATATAGAAAATAGTGCATCTATGTATAAATAAATATATATTTGATACATCTTTGTACACTCCTTTATATATATTTCTATATATGTTTATATTCCATCTATTGTATATAAATGTGTATATTTGTATATCTGAGCCCTTCCTGGTGCAAAGGAAGTAGACAGCCAATCAGAGGGAGATCTGAGAATATGTGGGTATGACAGTGTCAAAAATGGCCATCATGGGGAAAGACGTTGTCAAAAGTGGGGGCTTCCTTTTCTGTCATGCTTCTGGGTAAACTGGTAGGGGTGGCTGGTCCTGCCAGCCAGTCACAACAGATGACATGACCAGAAGAGGAGAGTGACTTCCAGGGCAAATGGTAAATTTTTCTCCCTGCAGGGGGGTGGATTTGTGCCAGAAGCTGAGGGCAGGGAATCTCTCACTTCTTATCTTGGATATCTATTATGTAATAAAAAAAATAATAAAAAATGTGTTGGCTTCACTTGTTGCAGTTCTAATTACATGTGTTGGCTGGGTGACTTTATTTCCTGTGTTCTTTCCTGATGTTTTACAAAGAAATATCATATGTTTTAAGTGAGTTGTATATATTTAGAAGTAATAGAAGAACAGAGAAGGGGAAATGTCAATACTGGCCCTGCTTCATTTGCTATCTCTAGCCAATGTTTTTGACCCTTGTGCAGAGTTGGTGTGTGCTGACTCTATTGCTGTCTTTCCATTCAGCCATCAGCTTGTTGCAATTAGAGTATTTTATCAGAGAGAGAGATCTTTGTGGTTCTTAACAAATGGTGCTACCTGCAGGATTGCTATCATCTGATGGATAAAAGCAGATAAATCTGTAAATAATAATAATAAATAAGTAGTTGGATATACAGAAATCATAAAAATAAAGGCTTCTCAAATTAGTTCATCTAGCATAGTGTGACATTGATGTGTAATGCACTTCTGGTTTTCATTCATAACATACTAATCCTTCAGTGGTATCTGCCACCTTTGTAAAATATTCAAAAATCAGAAAACTTTTTTATGTGCAAGGTGTGGGTTTTGGGGGTTTTTTTTGGTGGGTTTGCCCTCAGAGTTCTATCCCAAGCATATTAACATATTCTTTAAGATAATACAATTATTTATAATTAACCTAGTCTTTGTATTCATTATTCCTTTTCTCTGTGGTTTAGCCAACTTTTTTGATATTTAGCTGGATTGGGTCAGATTAATTTATAATTTAATTTATATGGAAAGCCTGCTTTATAATTGAAAGAAAATAATGAAAATCTTGTAAAATCTTAATCAAGTGAACTGTATTCTGGAAGCACTTTTAATGTTTGTTAGTCAAGTGAATCCTTTTCTTGTTAACTTTTATTTTCAATTATTTCCTATTATTTTTAAATGTGTGAAGAAGCAGCAAAGAAAAGCATATGCCATCTTGTTCATCTTCTCTTTGTTTTGATTCTATAGTAAAGACTTAATTATAAATTGTGTTGAATTGGCATCGCTCTCATTCTCCTTCAAAAGCAAGAAGAAAGGGCAACTCTGATCTGAAGAAATAATCTTTTAAATGGAAGTACTGGTCACTGACTTGAAGACTTTTCTCCTGATTTTCCTTTGTACTGTTCTTGACCAGTAAGGGGGTCATTATTCCACAAAGACCTCTTGCCCCCTTCCCTCCTGCTTGTAGTTATTTTCAAAAGTTGACTGACTTTTGTTAGCAGGGTACACGCTGTGGTGGGTTGACCTTGGCTGGATGCCAGGTGCCCACCAGGTGCTTTATCAGAGTAGGATAATGAGAAACAAGAACAAATCTTAAAGCTCCTTCCCCCCACCCTTCCCCTCTTCCCAGGCTCAAATTCACTCCCAATTTTCTCTACCTCCTCCCCCCGAGTGGCGCAGGGGGACGGGGAATGGGGGTTGTGGTCAGTTCATCACATGTTGTCTTTGCCGCTCCTTCCTCCTCACTCTCTTCCCCTGCTCCAGTATGGGGTCTCACCTTCCCACAGGCTGCAGTTTTTCATGAACTGCTCCAGCATGGGTCCTTTCCATGGGTTACAATCCTTCAGGAACAGACTGCTCCAGCGTGGGCCCCCCACGGGGTCATGAGTCCTGCCAGGAGCCTGCTCCAGCATGGGCTTCTCTCCACGGGGTCACGGCCTCCTTCGGGCGCATCCACCTCCTCCAGCATGGGGTCCTCCAGGGGCTGCAGAGTAGATATCTGCTCCACTGTGGACCTCCATGGGCTGCAGGGGGACAGCCTGCTTCACCGTGGTCTTCACCATGGGCTGCAGGGGAATCTCTGCTCCAGTGCCTGGAGCACCTCCTCCCCCTCCTTCTTCACTGACCTTGGTGTCTGCAGCAATTTTTTCTCTCACATATTCTCCCTCCTCTCTTCCGGCTGCTGTTGTGCAGAAGGTTTTTTCCCCCTCTTAAATATATTATCACAGAAGCGCTACCACCGTCACCAATTGGCTCAGCTTTGGCCAGCGGCGGCTCTGTCTTGGAGCTGGTTGGCACTGGCTCTATCTGACATGGAGGAAGCTTCTGGCATCTTCTCACAGAAGCCACCCCTGTAGCCCCCCCGCTACCAAAACCTTGCCATGCAAACCCAATACGCACATCCGTGTTTTGAACTAAAGTAAATTAATTTTATAAGCTGTATTTTGAGAAGAGCCTTTGTTTTGCTTTCGAGCTCTTAGGGCTTTTTTAGTTTTGCATGGGAGCATCTCTTCGTCCTTCCCTGTCCTTAGAGCACGCATCGCTTTAGTAAGTGATATTGGGGGGGGGGGGGGGGGGGGTGTAGGTTTGCTGGTTTTTAATCCCATATGTGTCCAGGTAATGAGAATAATTTCTAACCTTGCTGTAAAACTCTATTTTCTTTATACTTCCTCTAGTGTCATTTCTGCTTTTTAACAAAAAAAGTTGAATCCTTCTAGAAGATTATTGGAAATATTTCTGAACTGGAGGATAAAAGCTAGGAATTAAAAGAGCAGGAACAGTTAAATATTTGTTTCTTGGCTAAAAGTCCATGGTAGCCAAAAGTTTTAATGCAATTTTTTTTTCTGTGCTACGTTTCCAGTAACCTTGTTTCTTGATGGTGCAGGAACTATAATTTCTACATAAGGAATTGTCATGAGTATCTTTAACTCTGTGTGCTGAAACCTCACTGTATTTATTGCCTCATTGTCTAGATATGGTGCTAAAGTAGGAAATAACATTTGTTTCTGCTTTTTTGAAAGTTTGAATTGACTCCATAAATATATTTCAGAAAGCCAATTAAATATAACAAGCAACACTATTGAGGTTTTTATGTAGTTTTTTCTTCAGTGAAAAATGTCGGTGTTGTATTTAATATAGTATTTTCATTTTTTGTTTCATTTTTGCTGCATTATCTGTATTTTTTATTACAAAATATTTTAAAACATGCTGGATGAAGTGTATCTACTTATCTGTAAAAGCAATGCTGTACAAAACTTGTAATGAAGAATCCTAAGTAGACCACAATTATAAGGAGAACTGGAAAAGGACATTTAAGACTAAAGAAACTTTAGTAATAATGTCTCCATAATAGAAGTTTTTTGTCAATGACTGGCAAATAAAATCCTGTTTAGCAAAACTATGAGAATTTTGTTTACTCCTATTTAATTAGAATGGGAGTGAAGCAGCAGATTGATTTGAGACTAAGCAGGGTAGTAGAGGTGGGGGCGTTACTTAAGCCGCTCCTTCACAATCCCTGAACAGAAACAAAGTAGGCTTAAATTTTGCATTAGGATAGATTTTTTTTTTTCGCAAGTGAGATTTGCATGAAGCTTCCCCTTTTATTTTAAGATAATTTAATGACGGTTAACCTTGATGGGTTTTTGTTTGTTTGTTTTAATCCTATTTTATATAGGGGTGTCTAATTCCAAATGATTGAATAAAGTACTGAAAAGGAGGTGGTACTTTCCTTCCCTTGCTTGTTGCATCTTTGCTTCTCTGTCTGTGACCTCGCAAGCCTCAGGATGGGAGCAAGTAGCAGCTTTAAAAGTTTGCAAACTGGTAATAGCACGCTGTAAAGGCAGTCTCATTTGTGAAATGTTACTAAACCATTAATGTGTCTTACAATTTCCTATAATGAACTTTTTTTCTGCTGGACACGTACATACTAACTTTTCTTTCTTCTTTGAGTCTCATTGCCTTTAAATATTACAAAGCTATGTAGATTTCTTTTTTTTCCTGAAATCTATTTGCTAGAGAGTCACTAGCTACTGTTTAGAGCAAAGGTGAGGCTGACAATGAAGGAAGGGTAGATTGGAAACAGATGTGACCTTTGCATTTTGTGAAATAGCTACACAGAGATAGTGTAGATGACATTCAAAGCAGAATTCAAAGTGTTCTGGGATCCACTTGCATATAATTGCTGTGATATCAACCTTATCTTTCCATGTTAAAGATGGTAATGGCTAGTGGTGGAAAGTTGTATCTGTAAAGGCACCGAACTGAAGATTTTGGAATAGCTGTGAGGGGAGAAAAGTCAGGGCAAAGTAGTCTGTTTCCAAAAATAATTTAAAAAAAAAAAAAAAAAAATCCATAGAAATCTGAATATTGGTTATTCTTAAGATACTTCTAAGAATTTTATGGTATATTTATTGAACACTACTATACTGATTACTTTGTTATAAATACATTAACCAAAAATCCCACAGTGTTTTGGTAGTGGGAGGGGCTGCAGGGGTGGCTTCTGTGAGAAGACACCAGAAGCTGCCCCCATGTTGGACAGAGCCAGTTCCAGCTGACTCCAAGACAGAGCCGCCGCTGGCCAAAGCTGAGCCAATCAGTGACGTTGGTGCTGCCTCTGTGATAACATATTGAAGAAAGGCTAAAAAAATGTTGCGCAGCAGCTGTGAGAGGAGTGAGAAAAATGTGAAACAGTCCGGCAGACACCAAGGTCAGTGAAGCAGGAGGGGGAGGAGGTGCTCTAGGCACCGGAGCAGAGATTCCCCTGCAGCCCGTGGAGAAGACCATGGTGAAGCAGGCTGTCCCCCTGCAGCCCATGGAGGTCCATGGTGGAACAGTTATCCATCCTGCAGCACATGGAGGACCTCATGCCGGAGCAGGTGGATGTGCCCTAAAGGAATCTGCAGCCCGTGGAGAGCCCACAACGGAACAGGCTCCTGGCAGGAACTGTGGCCTGTGGAGAGGAGCCCACGCAGGAACAGGTTTGCTGGCAGGACCTGTGGCCATGTGGGGGACCCACACTGGAGCAGTCTGTTCCTGAAGGACTGTACCCCGTGGAAAGGACCCATGCTGGAGCAGTTCTTGAAGAACTGCAGCCCGTGGGAAGGACCCACATTGGAGAATGTCATGAAGGACTGTCTCCTGTGGGTGGGACCCCATGCTGGAGCACGGGAAGAGCATGAGGAGGAAGGAGCAGCAGAGACAACGTGTTATGAACTGACTGCAACCTCCATTCCCCATCCCCCTGTGCCGTTCAGGGGGAGGAGGTAGATAATTCGGGAGTGAAGTTGAGCCTGAGAAGAAGGGAGGGGGGGAGGGAAGGAGTTTTTAGATTTGTTCTTGTTTCTCATTATCCTACTCTGACCTTTGATTGGCAATAAATTAAATTAATTTCCCCGAGTCGAGTCTGTTTTGCCCGTGACGGTAATTGGTGAGTGATCTCCCTGTCCTTATCTTGACTCATGAGCTTTTTCATTGTATGTTTTTCCCCCGTCCTTGTTGAGGAGGAGGAGTGATAGAGCAGCTTGGTGGGCACCTGGCGGCCAGGCAAGGTCAACCCACCACAGGGAAACATTGCAGTACCCAGTAGGTCAAGTCTAGTCCATGTTTATGCCTGAGGTAGTAACTGTTAGATGCCTTTTTAAAAAAAAAAATAAGGTATGTTTACTGATATTATTGTGAATGGAAAAAATATGCAGCTGAGTACAGGAGAAGTTACTGTGGATGTGCTAATGGATGTAGATGGCCTCAAAGGAAAGGGGTTATAAGGGATCAAATAGACTAAAAGGATTAAAAAATAGAGTGGAAAGATACTTCAGTTTTTTGTACAGTACTACTCAAGAATATGTTTTTAACATATTTAAGAATATCAAGAGTATATTTATAGTATTTGTTACTAAAAAGGGGGCCAAAATAATTTTAAAAGGCAGATGTCGGTGATAGTTTTGTTATGAGACACTCTGTAGAGTATAAGACAAAGCTGAATAGAGAAGTACTGGTTATGGTTTCTGGGTGATAAAAAAATCTGATTTCTGAGATCCTCTCTCAGCTCCTTTATTGGCTAAAGGCTCTATTTGTGATCAATCTCTGTTTTATTTTTAGAAGAACAGCACGTTGCTTAAAATGGACATAAATGGAGAGTCCAGAACTACCATATCTACCCTCCCTGTACCTCTTGCAGAGGTCAATTCTGCAGGCAAAACAGAAGCAGAGAAACCACGATGTTCCAGTACCCCCTGCTCACCAATGCGACAGACAGTTTCAGGCTATCAGATCCTTCATATGGATTCTAACTACCTGGTTGGCTTCACGACTGGAGAGGAGCTGCTAAAATTAGCCCAAAAATATACAGGAAATGAAGATAATAAAGGGGAATCCAGGCCTAACTTGCACTCTAAACAGCTTGATTCAGGACTTGCATGTTCCTCCCGTTTGTACAAAACTAGAAGTAGGTACTATCATCCATATGAGATCCCAGCAGTAAATGGGAGGAGGAGGAGACGGATGCCCAGCTCAGGGGATAAATGCACTAAGGCTTTACCATATGAACCTTACAAGGCACTTCATGGTCCTCTGCCTCTTTGCCTTTTAAAAGGTAAAAGGGCTCACTTTAAATCCCTGGACTACCTCAATTTAGACAAAATGAGTATCGAGGAACCTGCTGACACAGACATGCTACAATACCAGCTCCAACACCTTACCCTTAGAGGGGACCGTATGTTTGCAAGAAATAACACATGAACTATGAACTATAATCTAGAATTTAGAACCAGTTTCTGGTTATTTCTCTGTTGCTGCAAAAATCCACTGTCATACTATGTACATGACTGTCCACATTGTAGGTGGTATCAGCTAAATGTTATCAGAAAGTAATTTATTTGAATAGAATTTTGACAGTGCATTGTGTTACAAATACTTGGGGGGGAAAAATCTTTCCAGAGCAAGCAGCTTCTAATGCAAATTTGACTGCAGCTGGTGGATATTTCTTTGGACACCTTTTAACAAAGAAAAGGCCTTTGGTTTTTGGATTTGGGTTTGGGGTTTTTTGTATAGTTATCTAGTATTTATGGTAATTTAATACTGAAAAATTGATGGTCTACTTGGTTGTTGCTAATTTTGGCTTGATGTTAGAAATTGCTCTTGGATAAGTACTCAAGATATCTTTTTGTTTCTTAATGTATTCTACAATAAAATGTATGTATGATTTTTTACATCATGGGAAGGAATGTGAGCTTGGCTAAATTGGATCACTTGTTATTTTAAACCATCCCATTCAAACATTTTGAAACTGGGTTTGCAGTGGTGGTGAGGAGGAAATTCACTCATAAAATAAACCTTTGATCATTTGCTACTTTAAACCTATTAAATTATTTTTTAGTTTCTGCATGGAAGTAATTGTTTTGCCTCCTCTGCTTTATAAAACTAGTTTGGAATAAGTATTTGGAATATTAAAAATATTTTTGAGAGGGAAGGGTTTGTGTTTTTGGCTAATATGACTTATTTTTTACATTGTCTTGACATGTAAATGAGGATTCACTTCAGATTCCAGTAAATACACTAGAATGTCTGCATCAGTATGTCAATAAAGTTTTTCATTTTAATTCATGATTTCTATATAGTATAGTAACGGAAGATGTCAAATAACTCTAGCATTGCTTTGGAAATTTAGTTTATTTGAAGCACTGAACACTATTATTAAGATCTGGAAGGCAGATTTTTAGATAGAGTGCAAGTGAAGTGTTTTTATATCAGCCCTGAAGAGCTGATTCTGGATTATTCAACAGAGTAGATTGAATACGCTGGCTTAATTTGTTGCTTAAGAATTTTTTGTCCAAATATGACATCAAATGCAGTTTTGACAGCTGTATTCTTAGATATATTTAAAACATGTTAGTAACTTATGTTTAAAAAATAAAAAAAAGTTTGTAGACACTTTTAGGTGCAATCTATTACTGAAACAGTGTGCAACTTCGTTTTGGTTTACTTATTTAGAAGTTAAAATTAAGATCATGTTGTTTTGAAACATAATTTATTTGATCAGTTTTTTCTGGTACAATTCAGGGGTGTTTTGTTTCTCCTTCAGAATGAATAGCAAGCACTAGTCAGTGCATGTGTTGTGGAAAATGAAGAGTTCTTTTCATTCTGCCACTTACTCCACAATTGTAACTGAAGGCAGTGAAGAGGAGCCCAGTAGACTATGTTTTAGTGGTTTGGTTAACGTTTTCTGGCTTATTAGAATATTTACAACTGGTGTGTATTTTAAAGAGTTAACTGCACCTCTGTAAATTTAATGTATTGAACAATGATCTCTAAAGTAAACTTTTCCTATGTAGTCTTTAGTTTGAAAAACAGAATATGGTCAGATGCCAAAGAGATGGAGGCTTTGTCTAAGGAATAAACACCACTATTTATTGAAATGCCCTATGAAAATGTACTTCTGGCTGAAAAATAAAGAGAGTGATATAAATACCTATTTTTGTGGAGTCTTTTGCTGTGTAGAAGAATGAGGACATTTAAAAATACAACTTTAGACCAGGAATCATTAAAACTTGAAAGCAGGAATCTTATACTGCTGTGAAATATTTAGACAGTTAGGATTCTTCTGTTGTTTCAGGAAACCGGACATACAATTGTTAGTACATTTTGTGTGTGTTGTTACTTTGATCCTGTGCAGTAACTGTATAGCTACATCTATAGAGAGGCTGGTGGCTGTCTTGCCAAGTTCAAACATGAAAAATTTATTAGTACTTTTTCTGTCTGATGGCTTGCTTATCATAGAATCATAGAATCGTTCTGGTTGGAAGAGACCTCCGAGATCATCGAGTCCAACCGTTAACCTATCACTACCAAGTCCACCACTAAATCATATCCCTTAGCGCACATCTAAACGTCTTTTGAATACCTCCAGGGATGGTGCCTCCACCACTGCCCTGGGCAGCCTGTTCCAATGCCTGACAACCCTTTCGGTGAAGAAATTTGTCCTAATATCCAATCTAAACCTCCCTGGAGCAACTTGAGGCTAATTCCTCTTGTCCTATCGCCTGTTACTTGGGAGAAGAGAGTGACACCCACCTCGCTACATCCTCCTTTCAGGTAGTTGTAGAGAGCGAGAAGGTCTCCCCTCAGCCTCCTTTTCTCCAGGCTAAACAACCCCAGTTCCCTCAGCCGATCCTCATAGGACTTGTGCTCTAGACCCTTCACCAGCTTCGTTGCCCTTCTTTGGACACGCTCCAGCACCTCAATGTCTTTCTTGTAGTGAGGGGCCCAAAACTGAACACAGTATTCGAGGTGCAGCCTCACCAGTGCCAAGTACGGGGGACGATCACTTCCCTAGTCCTGCTGGCCACACTATTTCTGATACAAGCCAGGATGCCATTGGCCTTCTTGGCCACCTGGGCACGCTGCTGGCTCATATACAGCCGGCTGTCGACCAACACCCCCAGGTCCTTTTCTGCCAAGCAGCTTTCCAGCCACTCCCCCCCAAGCCTGTAGAGTTGCCTGGGGTTGTTGTGACCCAAGTGCAGGACCCGGCACTTGGCCTTGTTGAACCTCATACAATTGGCCTCGGCCCATCGATCCAGCCTGTCCAGATCCCTCTGTAGCGCCTGCCTACCCTCAAGCAGATCAACACTCCCGCCCAACTAGGTGTCGTCTGCAAACTTACTGAGGGTGCACTCGATCCCCTCGTCCAGATCGTTGATAAAGATGTTAAACAGAACTGGCCCCAATACTGAGCCCTGGGGAACACCACTTGTGACCGGCCGCCAACCGGATTTAACTCCATTCACCACAGCTCTTCCAGCCAGTTTTTCACCCAGCGAAGAGTACGCCCATCCAAGCCACGAGCCACCAGTTTCTTGAGGAGAATGCTGTGGGAAATAGTGTCAAAGGCTTTATGAAAGTCCAGGTAACCAACATCCACGGCCTTTCCCTCATCCACTAAGCGGGTCACCTTGTCATAGAAGGAGATCAGGTTAGTCAAGCAGGACCTGCCTTTCATAAACCCATGCTGACTGGGCCCGATCGCCCAGTTGTCCTATACGTGCCACGTGATGGCACTCAAGATGATCTGCTCCATAACCTTCCCAGGCACCGAGGTCGGACTGACAGGCCTGTAGTTCCCCGGATCCTCCTTCCGGCCCTTCTTGTAGATGGGCGTCACATTAGCTAACCTCCAGTCAATTGGGACCTCCCCGGTTAGCCAGGACTGCTGATAAATGATGGAAAGTGGCTTGGTGAGCACTTCTGCCAACTCCCTCAGCACCCTTGGGTGGATCCCATCTGGCCCCATAGACTTGTGTGTGTGTCTAGGTGGTGTAGCAGGTCACTAACTATTTCCCCTTGGCTTATGGGGGCTTCATTCTGCTCCCCTTCCCCGTCTTCCTGCTCAGGGGGCTGAGTACCCCGAGAACAATTGGTCTTACTGTTAAAGACTGAGGCAAAGAGGCATTAAGTACCTCAGCCTTTTCCTCACCCGTTGTCACTATGTTTCCCCCCGCATCCAATAAAGGAGGGAGATTCTCCTTAGCCCTCCTTTTGTTGCTAATATATTGATAGAAACATTTTTTTATCGTCTTTTACGGCAGTAGCCAGCTTAAATTCTTCTTGGGCTTTGGCCCTTCTCATTTTCTCCCTGCATAACCTCACGACATCCTTGTAGTCCTCCTGAGATGCCTGCCCCTTCTTCCAAAGTTCATAAACTCTCCTTTTTTTCCTGAGTTCCAGCTGAAGCCCTCTGTTCAGCCAGGCCGGTCTTCTTCCCCGCCGGCTCGTCTTTCAGCACATTGGGATGGCCTGCTCCTGCACCTTTAAGACTTCCTTCTGGAAGAATGTCCAGCCTTCCTGGACTCCTTTGCCCTTCAGGGCTGCCTCCCAAGGGACTCTGTCAACCAGGCCCCTGAACAGGTCAAAGTCTGCCCTCCAGAAGTCCAAGGTGGCAGTTCTGCTGACCCACATCCTTACTTCTCTAAGAATCGAAAACACAGTGATTTCATGATTGCTATGCCCAAGACAGCCTCCAGCCACCACATCGCCCACTAGACCTTCTCTGTTTGCAAACAACAGGTCCAGCAGGGCGCCTTCCCTAGTTGGCTCCCTCACCAGCTGTGTCAGGAAGTTATCATCTTCCACACACTCCAGGAACCTCCTGGACTGTTTCCTCTCTGCTGTACTGTATTTCCAGCAGGCATCTGGTAAGTTGAATTCCCCCACGAGAACAAGGGCTAGCGATTGTGAGACTTCTCCCAGCTGCTTGTAGAATATTTCATCTGCCTCCTCATCCTGGTTGGGTGGTCTGTAACAGACTCCCACCATGATATCTGCCTTGTTTGCCTTCCCTCTTATTCTTACCCATAAACACTCAACCCTATCATCACCATCCTCAAGCTCTAGACAGTCAAGACTCTCCTTCCTTGCCTATCCCTTCTGAAGAGTTTGTAGCCATCCATTGCAGCACTCCAGTTGTGCGAGTCGTCCCACCATGTTTCCGTGACTGCAACTATATCATAGTTTTCCCACTGCACAATGGCTTCCAGCTCCTCCTGTTTGTTGCCCATGCTGCGTGCATTGGCGTAGATGCACTTCAGTTGGACTATTGATCCCACCACCTTTCTGGGGGGGGGGGGGGGAGAAGCCCTAATTCCTATCTGACCCTTCTCAGGCCCTTCTGTGGTTTCTAACACATCAATAACCCTTGCGTCTTTGCTGCCGCATGGATCTCTATGTCCTACCTCGACTGAGAGGGCAGACCAAAGGACCTCGCTAGCACACCGTCCCTCACACATTGGTGTGTCACCCCCAGGCTTATCCCTAGCGAGCCTGGTTTTATCCCCTTCCCCCTTCAAATCTAGTTTAAAGCTCTTTCAATGAGCCCTGCTAACTCCTGCGCAAAGATCCTTTTCCCCCTTTGAGACAGGTTTACCTTGTCTGTTGCCAGCAGGCCTGGTGTCATGTAAATCGACCCATGATCATTTCATCATGTCATCAACCGACCCATTTTGGACTAGGCTCATGCCCCATATCACGGGCAATGCTAGAGCCATGTATTTATCTTAAATCAATGCAAACTATACTTGCTCCTTGAATATATTTTAATGTCTTTTATGAAAAGATGAAAGGTTATATTTAGTTTAATGCTTCCATAAGTCACACTGCTTGAAACTAGACATATTTTACTGAATATTTATAAAGACAATTCCAAACATGGAGTGTGTACTTGAGAGTCATCCAAAAGTTATGCCAGATTTCATTAACAATCTGTTACTAATGTAACGGGGACAATTGGTACATTTAATTTTATGAAATATAAGGAAGTATAAAAACATAACTATATATTGCTATAAAGCAAATGAAGCAAAGAAAGCATTTTTATGCATGAAACATTAGCGTGAGGCTGTCAATATTTTTTAAAAAAGTGTTCTCCCTTTTTCGATTCCATTCTTTTCATCACACTGATGAGAAGGCTAGAAAAATACTTCAAGGTGAGTTTCTGTGATGGTATGAATCTAAAAAAAAAAAAAAAACACCACCACAAACACCAAACCTAGTAGTATTAGTCATTTTACAACCACATTAACATATAGAATCTTCTCAAAGTACTGTATATGGTATAATTACCTGACCTATACCAGAAAAGAATTTAGTTCGGTATACAGCTGAAATATAGGCAAACTATTCATTTCTCCTGCTGGTCAGTATGCCTTGCTAACAAACAAAGATAAAATGGCCGGGTTTGCTTTCCTCTTAGCACCTACATGCCTGCCAATACACCTTGGAGTTACACTTGAAAGACAGCAGATGATAATCACATTTGACCCATTCAGATTGGAGATTTCAGTGTTCCAAACTCCCAGATTTCAGAAATTAAACTTGTCACAAACAACCTTAACTAAATGAATAATGAATAACCTGGAGACATTTATTTGCTAGAGAACAAAAAAAGGTTATCATCTGTGCATAAGACAAATTTTTGTTTCTCTCTGCTACAACCAACATATTGCTGTATGCCTTATACTGGAGTGAATGGGTATACTGATAAACTATGGTAACAGACTTCTGTCCCAAGTCTCTCATGGCAAATACAAGTTGAGAGAATACCATAATTTCAGTCAGGCTATCAGAAACATAATACAGCTGTAGTACTTAACTGTGGTCATGGTAATTAAAGAATATCCTTCTCTTATGGAGGCTTATATGGACCTCTGCAGTATCATATTTGAAGACAGAAGTATTGCCCAGCCAAATACACCTGGAAAAAAAATACTTAAGACACTTTCACCATTTTATGTTAAAAGTGCCAGATGCTCTGTTTTAGGTCTTGACATGTTACCGTCAAACTCTGTAGCATTGGGAGTATGAGATTATATGGAGTCTGACTCTTCTACTTTCTTCCCCTTACTTTCTCATTAAAAAAAAAAAAAAAAAAAAGAGAGAGAGAGAGAGAGAGAGGATAAAATGGGGCTTTTTGATTTTGCTAATTTTGCAGTTTCAAGTTTATTTGCTGTTTGCTTTTGGGACAGCATAACTCTTAAGGATCAATCAACCCTATAGGGATCATTCTCATTTTAATGACAATTATTATGAGAATTATTTAGAGAGAATAATGCTGCCCTTAGGGGCCTATTAATTCTCCTCCTTTCACTTGCTTGACAGAACTGGCCTTCTGCAAGACTTTACATATACTGAAATCCAAAGGCACATGTAAAGCTCCGCATACAAATGTGATCACAGAGCTACAGCTTCTTCTGGTATCTTGACTGTTTCATCTGTCCTGCTCCATAAAAGTCCCCGAGATTATCATTTGAAAGCACCACAAAGGATAGTAAAAAGAACCCATTTTTCATTCTTTGTCTCTCATTTTAAATGAGTAATGACCACCCATCTTATAGGTCAAAGACACCTTATTCCATTAGCAAAAATCCATAACATTAAAGAAAAAACAAGTCATAGATACACTGCAGAATAAGTTTTGTTTGGGAGAGGAAGAAGAGGATTAGACACAGAACTGAAGATGTGTGTCCCTCTAGTAGAGTTGGGACCACTTTATACATACGTAGTACTTCTGGAGCTACAAAACATTCATTACAATAATGGATAGACAAGACAAATTTAAGACAGAAGAAAAACTTTCCTCTGATAATAGAACTACATTTGAATGTTACCTTTTATAGAACTCAAGAAAAGATGTGAGTAAAGGTCAAATTACTGGAAAAATAGTCTTAGGCTTCTCTAGATTGCAACTTCTGAGTTCAAGAAACTGAATCGTGATTCCCTCAAGGGAGAAGAGCACAAAGACTTCCAACTACATTGATCAGAAATCCCTTAAAAATGTATTAGGATCCAAAGTCTTACTTTTCCACTCCACCCAGCTCCAGTTAATTTCTCCTTTAGGCTTAGGAGCTATGATCAAACAGAAGTAGGAACAGAGCTGTAGTACAGTCACGAAGCCTTCTGCAAAGGATGGCCCACATTTCCTGAATATCTTCCCCAAAGAACAAGAAAGCATAATGTAAGTGTACAGAATAACCACATTTCCTGCACTTTCACGCCTCCTCTGGACCCCCTTTGTTGGTGTGACCGGTACCCCCTGCTCCTGACCCCTGGTAATATGGTTAGCACATAACTAATGCCATTTTATAAGGCAAACGGCCATTCTCTGTGACCGAGCTGGTCACATTTTAGTCCCCTTTCCCCTCATTATCAGGCCCTGAAGGTCCTGTGAACCAAGTAGACAAATCAAACAGATTTCTTCTTCCCCTCCCTGTCAGCCTCAACATTCCTGGGCGCCAGGCCAACTACTCCCCTCCTTACCGGCCTTGAAGGTCCCAGGCACCCGACCAACCAGGTGATGGTGATGACCCTGTCACGGAACAGGGAAGCGTAACAGCACACAGAGCACCGTCTATAAAATCAAGCAGTTACAGGTCCTAAGTGGGAACTTGGATCGGAACTGCTGCTGGACAGCGAGACCCGTGACCTCCCGGTGGCCAGGGACGCCTCCACCATCGTCTGATTCCTCCGAGGATTAAGTGACTCATATTCTTTTATGCCTTTTCGAGTCTAGATTATGATTGTTATATTGATATGGCAAGCCAAGTATTAAGATTTGACCTGATCTGCAGAGGGTCCAGGTGATTAGGAACCGTAAGCTAAGCTGTGCTATAAAATTCTGTGCTATGCTACTTATAAAATTGTGCTACACTGATTCTGCTTGTAGAAATCCTGTGCTATTCTGATCATAAATTCTATGCTATGCTAATCATAAAATCCTGTTTAAAAAAAAAAAAAATAAAGCTTTAATTGTAACTACAACTTAGTGCTGTCGTCATTCTGCCAAGGATCCCTAAAAGAACCTGTCTCTCCCCTTAGTGTCAGGTGATAGTTGGGTAAGTTCAAACCATTTTATTATTCAGTATAAGGATACCACACCAAACAATAAAGATAAATATTATTATATGCATGGAACAGACAAACAGAGCTTAAGTGACTTTGTTCAAGGTCACAACATATCTATAGGATGGATTCTCTATCTATTACTTTTCATTTTCTATATTTTTATGAATTTATAAATTATTTGTATACATCTAGCATACTCTGGTCGGTATACTAAACCCTTCACTTCAATGTTCCATACTATCCATAAAACTATAGGCTGTTACCTGAATGATAGCAAAGTATTAGGGTTGAACCTATTAAAACCATATTAACATTCTTTGAGTCTAAATTTTTTTATTTTCCTTCTGAAGAAAATGAAAATGAACTGCTCTACTGTGCAGTTCCTGGTGCAGATTGTTGTGTCTCCAATGGACACCGGAACATCATGCCACAGCATCTGCTTCTTGACTGATTGTCTATGCAAGATCTCATTTTCTAAACATCAAGAGAAATCACACGCCTTGCCTTCAGAAATACAATCACTGAAGGTACACTGATTGCATCGCCAGGTCTTCTGCCTCCCAACACACAAAGAACAGGGAAGGCAATCAATGCCATCTGCTTGCAAGGAGATGTAACCATTAGAGCAAATACCACTCTAAATGCAGCATTATCAAGAATTATCAAGCAAAACTTTTGTCAAATGCTGGTATGCTTGGAAAAGGAAGAAAATTAACGCTGCAAGTATTACTGAGCTGAAAAGCCTCTTTGGTGTTAAATTAACTAAATGTAACATCATGTTTTGAATGCCTTGGAAAGAATCAACTGCAAAAGATTCCACTTTCACATCGAAGTTTAAACAGGCAAGGATACAATTTTAGAAGCTCATTAGTCTGAAGGTGTATGATGATTTTCTGAAAAGATGAATGATTAAAAATAAAGTAAAAAGAAAAATACATTTGGGCACAAATATTTGATCCGAAATCTCACTGTTCGATTTCAGATAATGTTGCATCTCTACGATTATGGATTGTGGGAAGATTTTCAGGCTATTATCCAATGCATTCTTCAAAATACAGGATAACATAAGAGATCACCTTTAACTCAAGGAATTAGAACAGCAGGTAACTTCTTTCTGAAACACAGGTAAGAGAGAACTTGTTTTTTATTAGAAGACCATTACTTCATGTAAATCATTTGCAATGTCATTTCCCACATATGCTACTGGAGACTCAGAATATGCAGCCTAGCCCCTGGTCGACACTTAGGTCACAAGGGAAAACATTTTGGATAATTCTCAGGTCAAGTCAATTAAACTAAGTGACTACACAACTGATAAATTTAGGTTATTCAGTAACAACAGAGAATGTGTCTGACTGAAAGAAAAGGGACACAGATTAACATCATCCCTTGGTAACTACCAGAAGCAAGCCTGAAGCAGCAAATGGACGGTGCACTTGCCAAACAGCACCTGCAATAGTGTAAATTCCACATTCTCCTACCACAACCCCACTGCAAACCCAGCAGTTGGCATGCAATGTTTTATAATCACGTTTAAGCTTCCCCCTGAGATGTACCATAGCCAAATATTACATTTGAAAAGAAGCCATTGAACTTTCTGACACGACTGATTATTAACCAAGATACTTTCCATGTTCTTCTCCAGAGTTGGAAAGAGAGAGCAGCTTCTCCTCCTTTAAATCTCACGTCCTATGCCAGTCCTACTAGAGATGTGGCAGCAGCAGAAAACAAGCCCAAACAAGGAAAACTAGTGTTCAGCCAACATCCGCCTCTCCCCTCCAACAGCATCAAGCTGCAATGGGACTAATATTTTTCTTCTCTCTTTCACATCAAATCCTTCTGTTGAACACTTACACCAGCAAACCTTCTGTCCTAATGCTTTGTCTTTAATCATTCTGACATTTCTTGTTTATGTATTACAATATGTCATGCACTATGTATTTTACAGGTATTTTCACCTTCTGCAGTTCACAGACTACCTTCTGTAATCTTCTGCAAGTCAAAGTTACTTGTAAATATTTAGTGTATTAATGGAAAAAATAAGTCTTTAAAAAACAAGTTAAAAAAAAACCCCAAACAGCTGTTTTATTTCATAGGAACTGTCAGACATCTCTCCCTCTCATAAACACACCGAGACGATTATAAATTGCTCTTCATGCACACCTGTGGTGAGTTGACCTTGGCTGGTCACCAGGTGCCCACCAAGCCACTCTATCACTCCCCCTCCTCAGCAGGACACGAGGGAGAAAATATGACGAAAAGCTCGTGGGTCAAGATGAGGACAGGGAGATCACTCAGCAATTACCGTCACAGGCAAAACAGACTCAACTTGGGGAAGATTAATTTAATTTATTGCCAATTAATCACAGAGTAGGATAATGAGAAATAAGAACAAATCTAAAAACACCTTCCCCCCACCCCTCCCTTCTTCCCAGGCTCAACTTCACTCCTAACTCTTCTACCTCCTCCTCCCCCTCCTTCTTCACTGACCTTGGTGTCTGCAGGGTTGTTTCTCTCACATATTCTCACTCCTCTCTCCCAGCTTCTGTTGTGCAGTGTTTTTTGCCCTTTCTTAAATATGTTATCACGGAGGCGCTACCAACACTGCCAATTGGCTCAGCTTTGGCTAGCGGCAGGTCCGTCTTGGAGCCGGCTGGAACTGGCTCTGTCCGACATGGGGGCAGCTTCTGGCGTCTTCTCACAGAAGCCACCCCTGCAGCACTCCCCCCTCCCCAACCTTGCCACGTAAACCCAATACGTGTCAGTAACAGTGGTTGCAGATTTTTTTCTGCCATGCATCCCAATGTCACAGAATCACAGAATGGTTGAGGTTGGAAGGGACCTCTGGAGGTCATCTGGTCCAAGCCCTGTGCTCAGGCAGGGCCACCTAGAGCCAGTTGCCCAGGACCACGTACAGACGGCTTTTGAATATCTCCAAGGAGGGAAACTCCACAACCTCCCTGGACAACCTGTTCCAGTGCTCAGTCACCTTCACAGTAAAAAAGTGTTTCCTGATGTTCAGACAGAACCTCCTGTGTTTCCGTTTGTGCCCGCTGCCTCTTGTCCTGTCACTGGGCACCACTGAAAAGAGCCTGGCTCCATCCTCTTTGCACCCTCCCTTCAGGTGTTTATATACATTGATGAGATCCCCCCTGACCCTTTCTCCTCTAGGCTAAACAGTCCCAGCTCTCTCAGCCTTTCCTCATAGGAGAGATGCTCCAGTCCCTTAATCATTTCCTAGCATTACAAAGCATATTTTCAGACATGTACACAATTCCTTACGACTGACACTTAAGTTTGTATCCAAGGCTCATCCCAACCACTTGGCATGATTTGCATGACTACACAGTGGACACAACGATTTTTGCATCCATCGTGAAAGGCCTTGAAGCCAATGAAAGCCCATTGGCTTCCACAGGTTTTGCATCAGCTTCCAAACCAGGCTATAGCCCTGTGACACTAACATCATCTATGCCTGTTCCTGCTGTCATCCGAGTCGGGTAGCTGGCAATCTGGGGCCTAAGAAATATTTTTTTATCCTTCTTCCCAGTGGTCAGGGACTGGTCTCTTTTGCTGTCTCAGCTTGGCATCAGAAGATATGCTTATGCACTGTGTCCCACATTGGCCACACACACCCCATAAATGAGAGCATAGCGCAGAGACACCTGCTTAGTGCCAGCCCGTTCCAACTCAACCTGATATATGTTCACGGCATAGCATTGAGTATAGTGCTAGTACAGATCTAAAAGGAGTAAAATTGATTGACACTACTAAATGGTGGATTTCAAGGTCCCACCACCTGGCGCATGTGTTCCCCTCTGCGAGTGAATTAAGACTACAGACTCTCACCTCAGCCTTCTCCGCTTCAGGCAGCACGTTTCCAAGGAGAAAACAATGCCGAGTTTGGGCATTACTCCTGCCTGGGCAGTGTTCTCAGCACAAGCTGTCAGCACACTAAGCATCAATCGAAACTGAATAGTTTGTCTTAAACTGCTACATCAGCACATGCAAGCATTCATCTTCATCTGAACATCAGGAGCTTTCAGAAGTGTTTAGCTCTTCTTTTTTTTTTCCCCCCTCACTAAAAATTATTACATTTATTAGTACTGCAATATATTATATGGAAGTGTTATTCTCCGATACCACTGTGATAAGCAGCGCGCAACATAGAACAAAGCCCCTGACTCAAAAGCTCGCAACTTAAGTAATCCGAAATAGTTGTCCAATTTATGTTGCAGCAATAGATTCAGTTTTCAATTAACATACTGGGATTCAGTGGGCCACTCATGAAAACCCATAGGAATTTTACCAATGGATTTTATTTAATACAGAACAAGGCTTAAAAACAAATATTGGATATCACTGAGATAAACCCACTGTTTTATAGAAAAATACAAGTAAATTCATGTTCTATTTTCTAATTCAGGAATGTTTTTGATTGATCAACCTACGAGCTCTGTACTGGTATAACATCACTGTTATACTAGTATAAACAAAGTTCAAAAAGGTGCCTGGATTTCAGTGCAGAAACTTTATGGAAATACTAGTGTCAGAACATTGGAATTCCTGTATTTTGGGCAAAAATGAGAGAGCGCCTTGTCACTTGCAATGAATTTAGAAGGCAAAACATCTTTCCTTCTATCACTTCATTACTTCTTGTATTGCATTTACATGGCAAGGCTTTTGGTAGCGGGGCAGGGGAAACCGCAGGGGTGGCTTTTCTGAGAAGACATCAGAAGCTGCCCCCACATCGGATAGAGCCAGTTCGAGCCGGCTCCAAGACGGACCCGCTGCTGGCCAAAGCTGAGCCCATCAGCGATGCTGTTGGTGCCTCTCTGATAACATATTTAAGAAAGGGCAAAAAATGCTGCACAGCAGCTGAGAGAAAGAGGAGAGAGGAGAGAGAAAATGTGAGAGAAACAACTATGCAGACACCAAGGTCAGTGAAGAAGGAGGAGGAGGAGGAGGTGCTCCAGGTGCCAGAGCAGAGATTCCCCTGTAGACCGTGGAGAATCACAGAATCACAGAATGGTAGGGGTTGGAAGGGACCTCTGGAGATCATCTAGTCCAACCCCCCTGCCAGAGCAGGTTCACCTAGAGCAGGTTGCACAGGACTGCGTCCAGGCGGGTTTTGAATATCTCCAGAGAAGGAGACTCCACAACCTCCCTGGGCAGCCTGTTCCAGTGCTCTGTCACCCTCACAGTAAAGAAGTTTTTCCCTCGTATTTAGACGGAACTTCCTGTGTTCCGGTTTGTGCCTGTTGCCCCTTGTCCTATCACTGGGCACCACTGAAAAGAGTGTGGTCCCATCCTCTTGACACCTGCCCTTGAGATATTTATAAGCATTAATGAGATCCCCTCTCAGTCTTCTCTTCCTCAGGCTAAACAGCCCCAGCTCCCTCAGCCTTTCCCCATAGGAGAGATGCTCCAGTCCCCTAATCGTCTTTGTAGCCCCAATACTACAATAAGTGTCGTGGCACAAACTTCTCTACATAAATCCTTCAGATTAAAAGGCAGAGCATTCCTGACAATCTGTGACAGAATGAAATCCAACCAGCACTCAACATATCAAAGATCAGGAAGCTCCATTCCATTAAATACTTAGGACCTTCGAATACAAAACCAAAGAAGCAAAACAAGACAGACAGACAGAACCAACCAACCAAACAGAACAACCTTACCTTTCACAAGCTCGGACAGTCCACGCAGCAATTATCCATAATGAGATACTAAAAACCAACAGCACAGTTCCTGGACATATTGTCATTAAAGTCTTCATAACAAAACGAGTATTGAAGTTTATCTTATTTAACGCTCCAATGCTTCTAGATGATGCATCAGTGAAAAGTTTGCTATGCAAAAGCATAACTCTGGCAATAAGATACAGCCTTAAGAACATTGGTATAGATAAAATAATATCCACATCAGCTGTTGTGGTGGATGGAGCGTAAGAAAAGGCAAGCCGGGCTGTCCATGTGAATGTATAGTTCCCAGGTATGGGATGTATAGCACATACAAGTATTTCCAAGCAGATAAAGAAAATACGCTCATAAGTCATGGCTATTCTCCAGTCATCTGCTCCATTGTCCACCATGAATAACTGAAATGATAAAATATAAGGTTAACTTTAGTATGCCATTAACAAACCTTGTTATAATTCCATTTTAAAATACCATTGTTTTCAGAGCTGCTAATGACCACTAAAACCAAAATAAACGTGCCATTTCAGTAAATGACATTACTAAGTCACTACTAAGTGAACGTCATTTTGGTTAAGCCAAAAAGAATGTTTTTGTGCACTATTTTTAAAACTGTATATGAAACTGAATTTCCACATATTATTTACTAAGATTTTTTCATGTTTTTGTTTAATTGTCATTTTTGATAAAACAAAACTCTGTGCCAGTTTAAACCTCATCCTTTCAAAATCAATCGCTTATTCAAAGTTCATAGAATTAAGAAGAATTTAAGAAAGGTTTTTCAGGATGGAAATCTAAATTACAAATTGAAAATACTTTCTGCAGTACAACGTTAAGACTTCTTTAGAGCACATCAATGCTTCAGACTAGAGAGATTATAGTTTCAGTAGAACTATTCAAGCTTTCTTCAAACTTCGGGTACCAATATAGACCAACGCAGGCTGCAAAACCATCCAAGAAACTACATAAAGACTCTAAAAGGTAACTCATAGTGAAAAATCAGTTCAACTGTACCTCATCTACTAGCAATACCTGAACTAGCTGTTTTAACGCTAGGTTGTCCATGTCTAAATGAACTGTAGTCACACCTTCAAAAAAAACAAAAATGAAAAGCAGAGGCCTGCAAACACCAGAGTAGCCTAGGCAGCCAGGCCAGGTCTATTAGTAGCTGAAAATTAAATGCACATGTATGTAGGTCCTTGCAGAATCAAAGCCTTCAGTTTACCACTCAGGAACAAAAGTAATAAACCACTTCACACTGTTCAGTAAATGTTGTTTGTGAAGACTTACTAACTAAATACTTAATTGAACAATATTTGTCACTAGTAGAGAGTAGGGATATGCAAGGTAACTTTTCAAAAAAGGAAAATAATCCATAACGACAAAGAACATACAATCTCAGCAACAGGAGAAGACCTTCACGCCACTTCTAGTCTGAATCTAGACAAGGCTGTTCAGTAAATATGTAATCGGAAATAAAAAACTTTTGCGGGATTTTTAAAACTAGATTATTCAAAAACTTAGAAGTAATTTAAGGGGTGAGAAGGTGAAATACACAAAGAATGTCCTTCTGAACGTAAGAAAAGTATTTCCAGCATGCTCCCCACCATACACAGGGCCAAACAAGCAATTCCTCATCTGCATTGCTTTTTGCCCCTTTCCATCCTTCAAAAGTTTAGAAATGCAAGCCTGAACTCTCTGTATATGTCCTTTAGAGATCCAAAACCACATTCTACATCTTCCTCCCAACACATTCAGTTTATCTTCCAGAAAATTGCTCCAGTTCTTTGTTTAAGAAAGTGATAACAATAAGTTAACTTTATTGTGGTTGGAGTGACACTAAAAGAAAGAAAGAAGTTAACCACAGTAAGAAACAAACAAACCAAACCAAACCAAACCAAAACCAAACCCCACAACCAAAATTCTTTTATTTTTGGACCTGTTTTTTGCTCCTTCATGTTCCTTCGCTTTATCTTAGGTATAGTTCTTACCTCCACTGCAATACTATTAAAGCCAAAGAAACATAGTGTTGAATTAAGCTAAAGAAACGCACTCAGTGAATTCAATGTATGCAACATGAGCACATACACTTTCTTTTGCCTGTGGTCTTTCTGAAGACTTTGTATGCTAGATATAAAAATGAAATTCATACTGGTAGGAAGGCAAATCTAGCTATTTGTTTATTACCAAAAGACAGTTGGTTTGCACTTAGCAAATGTACTATTTGATATAAAGGGCCAAACTTTCAAAATACAATGAGGCTCACGTGCATTTGATTCTTGTGATTAGCCTGTAAATGCTGTCAGTCAGATCACACAAATGGTAAAACAGCTATAAAGAGGTCCAGGTATTTAGAGCACCCAGAATACAGATGAATAGTAACCAGTTTAACTGAATATGAGATAGATAATATCAAATCCCTCAAATGTTGTGTGGTTTTCTGAAGAAAAGAATAAACAAATGACACAGCTGACCATTTCAGTTCTCAGATACATATCAAATACATGTTAAATCAGCAGTGTTTTAAAATTTCTTTTAAAGTTGCAGAATATGCTGGAAAAGCAATGGTCTTTTGTCCTCCCTTTTTACCTACCGTCTTCACAGATTTCAATATGAATATTATATGCAGAAAGGCAATTCAAGAAAAATGATACCTTAAGTATTGATTCAGTTCAAAAGATGAGAATGGAAGAATGCTGAGTTAAACTTAGACATCAAAATTTGATCTTACCATTTTCATAAAAGAAAATGATATTTAATCACTTTTTTAAAAACTTTAGGATATCATTATGAAACATATACTTAAGAACATATTCAGTTGTCAGCAGAAGAAATCCTAATGTGCTACAAAGAAAGAAGTTTCTCAGTAGCGCTAAGTGGAATGGGTTATGTTTGCAGGCACAGAAAATCCTTATCAACGTCCCTTGACTTCGGCTAAGCCAATTGCTTCTAAGAAAAATAATATTTGAAAGTGATAATGTCTTCAGCTGTCACATAATGAGATTTAGGAGGTGAAAACACAGAAGGTAGAAAGCACCGGAAGCCACAGAGGACCACAGATCCAGTACAAATATTCCTATTTAAAAAAATAGTAAAATTTCAAAATCATATTTATGAGGTAAATTTCCATACAAATGCGTGTCTCTAAATTCAGTCCATGAAATACAGGAATATCAAACATTCTGGAACAAAATAGGCTGTGGATAACAAGTCAATTGGGATGTACTGAAAATAGACAGAAATTAGTACAGGATTTCATGTACATTTTATATGCTTGCAATTATGCACCCTACTAAATGAAATTGTTAACTTTTAAATTTGGAAAATGCAGTGGTATTTGCGTGTTCCTGCTTGCTTGGTTGTGTACATTTACTATTCGGAAAGCAAGGAGGGAAAATGAATGAAGGAGAGAAAGAACAGCTGAACAGGACAATTTAAGGGGGGGGGGGGGGGGGGAAGGTGTGTATATTTTTTTATATTTTTATAGAGAGAGATATATACCCTCTCAGCTGCTTTCAGTCAATTCTGTTATAATAACCATGCATTCATTTTAAGATACTACTCCCCATTCAAATGGGGAATGATGCTAGTAATAAGTCCTGTGGCCTATGCAGAAGGCCAAACTCCAGTCAAGGTCAAAGATGTTATGCCTGCTCATAGCTTTCAAATTTCTTATTAATTATTAGTCTAACATTGAGATCTAATTTAAGTTCTTCATCAATGTTCTGTAAAGCTTCTTCAAATACAGAACTACCATCTACCTTTACTAAGCCTGCACTCTATAAGACAAATTAAAAAAAAGTTATTTTCATCTGAAATTATATAATGCACTTCCAACATGTGGTATGTAAAAATAAGACATGAATCTTAAACTATAAATAAACTCGATGTTTCTAATGCCACACAGTATAAATATAAAAATAGATAGCACATCATAGATATTAATGGGTGTTTGCGTATTTACATAACAATTTGTGTTAAATTCATATAACACCAGATTAGAAAAAGAGAAACAAAGTCAGAGCAGACAGATTGCACACAATGACAACTTAGATCAGAGACTCCCTGAAGCTACTTCAAAGAAAAGTAGAGAAATTAATTTTGTAAATCATTAGTATATCAAAACAAATTCCTAGCAGGCTATCTGAGGATGTTGGTGAATGCAAAGTACAAGGAAATTGGCCAGTTTCTTTACAATCCCGGTAGAAGAACAAATGTGAAAACAGTATCACTGCTCTGCTGTAAGGAATAAAAAGGAAGCGATAAACAACAATAAAGTAGTATCAGCTGTACTCCTTGAGGCATTCCTTGCAGAAGGAGAAAAGGAGAATCAACTGTACTCACAAAGGCATTGTGGCAATTGTTTAATTTAAAAATCAAAATTTTAAATGGTTAAATACTGGAGTTGCTTTACCCTTATAGAAGAACTGATGGAACTATGACACAGACTAGCAAAATATAGCCTCTGTGGCTGCTGTTCTACCAAATTTTTGACCAAACATTTTTCTATAGCTTCTAGTCCCCAAAATATCACTTATGCAACTAAAACCAGTATTATAGTCCTCAGAGAGGAAGAAGGTATTAAGTACAAATGATTGAAAATCATATGGTGGTTGGAGATAGACATCTCAAGCCTTTCCCTAACTAGGGGATGAAAAACACCTTCTTCCATCATCAGAAGGCATATAATCAAATGGTCTATAAATTATCCAAAGGCCTGTCCTCGATCTTGGAGAGCCTGTAGGAATTCCTGAGGACTCTACACCCTGAATACAGTGCCACAGAGCAGAGAAGTTAGTAAGTTTAAGTCTTATATAAAGCCATGAGGCATCAAACACCTTCTGCATGCAAAGCACAGAAGGCAAAGAATAATGTTTTTCACAAAACTACATGAAAGCCTTGTTATCTTATATTTTCCAGAATGTTTCCCACATCCAGAGTTAAGACTAAATCTTCTAGTAGGTCATTAGAAATTGATCCGCAAGATCTTGTGGATATAGCTATCTACACGAATGAAACATTCTTAGTTTGTTCAAATGGGGAAGTTAGACTATTCTATCATTCATACATGTATGTGCACATACACACACCCCCCTCATTATAAAAATGCCAATTTAAAAGAATGATTGTAAAAGTCTGGTATTTAGTTTCATCATAAAAATGATTTTTTGCATAGTATATTTATCTAAATTTGGTATCTCTATGCAAAATGAGTTTTTCATGGTTATCAATACCTTGCTATACACACTGTGTATGTCAGTGCACGTAAAGAAAATTTCATGTTAATGTGTGCTGGTGGCTAAGTAGGCTCAAAATGCTTCCCTCAAAGACAGCATTAAATCTGACCATCTCAGGAAGAGATGTGTAACTGAGGCTCAGACTACTTATGGCCTTTGTGTACCATATTTTCCAATGTGCAGCATCAAAAACTGAACATTAAAATACACCTGAATAATATACATCACAGTTACTATGACAGGGCACACGCAGAGAGGAACATAGCCACAACCATTTCAATAAACATATATGTGTTACTCAACACACTTATCAGGTTTGTCTGTGTCTTTTTTAACTTCTGTCTCTCAGATCATTATAAAAACACTAGCCCAAATACTCTATGAGATAACAAAGAAAGGACACGATCGCATAAACTAACATAAGGTTAAATTCTGCCTCCCCATATTTTCCTTCTGTTCTAAATCAGATACTGACAGTATTCTTTTTTGCTTTCTCTCTCCAAAGATATTCTGAGGCATTGCTCATTATTTTTAAATGCTACAGGCCAGACTTTCGGCTCTATCATTTATCTCAAACAACTGTGAAATGGCTTAATCCCTGACAGCCTGTGGTGCCAAGGAACCATTACCACACTCAGCAATTGCTGGGACATATGGAATTTCTTTTCATGTAGTTCTCCCTGTATGTATGTGCTTCAGGGACCGAAGGAGGACGAGATGCTCCTAAAACTGCCATTCTTTCTTCCCAATAACCTTCTATGCAGGTGATAGTGTCAAGAAGTGAAATCCAAAAGACTCCAAGGAAAAAAAATGATGTTCCCAGATATCCAGATTTCTTCCCCAGTGCTACAGAGTAGAAGAAACTCCCGAGAAAAGCATTATTAAAAAGATATTTCATGAGGCAATCTCCTACTTTAATTTCGTTTGGACTCTTGATGGAACAATCACACTTGAGCTTCCTCAGATTTTTAAACAATGGTGAGATATTTACTTATATGAATTTTTATGAGTCTTTGAACCAAATCAGAGGTCCAGAAATAGAAGCCCACCACTCGGGGTTACCATATTGTCGTGGTTTAACCCCAAATTGTAACCCAATACCACGCAGCCGCTCGCTCACTTCCCCCGCCTCCCCAGTGGGGTGGGGAGGAGAATCGGAGAGAAAGGAAAACTCACGGGTTGAGATAAAAACAGTTCACCAGGATAGCAAAGGAAAAATATAAAAATATATTAATAATGATAATAATAACAATATATATAAGAATAATAGAATATATAAAACAAACAATACACAATTTCTCACCACCCGACGACCGATACAGCCCGTCCCGAGCAGCAGTCAAGGAGCAGGGGTATTCCCCCCTCAGCTATCCCAGAACAGCAAGTTCCAGAGAGAGCAGGCGAGGGAACAAACAGCTGAACGAACGAACGAAAAACAAAAAGGAAAAAAAAGGAAACAAAAAGCAACCCGAAGGGAAGCTTAAGGATTAAGGCAAGTTAAGGGTCTAAAAGCCTAGTGGCCCACCGGCCGACCCTCACTTATACCAGGCATGACGTCTATGGTACGGAATACTCTCTTTGGCCAGTTTGGATCAACTATTCTGGCTCTACCCCTCCCAAGTTTTTGCACCTGCACATTAGCAAAACCTGGGAAACTGCAAAATGTCCTTGATTATTTAGCAGCAACCAGCAACATCAGTGTACTATCACCATTCTTCTCACACTAAATCCAAAACACAGGAGCTGCTGAAGACAAAACTAGCTCCGTCCTGGCCTAAACCAGGACACATATTCATTTGAGATACTCAGTAGACCCATCAGTAAGTGACTGAATTAAAGTTACTGAATAAGGAGTTCTTTCAAAGTCAGTGTCCACTAAAGGTATTTCTTCATTTAAATAATATTCTTCATTTAACACTTATTCTATTATATAATATATTCAGACCCCACTCCCTCCAGCAGGGTAAAACACAATGAGAATAAGCTCCTTAAGTTACAACATTTAGAAAACTTCCATCCAGCACCAACAGTTCCCAAAAGCTCCTGTGACTGGGGTTGACAGTCAAAAATGTTCTCCAAGCAGATGCAGAAGGAAAGTGACTTACTAAAGCTCTGAATACAGCATAAGTGGAGGAAGATTAATACAGAAAGAACAGTTTAGGTAGGAGTCCTGTTCCTTTCCTTTGCACAAACATGCAAAACGGGAAAATGGGACCAGTGCACTAAAGAAGTATTTTTATTGTTTTATACTATGTATTGTTCTGTTATTCAAAAAGTAAAGAATAAAAAAGAAAAGGAAATGTATGTTATTACATAACAGATATGTTTACTAGTAAATAGACTGGGTGACCCAGAGCAATCCAGAGTAGCTGCTCCATACAATTGATAGAGATGGAATGAAAAACATACATAGTTTTAAAACCATACTGTTATTCCCAGGAATCTAAGGACAGAGCAGGTTATTTGCCTGCAGCAAATCTTTACAAAACATTCCACCAGCTAAGCTAACTTAAATACAACTTGTTTAGAACCCAACTTCCATCTGCTGACACTCCACGCTACACTACCCCCTACTTCTACTGGCCTGTTCTGGCTCACTCTCACCGCTGAGAGCGTAGCTGGACATTAGCTATGCCAGCTTTATTACACCTGAGAGGGAAAGTGGCAAAGAAATATTGAATGGATTGCTTAGGTTCCCTTTGCACCTTCACAAATACGAACAACAAATGACCACATTGAAAAAATTACTGTACTAATAAAATATTTCCAAAACAAAAACATCTCTTTAAAAACCTTTTCTGGTCTTGTAGGTGGTCTGCTATAACTAGTGCACTAATCTTAGCAGTACTGGGATAGAAACATTAGTCAGATTCCAGAGTTAGGAATTAATTTAGTTTTGCACTGAAGCAGCAATTCCAAGACTGTGTATGAAGAACATAGCACATCTTCCCACAAAATATCAGTACTTTTATACAGAACTAATTTTAGAATGCATCTTGTAAGAAACCTGGTGCTCTCTGTCATATTTTTCCCCATTTCAAGTATCTCAGAAATAAAGTAACTCTAATTCTACAATATTCTTGTGGAAGCAAAATTCACTGAGGACAACTATCTACATTTCAGTATTTTTATGTTGTTAATTTTAAATTATCGTTTTACAGTTCTTGGTTTAGGATTTGTTTTTCTTCATTCATCACAAAAAATTAATTTGTTCTACAGACCACTGCATGAAGAACTGCTATCTCCCAACACAGCTGCCATCAGCCACTGTTCCCAATGTGAGAGAAGCCTTACTCTCTTCAGGAAAGATCAGCTTCATTACTACTGGGAAAACCAGAACCAATTACAAAATGATATATCCACTGAAGAAATTGGCAATATTTTTGCAAGAGAATAGGGGAAACAGAAGTTAAAGGAAGAAATACTGAATCTGAAGCTAGATAAAATTCATTCTGCCAAAGGAGTACACCTGTGACTCTAGACTTAAGAATGTATTTTTAGGGAAAGATAAACCTGATGTCCTGATAAACTTTTAACAGCCTCACTAAAAAATGCTCAGAACAAGGGTGCATTTGAATGGACAATGCTAGGTATTGTCAGGCCAACCATTCGGTGGCCTGACCATTAGATACAACCTCCTCCTATGTCCTAAGGGAAGCTGTTGGAAAGAAGCATCTTACGCATTTAATTTCAATGCAAAAGGCCTCAGATCCTTTCAGTCACTGTTCATTAGATGCTTGACCAATGTTAAAGGATTTTCTATCCTGCCCTCTGTGTCTTATGCATTACAGTGCTGCTTTTCAGAGACAAGTGGGCACCTGTAACTTTTCCTGGGTCAACATGTTCTGCAGATATAATCTATTCAAAAATGTACTGAATGGAACTAAAACTAAATATTTATCAAATAAATACTCCTAAAGTGACAATTTAACAGATATGATGTCTCTAGATTTCTTATAATCAGCATGCTTTTCTGTTGTATGGAATGTGTATTAAGCTTCACTGGTACAAGGTAATTTTCAAGCCTATACATGAAGCTACTGTATCATGGACCAAAACTGGCACATGATGAAATTTGTTGTCGCCTGATCCAAGGCCTATTAAAATAAACAGAAAAATTTCAGTAATTTTCAACAGGTTTTAGATCAGAATAAAATTATCACTCAAAGTTTATTTATTGATTTTCACCTGTTATTCAACAGACTCGCTTTCTGTGCTCTTAATCTTCATTTGTTTTTGCAGCAGCAGTCTTTTAGCTGATGATTCAGCATACTTAAGCAAAGGCAAGCTAGACTTTTGTTTCTTTTGGCATGGAGTCAACAGAAGAAGAAAGACAATGAGATAAACATGTACCACCACAGTGAAGGCAAAAGGATTACATAGATATAAACAATTTTGCCTGCAGAACACCCATTAGTGCTTGTGATGGGAAACTGTAAAGGAGTTTAACTTCATATTTCTTAGGGAATGCAGGATTTTTTCTGAAGAACTTTCCAATAAGATAATTAAAGCCCCATAAGCAGTGTTTATTAGAATCATGCATTATGGAATTTATTTGCACAATAAATAAGTCAAGAAATGTATTTATTAACATCCACTTATGTTTCCTAGTACTGCCTGTTCCATTTCTTCAAGTTTTCAGGAGACAGGGAAAAGGAGAAAAGACTCCTGAGTCTTCAGCAAGATATTTGGGCTCACATGTGTGATAATTTTCCATAATGTTAATGAAGACTGAAAATGTTTCATTCCAAATCCATCAGTATCACATGATTTTCCCACCACTTCAGAACAATCATGGGACTGAGGGTGCTTTCTCCCTGGAGACCTGGAAAGTGATGGACTGAATTCTAAAAGTGAACCCTACTGTGACAACAATGGCTTAACCTTAACTTTGAAGTTTGCATGACTTTCCATAGGAGTTCTACTTGAGCATGAACTGACAGTCCAATTTATAAGTGTTTAGAAATTTCAATTCACATACATAAAAATGAAGATTTCTATTCATTTCTGCCAAATATCAACAATTTTCATTTTTCTGTATGAGTGAGAGCATCTGTATCAAGGGAAGAGGGAGAAGAGGTTCAGATTCAGTCCAGAAGAACACGGGTTACCATTATTCAAGAAAGGCAATAGAAGGGCAATGTTTATTTACAGAAGGGATACCCTAAGTAGTCCAGCACCAAAGAAAAAGTATCCCAGTGGACATAGTCCTCCTACTCTGTGACAGCCATCTTTCAAGAAATACCAGGCTGTGACAGAATACCCAAAAAAGGGGATTAAAGACATCTTATTAGCAACCTTAGAGAATTTTGGTTTTAATCCTTTGTTTTGAGTAATATGAGGAAGTGCCAGTAAAACTTCAGGAACTGTACGTTTAAAAAGCATTTCTATCTCCAGCAGTACAAGAGAGAGACAGAGAGGTCTACTTTCTCAGTAAAAGTAGAAAAAAAAAAATGCAGCTTTACCATGTTGTGCTGGTTTTGGCTGGGATAGAGTTATTTTTCTTCATAGTAGCTCGTATGGGGCTATGTTTTGGATTTGTGCTGGAAACAGTGTTGATAATACAGGGATGTTTTCATTATTGCTGAGCAGTGCTTACACAGAGTCAAGGCCTTTTCTGCTTCTCACACCACCCCACCAGCGAGGAGGCTGGGGGTGCACAAGAAGTTAGGAAGGGACACAGCTGGGACAGCTGACCCCAACTGACCAAAGGGATATTCCATACCATATGGCGTCATGCTCAGCATATAAAGCTGGGGGAAGAAGAAGGAAGGGGGGGACGTTCGGAGTGACGGTGTTTTGTCTTCCCAAGTAACCGTTACGCGTGATGGAGCCCTGCTTTCCTGGAGATGGCTGAACACCTGCCTGCCGATGGGAAGTAGTGAATGAATTCCTTGTTTTGCTTTGCTTTCATGCGTGGCTTTTGCTTTAACTGTTAAACTGTCTTTATCTCAACCCACGAGTTTTCTCACTTTTACCCTTCCGATTCTCTCCCCCATCCCACCGGGGGGGAGTGAGCGAGCAGCTGCGTGGTACTTAGTTGCCGGCTGGGGTTAAACCACAACACATGTGAACTGTTATCAAAAAGTTTCTTAACTTCCATCTGATTATTAATCTAACAGCAAATTGCATTAGGGAAATGTGGAATGGAAGAATAAGTTGTCTAGAAACAACAAAGTTGTCTAGAAACAACAATTTTAATCATGTTGTATGCTGCTATTTTAATTATGTAAAATATCAGGAAGTAACAAACTGTTTATGCATGAAGTGGGCAATTTATACATTGTAAATTATTATGATAATCGGATGATACTATCTTCTTAGCTCTTCCCTCCTCCACCTCTTCGAAAGTGTATTTCTCAACTGGAACAGTAGTCCTGTTCCCAGGTATTCCTTGTTATCCCAGGCTGGGATAACAATGAGTTACATTTTTCCTACCAGTCTTCCAAACTGAATCAACAACCACACAAGCTTAGAGAGTGAGTAATGAATATTTCATAATCCCCCAAGTGTGACGTTTTTAACAACACTACAAGCATGACAACGATGAACCAAAAGGAGAATACACAGATTTGGGGTTGTCACCATACTTGGCTCCAACATGATTACTATTGTTCATCTGGCTTTTTTCCTGGGAGAGGGAGGGAGGTGAAGGAAGCATTGTTTGTGGTTTTATCCTCTTTTCTTGAAATGATAATGTCGGCTAAGAATTATCATTTAAAACTACCTGGTTTAATTTGATTGCTATTATAGTCTTAACATTAAGTCACATTTAATAAATATAATAGCTCCTGAATAACAGGATAACTAATACACTAACGAATAATAATAATAATAGACAATAACACTAACAACTACTAATAAATAACACTAATTGTACTTATACTTATTATTATACTAATAATAACACTAATAGCTAATAATACAGAATAACTAATACACTGTAATCACTGAAAACCTATTTGAAGAAAGCATTTTAACATTTCCAATATTTCACAAAACTGCACAGCAGCCAAACAGTTATTTTTGTCTAAATACTGCAGCTATGCCATTCTGGAGACTTTGGTCTGTCAAATGCAAAGCTGTTTCATAGAATATAAAAATGGATCTGTTTTGCTAATAGGTTTAGAATGCAAGGCTAAAGATATGTCCAAAATTATGCATGTGCCGTCAGGCTGCAGGAGAACTCACCTGGCTGTGCTGCGGGAGGGAAGCTGGGGAGGCTGGCAGCCGCCCTCCCCGCAGCACAGGTTGCTCTGAGCCAAGCCCAGCCCAGTCAAGGGCGCCCCGGAAAATGTGCAACGTGCGGAGCTGTCTGCGGTGCTGAAAAGGAGGCGGAGAACACACACCCCACCCCCCTTATATACTGAAGGTGCTCCTGTTCCTCTACTGCTTATAAACTAAAAAAAAAAAAAAAAAAAAAAAAAGAAGAAGAAAACAAAAAAGGGGGGGGGGGGGAAAGAGCCCATTTATCTCACATCCACATAATATTCTCGTGAAGAATTTAAGTCTTGTGAAATATTCTTGTGAAGAATTTAAGTCGTCTTAAATCTCCCTTCCAACTCCCTTGAAATAGGATGTTCAGCAGGTCTAGGACAAGCAAACTCACAGTTTGGTTTAACTGACGAGCTGACTGTTTTCAAAACAGAACACATAGGCAAGGTCATTTAAATGGACAGACTAGAGTCACCTGCTATACTGTTAGGCACTACCATAGAGTTGCTTGCAGCATGGCTGTTCAGACTTCCTACCAAGAAATCAAGGGCACAGACTACTGAAAAAAAAAAAAAAAAAAAAGCAGCAGCTGATTTTGGTTAGCAGACATTTTATGTCACCAGGTGCTTCTAAAGATTAAATCTGCAAGCACTACTAATTGCTAAACTTTCGTCTTATTTCCCAACATTTTTTAGTTCATGTTTTGCAGGAAAATCTACTTTTCTTTCAGGTAGGTTTGCTTCTATCAGACTATGAAACATACCACACTGCAAGCAAAATACATTGCCATTCTGTTCTGTACAACAAAATTTATTGTCTTGATGAATTCCTGCGAATTTACACTATACTTACTGATAAAGTCTAAGTACCTTTCAGAGAAGAATAAGAAAGGAATGATCAAATTTGAACAAGATCAGCAAACAGCTGGTGCTCCAGGATACAATCAATCATCTATGGGCATGATTCTACAGACCTGATTCAAGAAATACTCCACTGCACGTAGCAGGATATTTACCTGAATTAAAGGCAAGTATCCCTTCAGAAAACAGTCAGTTTTAAAGATTATTTAAAAATCATTACGTTATCAGGCTTACGCAGTATTTTCTTTCACTTGGAGTAGGTTCTGTACATTTCTAAGCTAAAGTATTTTAAAGATACTTCTTGTTTTCAGATTTAAGGTGTAACATAAATTTAGCACCATAGATGGATGTAAATATTTCTCTGTGTGTTTTTCATCTTATTTTTTAAAAAGTCAAGTGTGCGTATATAAACATACTGTGCCTAAATTAAAAATCTATCAGATATCTAACAGCTAAGGGTGGTACAATGGCCTTTCCTTCCAATAGTGTCCTCGAAAACAAAACTTCCCTTTCATTTTCAAGATGAATGACAGAGCCCCTTGGAGCTGCAGCTTATTCCAGGCTCTGACATGAGTACTGCAGCCTACAGTGTCTCTCAGACAAAAACATAGAATATTACTGTTTTACAAACAGATATGCTTGTATTCTGTACTGTCAGGCAGTGTTGAAAACTACATTAACCTTGATTAAGTCACATGATTGCACAACTCCTTCCATATAGTCTCATACATGAAGGAGTTCTTTAAAATGATCAATTAAAAAAAAAAAATCAGAAATACAACTGAAGTTTTTAAAAAGATTGATTTTTCTGATCCATAACAAATCATGAAAATGTGTATCTAATTAGCTGAAAAAAAAATATGCAAATGTTGGAGCAACTACCTACTGTAAGCTTATGCATACAGAAACCTATGACTATTTGGTTATCTTGTGTATTGTTTTCTATTTAAAGTTTTTGAAAATACATAGAATAACTCAAATACTTACAGAGCTTGTTTTTGTCAGCTTTGTTCTTAGTGCCTCAAGCACCACTTATAGCAAGGTACACTGGAGAACAAGGCTCCCACATCGCAGCAGCTACATTTATTTATTTTTACACAAATAAAGAAACCTCTTCATCAGTATTCCAATAGTTTATAGTGATAGTCTGTCACTACACACTTGTTTATTGAGTACAATAATGTTAAACAGCTGCCCATCTTTGATATTAATGCAAAGAAACTGGGTTCTGAGCCAGAAATAGTGTTTTTCATATGTAAGGACTGCAGGACAGGATCCCATTTGGCAAAGAGTCTTCAGTAACGCAATACTTCTCTAACAATAGTCTAAGTAGGAGACTATGGTGCCCTTTCATATTAGAATGTCCTGGTTGCGGCTGGGATAGGGTTAATTTTTGCCAGAAGCTGGCCGGGGTCTATTCTATACCATGTGACCGTCACGCTCACTATATAGAGGGGGACGACCGGAGGGGGGGGAATCGCTGCTCGGGAGCGGGCTGGGCTCCGGGCGGGGAGCGACCTGTACGGGGAAGCACCGCTAAAGTACGCTCTGTTGTTATTGTTGGGGTTTCTTGTTTGTTTGTTTTCTTTCCCTTTGTTGTCCGGTTAAACTGCTGCTGTTGTTGTTAACCCACGAGTTTTGCCTTTCTTTGTCCCGATTCTCTCCTCCGTCCCGCCGGGAGGGGGGCGGTGAGCGAGCGACCGCGTGGCTCAGCTGCCGGCTGGGGCTAAACCACGACATAGAACTACAGCATAGAAGAAGGGTACTATACAATTCTTAATTTCTCTTTTTTTTTAATTGGTACTGCTGAAAAAGACGTTCTTGCCCTTGAGAACTGTCATTTCTGCCTGTAGCCCAAGGTATCTCTAATTAGACATAGCAAAAACACCAATGTATCTACAAATAAGGTATTTTTCACTTCAAAACTTTGAAAACTCTCTCTTATATGTTTCAATTTAACTGAAATGTCAAATTGTAATTTCTTGATTTAAAAAAAAAAAAAAAAAGAAAACTGAAATTAGAACTAAGTACCTGGGACAGGACATTGTGACAGTATTTTTAGACTTACTCCATAGCTTTGATCATTAAATTCCCCCTACCTTTAGCTCTACCTGTCTTGACAGCTTTCCTCTGTCACATTTCCTAGTGGCTGTAATTTCTATGGCATTAAATAAAACAAATCCAACATAAGGTTTCCCCCTCTTTTTAAATATTCTTCTAGTGTATGCCAGTATATGAAATAGCACAGTGAAGATTACATACCTAGAAGTTACTGATGCCTCTTTCCTAATAATTAGCCCTGCTATCCAGAGAAAATGCACAACATGACATTTAGTCACTGGGAAATAAAAGACTGTTGCCCTACATCTGCTACGGAAGAGTCATAGAGAAAGTGTGCTATAACCTCAGAACTAAGTGATCCTACTAGCATAATCGCAGGTAACAGTCCCTAACAGGCAACGCTTCCTAGCACGAATGTGTCCATGTAGCCTATCTTATTTCTCTCCAGGGATGAAATACATTCACTGAACTTCAGGAAGCACTAAGTGATTGTTTTTGTTTTCTGAATCAGCAGGAAGTGCAAAGTACTTACCACAATAAAGCCTTTAGAAAAACTGACTCTGCAACCACAGACATGTAAACACTCAGCAATTCATAAAGTGAAACATTACCTGAATTTCCCTTGCATGGTATACAATAATGAGCCCAAGCAGGATAATCGTGGAGAGGCTAATAAGGCATTTTAGAGCGAGGGAATACAGAGACTCCTGCAACAGAAAGACACCACTGTCCGTCAGAGACCCACACGCACGGGACCGTTCGCGCCCCGCCGGGCTCCCCAGCCCCCCTGCGAGCAGCGGAGCCCGAACTGGGAGGGGAGGGAGGGTCACCTCGCCTTACGGTGTCGGGGCCGGGGGGTGCCTCACGGCGGGGCCGGGGGAAGGGGACACCTCGCCTCACGGTTGCGGAACCGCGGGGGGAGCATCTCGTCCCGCCGGGGGGTCAGGGCACCTCTCCTCAGGGCGAGGGACGCCTCATGGCAGGGCCGGACGAGGGCCGAAGGCTCTAAGAGAAACGAAGTGACGCCAGGGTCGGGCGGCAGCCGCCTTTCCGCAAGGACGGCGGCGCGGGGCGGCTAGATCGCACGGATTTGAACGGCTGACAGGAGAGTGCAGCTGGCTGCGGAGCCGCCTTCCCGCGAGCCGGCCTCCCCCGCGGGCCGGGGCGGGCACGGAGCCCGCGGCAGGGGCACGGGGAGGGGGGAGGCGTGGGTCGGACTGCGTCGACGGCGCCGAGAGCGAGAGGAAGGCGGTCCGACGGCGTGGCAGGTACCTTCGTGTAGGCGCCCCAGGACAGCTCTGTCTCGATCACCATGACTACGATGCCGAACATGCCGAAGATGAGCGCGTAGTCGCTGAGGCGTTTGCGCTTCTCGAAGAGCGCCCGGCGGTGCCCCAGCTTGTAGCCGATGTTCTGGTTCTTCTTCTTGCTGGACTTGCCCCCGCCGTTGCTCGTGCCGCCGGAGCCGTAGAGCGCCAGGTTGTTGGAGTTGTTGTGCTCGGGCTTGGAGACCACGATCTCCGGGGCAGCGGCTATGGGGCTGGCGAGCGGCGGCTGGAGCGGCTGAGACTCGGAGTCAAGCTCGTACAGGTTCCTGCGGGATGAGCTCAGGTTGCTGAGCGGTCGCATGATGCCGCCGTTGTACCTGCAGCTGCTCATGGCTATTTCGGCGAAGGGATTGCTCTCCCGACGCTGCTGGTAGCGGTGATGGTGGGTGCTGCCGCTGCTGGCACTGCTGCTGGGACTGGCTGCCTCCTGCTGCTGCAGGCTGTGGTATTGGGGGTACTGGTGGGGCTGCCTGGACGAGCCGGCATGGCTGGAGGGGGTGAGCTCGCTGACGTTCAACTGGCTGCCCTGCCGGGAGGAGGCGGAAATGGAGAGCGGCGAGGAGTGAGTCCTGAAGGCGCCCGAGAGGGGCGAAGAAGTGCGGAGCAGCGAGGGCAGGTTATCCCCCGCTGCTACCGCAGCGGCCTCATAGTAGGTGCAGTTGTTGCACTGGAGGCATGGGCTCTGCTGCTGCTGCTGGAGCTGGAGAAGACTCTGCTTGTCCTGGCCGTGCTGCTGCTGCGAGCAGAAGCCCGGCTGGAACTGCAATGGTGTTTCCATGTCAGAGGCGTTAAAGCCGCAGGAGGACCAGGTAGTGGTGGTGGTGCACCCTGCGCAATGCGTTATGGTCGGCAGGGGAGAGTCCTGCTGCCGCCACGAAGGACCCATCCCAGCTTCCGTAGAATCCAGCCGCCGCGTCCGATTGGTCGGGCGGACCAAAACAAGGAGCCATCTCGTCGGGGGAGACCGCCTGTAGCGTGAGGCGGCGGCGAGATCCCCATCCGCCCTGCCTCCTCCCGCGCGGGGATCCCGTCTCCCACCACTCCCGCAGGTAAGGGTTACCCTCGCCCCCCCGCCCCGCCGCCGAGGTACCCCACGCCACAGAAACCCGGGGGGTCCTGAGGTGGGCGGGGAGAGCGCTCGCTGAGCTCGCTTCCGGGATCGCCCTCTGCGAGGAAAGGGCCGCCGCCGCACACATCTGCGCCGTCTCCAGAACATAGGCACTGCGCTGCGCTCCGGAGCTGTCCAGCGACGCCCCGCCGCTTCTCGGAGACATGCAAAACAGCAGCGCCCTCGCTCCGAGGCCCTCGCCGCGGCCCCGGGGAGGAGGCGGCTCTCGGGGCCTGGCGCGGCTGACGCCCAGCACAGAGAGGAGCTGGGTCGGGCTGCGGCCTCAGAAACTCGGGAAAGCCCAGGGCCCGGGACAGGGCCCAGGGCCCACTGCCTTCCAGGGCCTACAGGGGGCCATCCTTTGGCATTTGGTTACATATAGTAATTTCCGATATTTTTCAGACCTGTAATAAAGGGGAGGATTTCTTTTGGCCACTCTTTTTCCGAACTAAAAAAGGAAGAAACTAGTCACTGGAAGTTTCATAGGGTTTTAGGTCATCACCTGAGGATGCAATACAAAGTGATTTATAGGTTAGGGACTTATTCTAATGGGTTACCAGAAGCTTTAACAGTGAAACAGGATCGTTTTCATTAAGCAATTGAGTTTTTGTCTGGATCCATTTTCCTGAAACTCTGTTCCACAGCAATCTTTAAGTTTGTCACCTGCTACCATTTTGCCTCTTCACCTTCTTTTCTCTCCCAAATTCTCACTGAATAATTCATTATGGCAACTCCCTTAGACAGAGCAATGTCTGAACCAGATAAAGTCTTTTTTTCTGCGTTTATTTAAGGAAAGATTCTTTAAGGAAAGAGTTGTGAAAAGTGATTTACTTTATAGCTATGTCATTCTTGTTAACTGTCTGAGATTATAAGAGAAGTTTCTTTTTTTTTTTCAGTCAGGAGGCATTGTCTATGCAGATTGAAAATTCAGCTGTAATATTGCACTTTAATAGCATGGAAGGTCTCTTTACAACTTTAACTTCTCTCAGATATTAAAGAAAAAAATCACTAAGCCTTTCTAGGATAAAAGCCTACATCTGTATAATTTCTAGAACTTGCCCAGCGTTTAGTTCAGTTTCCTTTGAAACTCTGCATACTTGAATGGCTTGCGTTTTAAGTAATTTGGATGAAGTACTGTGAATAGCTAAGTTTTTTAATATGCTCTGCTATAAAATTTCATTTACTTAATTTTTAACCAAAGTGTACCTTTTAAAGCAAGTGCATATTGCACATATGCAATCAAACAACCCTCGCTAATGTAGTAACCATCATGGTTCTAAAATATAGGTAGATTATTCTGAGTGACCAAAATATTAAAATCTCTGAGTATGTTTATACAGCATAGATTATTTTAGAAAAAGCACCCAGAAATACGAGTGTATATGACATACAGCATCATGATTTTTAAATTATATTAAAGTGAATTTGGATGCTCTCTGTTAAGTTATGTGATAAAAGCTCATCTGCACACTCACAAAGGAGCTCAGAGAGGCAATGGCAAGAGGGGGAGCCCAAACAATACCCTGCCGGGCTACTCCCAGGCCCATCACAGGGGCCATCAGTCGATCAAAGGTCCATCTGCACAAGTCCAGAGGAGCACAGGGGCACAAAATACCAGACGGGAACCCAAATCAGGGACTCCCGAGGAATGAACACCTTCTCCGGGCCCCTCCCAGGGCTGTCCCAGCAGAGTCCTCAGACCCATTGTCCAGGCATGAAACCCATCGAAATGAGTCATCGGGAGCAGCTCTCCAGATCACCTTTTCAGACTAAGGGAGGTTGCTGCCTAGGGGTGGGACTTTTTATAAGGTGCAGGGGAAAAGCAGTTCGGGATGGGATCGCACAGGACTTACTATGGGATGTTTAGGGGAGGAACCAAAGGCAGGACAAGGGAGTGGTTTAGGTGATTTGGGGAGGAACAAGTGTGGACAAATAGAGGGGTAAGGGGATAAAAAGGGCCAGTCGCATGTAAATAGTTTGCTGGTCAGTACGCTTGTCTGGCTATGCCTGATCAGCGCAGTCTGTCCTATCTTCTTATTAAATTCCTTTCTATTTCCTGGCTGAGGGCTCCCTATTCTGCGTGTACGTGTGTGTATGGGGGTGTGAGTGCAGCAACTGGAGTCAGACCATGAGTCCGAGGGCCTGTGTATCCATGGTGCCAGCGACTGGAGCAAGTGCAGGTGTGTGAGTGAGTGTGATCACTAGTGAAGATCAAGCTGGACTAGCTGGGGAGTAGGTGAAGTGGACTGGGAGCAAGTGAGTGAGTGAGTCTCTAAGGTCCAGGTCTGGGTGTGAGAGCACCTGAGTATCTCTAAGGGTGAGAGCATTGGGAGGGGTCAGCTATTGGGACCCGGGAAGTCCTGGCCAGCTCTGTGTGTGCGTGCGCACGCGCAATGGTCTGTACCAGCAACTGGAGTGGGGCTGTGGCCTCGGGGGCTCATATATCCAGGTGCCAGCAGCTGGGGAGACTTGGATCCAGGGCCCAGCTATGAGTAGAACGAGGCTGTTGGTGCTGTCTCTGTTCACGTGAGTGCTCTGAGTGTCTGTCAGTGATCTGTGTGGCCGGCCATGTATGTATGTATATATGTGGTGTATATGCGTGCTCTGTGCGTGTCCCTGCTGGGAACGCATTTTCAACCTTGCTACTGTTTGGACCTAGGGACATGGAGCGGCAGCAACCTCGCCTCTCTCAGGCTGTTGTGTCCAGCATGATATATTTTCCTCTAACACTCTCTATTGCAGTCAGTTCTCTTGAGCACCCAAGACCAAAAAGGGAAGCTTTTAGTTTTAAGAATGAACATGCTGTTTAACAGAGCTTCAGTTCTTCCAATGTTTGTTTGAAAAAACACGGTGTCATAGTTGTTTCTCAGTGGTCCTATTTTGCCTGTGTTTTCAAATACATCTGAATCACATGAATCTTATAAAATGAAAATCTTAGAGAACCTATGTTCTTTTCACTGTGTAGATAAAAGTCCTGCACAAATGTACTGTCAGAATATATGTTTTGTGAAGTAATTAAAGATTTTTAGATACGCTTAGCTTTCATCCTTCCTTCTTTGTTCATGCCATGTCTTTAATATTTGCTTAAAGATATTTGCTTAAAGTGTCCTCTTTAACAGAAGATAAAGTTCTCAGGATCTAGTTTACCCTGAAAGATTCTTAAGAAATTTGTAAATCTGCATGTTTTATTTAGAAGTCAACAATTTCATCTACTCTGATCGTGCAAGATTGTTGATCTTTTAAAAATCTTGGTAAACTAAAACATGTGATTGTTGTGTTCTGTATGGGGAAATGATTGCGTTTGTTTCATATATATATCTATATCAGTCACCAATCCCAATTTTAATATATCTACTGCTGATAACCTATTTATTTGTAGAACTTGGCAAGGACGCTGCTGTTACTGTCTTTTGGATATTTCATCTACTTGCTTGATAGTTTCATTATGCCAATAAACAAATGAATATTCCCATGTTTACCACAAGAAGTCAGACTAATCATACAGCATGTTCTAAAACTAATCAGAGGTTTTATTTAAGTTCCATTGTACAATTGGGATATCTTATCACAGTTTCAAGGTCTGAAATAGGAATTGGTAACAGTTTGCTTCTTCATAGTGAAAGAGGTGGTAAACCTTCCTCTCTAGGACAGTGATAAATGAACCAGAATAGAAAGATGCAATTTAATTTAACATCTCTCCTTTTTAAATATTTTTAAAGTTTACTTTTAAAAATGAGTGTATTAAATTTCAGAAATAAAATAAATTATTGATGTGAATTGAATTGTTATATTCCTCCATATCACAAAGAAATTAGCATGGACAGCTCGGAACTGCTAAGACATTAAGACAAACATCTGTCTTGGTTTGGGTTGTGGTTTTTCTCTACCTTTTCATTAGACACTGGGTGGAACTACTCTTACTGATTGCCATAGATCCTGCTGCTGCTTTGCCAAAGAGGCTGTTTTTACATATGTATATATGTGTGTGTGTGTGTGTGTTTGTATAAAGTGAGAGAGAGAGAATTACTGCAGATCTCATTTGACAATGATTATTATTGGAAAACAGATTATTTTTTTTTTTCCTAAACCCACTAATTGCAAGAACAAGATAAATACTTAAGCAAACCTATACCAATAGCAGGACGGGAAGCTCAACAGACAGGAAAAATTACATTTCTGAGAGGAAAAGAAACACTATAAAAATATCTGAAGTAACGGCTAATGGCTAGTCATTTTAAAAGCTCACATAACAACATCCAATGAAGATACAATACCTACAGGCTGCAATAAAAGGTATTAGAAAGCTGTTTTGGCTCTTATCCTATTACCCCTATTCATGCCAGGCTCCTGTTAAAGTCACTGAGAATTCTGTGCTCATAAAAATGCCCAAAGATACAGAAAGATAGTTAGAAAAAGGAAACAAAAGAAATGGGGGAAAAAAGCAAGGAACTTCCATTCTATAACAGTATTTTGGACTCAAAGCATATTCTGCACAAGATCTAGGAGTTTTTAGAAAGCACTAAAGGAAACAATCTTGTCCAAGCAAGTGTGTATATATATATATGCTGAGTATATACACAGAAAGATGCCATTCAGTGAAAGCAGAGTCACAGTAAGAAAAATACATTTCCAAAGTAGATTAAAAGAAAAATATTGTCTGTGAGCAAAAAAAGCAACAATGAAACAACATTAAAAAAGGGAGTAGTGTTTAGCGTTTTGAATTATTTTTAAAAGGTGCAATTTGATGTTTTGGTAAGAGCAAAGATGGTTAAGACATTGCAGCAGTAGCTTGGCTGGGTGTTCAAATATGAATTTCCAAATGATGGCGTATGAAATCCTTTCCACAGTGTTGTACCTGCCAAAATCCTCACTTCCTTCAGGAAGTCCAGGATTTCACTTGGCTTGTTTCCTTCTGTGCTCGTCTCTGGGCATTCGGCTAGAAATAAAAAAAGGGAATGAATCATTTCAGATTTTCCTCCTGCTTTCCCACTTGAGAATGGACTCTCATGTTCTGGGTGGCACCCATGGCAAGTTGCTCATCAATAGTCAGTCTAAAATCTCCTAAACTGATGTCGTCCAGAGATCAAGGGTGAGGCCAGACTTTCCCTTGTGGGAAAAAGAGGATGAAAACCTTCAGGTACTCTTCCGTTGCTCCTGAGTGAATAGAACAAAGCAAGGTGAAGTTATGGAAGTTTACAAACAAAAAACTTTCTGTAACAGAAATGCTATGGTGTCTGTCATAGTATAGTAGAAGAAAGCAAGTGAAAAGCTCAGATAAAGCTGTTGTGTATCCAAAATGGGATAATTCATCATCTGTGTTGAAGAATAGCCTCTATACTTCATTTAATAAGAATAAAAGAAAATGTGGACTTTTCTTTCTAATTAAAGACATGTTCCATGGTACAGTGGATAAATGACTCAAACATCAAGAAAGGTGATCTTGAAAATACGGAGGGAGTTAGATGAGAAACAATAAGTGACATAGTGGCATTCAGTCAGATATCTTCTGGTGACTCATCCAAATCCCACTGAAATCAGTGGTTTCTGCAGGTTTTTATATTTACCTTTTTAGAGGGTGAAATATTTTTAACCCAGGAAAAATGACTTTATAGATTATAGAAGCCAGCTCTCTGCTGTAGATGGCCCCAGTTTCATAAAATGTAGGTAGTAGCTGCCTCTTGAAATCAGTTAAACTTCTTGTCATCACTATTCCTGTTGAGGGGCTTCTCTAGAAAATTATTCCTATAGTATTGAAGAAAGCAACCCGCCCCCTCCCTGCACCTATTTTCTAACTGGGAAAGCTATTTTTATTAAATACAAAAGCAACCAATGTGTCTAGATATGAAGTAGCTTGAATCCTCCATTTTTGTAATTAATCCAAACTAAAATCTTAAACTGAAACTTTCACAGACTCAAAAGTTCAATTTGGATGCAAGTTGACCACCTCTGTTATTCAAATATAGAACTGACATTTAGCGGTAATTTGGTTTAGAAGAGCTAGATGTTTGTTTAACCTGTCATTACACTTTGCATAGACATATGAGTTATTTGAAGTGTCAAATATACACAGTACCTATCCAAAAAGTCTTTGATTATTTTTTTCTTTTTTTCTGTTTTGTTTCCTTTTATGCGTAATGTGGCTGACACATAGGACATCAGGGACTTTCCGGGCTACTTGCATAAACTGCTGATAAGGCTTGAAATAACATTTTGTAATTGGCAGCTCTAACAACTAGCATCTTCTCTGGATAAGACACAGAAGGGAACCCTCTAACATGCTAACCGGTGGGTTACACATTTCTTTTGGCCAAAGAAACCTCAATGTGTATACATGATGTGTACCATAGCTCTTTCAGTTTAGGATTAAAATTAATCTCTTTGAGCTGTTTCATCAGGAATTGAACTGGAGGGTTGTACTAGGTCTGGCTGGGATGGAGTTAACTTTCTTCATAGCAGCCCGTATGGTGCTGTGGCTAAAGCAGCGTTGGTAACACACCACTGTTTTGGCTATTGCTGAACAGTGCTTGCACACTGTCAAGGCTTTCGCTCTCTTCAACCCCCTCCAGCAAGTGTAGGCTGGGGGTGGGCAAGAGGTTGGTAGGGGACATAGCCAAGACAGTGGACCCCAACTCACCAATATGATGTCGCACTCAGCAATAAAAGCTCAGGGGAAAGAGGAGGATGGGGAGACATTCGTGATTATGGCGTTTGTCTTCCCAAGCAACCATTAAGCGTGATGAGGGCCTGCTTTCCAGGAAGTGGCTGGACATCTGCCTGCCGATGGGAAGTAGCGAATGAATTTCTCTTTGTGCTTTGCTTGCGTGAACAGCTTTTACTTTCCTTATTCAACTGTCATTATCTCGATCCATGAGTCGTCTTGCCTTCTTTCTATTTTCTCCCCATCCCGCAGGAGAGGGGAGTGAACGAGAGGCAGGGTGGGTGTTTGGCTGCTGGCCAGAGTCAACCCACCACAGGGGTTCAGTGCTGAAAGTACGGACTACTATAGCTTGGGGTAAGGAGCTAAGGATTTTGTAGGAGGGGACCGGTGTGAATGTTCACTGTCTACTTTATACCAGTTGCGGATCTGGACCACAGCACATTTCATTAAGATATTTCCTAGTTGTACAGTTTGGAAATAACATGACTTTAGAGTGGCTGCTTTAGCAGATCGTTAATAATTGGTGAAAAGGCTGCCTCTGTACAATTTGCTGTAACGAAAAGCCAAGTGTCAGTTGTGAACTGAACCTGCTCTATTATAAAGGAAAAGGGCTGTTTCCCTCTCTCCCTGCTTTCTTTCTCTCCTCACCCCCCACATCACCCCTTCCCCATCCCATATGATTTCCCTGTAAGACTGGGATCTGACTCTGAGGGATCTTCATCGTGCAGTGGCAGGGCTGGGCAGCATGAATTGGGAGCCTGACATGCAGCTGACTCTGCTGGGACCTCCTCTCCCACTTTATTGTTATTCTAGCATGCCCTAATCAAACTCTCTCTCTCTGCCATTGCTTACATTAGAGATGAAAAATGAACCAGCCTGGGGTTCATGTATCATATGGGGATTCTGTTGTCCCTCCTTCTGCAGGTGGCAAGTGTGAGAACTGCTGTCAACTTCAGCGCCTCTGTGAAGCCCACACTGGCTGAGTCTCAATATTGCAAAGCCTGAGCTTGATATCTGCTCCTAGGCACAAAAACAGTACGAACCCAGAAGCTGTGGTAGGAAGGCAATTTTGTTACCACTTGCTCCTTAAATTATTGAAAGGATACCCTCTTTCTGTTGTGTATATATTTCTGAGAGGATACGGCTCTGGAGTAGGCTGTGAGGGATGATGTGGATGAGAGAAAGGGACATCTTATGTGTCTTGACCTTGCTGTGAATGAGCTGGTGCTCTCTGTCAGATGTGCTGTGAGGCACAGAGCATATTTGTGACTGCTACTTGCACAGAAAGTATGTGGCATAGCAGGGCCCTGAAGCTCAACTTCCTGATCACCCTAATTCTTGAACTTCTTTTTAAGAAGATGCCCTCCCTCCGGCCTGCCCTGCTCCCTCACTGGAAGCAGTAGGACAAGCCCTGGTTGGTGAGGCCCATGCCCTGCTGGCCTGGGGATTCCCCCTCTGTGAGCCCCAGGGAGCTGTTGGCCCTCGCAGTGCCCTAAAATTACCAATTGGCCTCATCCAGACTTCATTTTGCTGTAGCACACTGTATTGGGTTTATGTGACAAGGCTGGGGGAGGGGGGGGTGATGCAGAGGTGGCCTCTGTGAGAAGGCGGCCAGGGGCTGCCCCGTGCCAGACACAGACGGTTCCAGCTGGCTTGGCAACGGACCAACCGCTGGCCAAAGCTGAGCCAATCAGCGAAGCTGGTGGTGCCTCTGTGAAAACATATTTAAGAAAGGGCAAAACGCTGCATGGCAACATGAGGAGTGATGGGAAAAAAAATGTGAGAAACAATCCTGCGAACACCAAGGTCAGAGAAGAAGGAGAGGGAGGAGGTGCTCCAGGCACTGGAGCAGAGATTCCCCTGCAGCCCGTGGAAGAGACCATGGTGGAACATGTATTCCCTGCAGCCTGTGGAGGACCCCACGCCAGAGCAGGTGGATATTCCCTGAAGGAAACTGCAGCCTGTGGACAGGCCATGCTGGAGCAGGCTCTCATGACAGG